>CM021100.1:826485397-826612703 GCA_007115665.2 Sequoiadendron giganteum | reverse complement strand
GAATGATATATATGTAGGTAGAGAGAGTTGAGATAGAGATAGAGTAGAGAGGGAAGGAGAGAGGGGAAGGGAGGGAGAAGTTAGAGGGAGAAGAAGGAAGGTGGATAGATTGAGAGAGGGAAGGATGGAGAGAGGGAGAGAGAGAGAATGAGGTATAGAGGGATAGGTAGGTAGAGATAAGTAGAGAGGTAAGGAGAGTTGGAGGGAGAGGTAGGGATGGAGAGAGAGAGAGGTAGGTAGAGAGAGTAAAGGGAGATATAGAGAAGTGGAGAGGGAAGGAGAGACAGATGGAGAGGTAGGGATTGAGGGAGAGATAAGGATTTAGAGAGAGGTGAGAGAGTGAAATAGAGAGAGAGAGGTAGGTAAGGAGAGGGAGGGGGAGATAAAGGGAAGTAGAGAATGGAGGAGAGAGGGAAGAAGAGATAGGGAGGGAGAGATAGGTGAGATAGAGAGAGAGGAGGGAGGGAGGGATATTTAAGGAGAGAGAGGTGAGATAGAGAGAAAGAAAGTAAAGAGGTAAGGGGGAGAGAGAGAGGTGATAGAGAGAAGTAGAGGTGTAATGAGGAAGTTAGATAGATTGATAGAGGGAAAGAGAGAGGGAGAGAAAATGAGGTATATATGGGTAGGCTAGATAGAGAGATGTAGAGTGAATTTCGGTGGAAGAGAGAGAGGAGGTAGGGATAGGTAAAGATGGACAGTTGAGATAGATAGGAGAGATATATAGGTAGAGAGAGGGCAAAGAGATATAGAAAGAGAGGGAGGGAAAGGAGAGATGGAAAGAGGGGCAAGGAGGGAGAGATGGAGAGAGTAGAGAGGGAGGAGAGAGATAGAGAGAGGTGATAGAGAGATAATTAGAAAGGGAAAGAAGGTGGAGATATTGAGAGAGAGGAGGAAAGGAGGGAGAGAGAAATAGGTATAGAGGGACAACTAGGTAGAGAGAAGTAGATACGAAAGGAGAGATATAGGGAGAGGTAGGCATGGAGAGAGAGGTGAGACAAAAATAGAGAGAGGTCTAGGTAGATAGAGGGAGAAGGAGATAAAGAGAAAAATAGAGGGAAGGAGAGAGGGAGGAAGAGGTATGGATGGAGAGAGAGAGGTGAGAGAGAGGAGGGAGAGGAGGGACGAATAGGTAGGGAGAGAGGGGTGAGATAGAGAGAAAGAGAGTAGAGACGGAAGGGGAAAGAGAGAAGTGAGATAGGTGATAGAGATGTGTGATGGAGCTTAAAAGTAGAGAGATAAGGAGGAAGGTGGAGAGATTGAGATGGAAGGAGGGGGGAGAGAGAGATATGTATAGAGGGATAGGTTAGATAGAGAGAAGTAGAGAAAAAAGGTGGGTGAAAGGAATAGAGAGGGAGAGAGAGAGAGAGGGGGAGAAAGAGAGGTGAGATAAAGAGAAGTAGAAAGGAAGGAGAGAGAGAGGGAGGAAGGGAAGGAGAGAGAAGTGATAGAGAGAAATAGAGAGGGAAGGAGAGAGAGAGAATGACAAGATAAAGAGTAGAGAGGGGAGGAGAGAGCGAGGGAAGCAAAGAGAGAGAGAAAGAGAGGAGAGGGAGGGAGGGATAGGTAGGTATAGAGAGTAGAGAGAGATGTATAGAGATAAAAGGAGAGGGATGAGAAATAGAAAAATGTAGAGAGGGAAGGAGGAGGGAGATAGATATTGGAGAGGGAAGGAGAGAGATGGACATGTAGAGACATAGTTCTTGAGCTCAAGGAAGATATTGTTAGATAAAGGGATGGAGATAGTGAGAGAGAGAGGTCTAGAGAATAAGAGATTAAAATGAGTGAGATAGAGAGAGAAAGATGAAATTTGACCTCCTGAACTTACTAAAATTTGACCTCCTGATTACTGAAATTTGACATGTTGATTACTAAAATTTGACTAAGTCTGAAATTTTTAAGATCTTCCAAAAACTAGAATTTGCATTATAACTCTTAGAGATCTGAAACCACTCTCAAACATCCTGCCTATATATACATGAAATATAACTTAAAGTATAAGAAAGTAAATGTCCATATGTAAATGTCAACTTATACTTAAATGTTTATTTCATGTATATAGTTTCCCTGACAGAGAAAGCGAAAATATAGTTCTTTGCAAAGCAGGCCATTTGGCACTCGCCAAAAGGCCTACTTTACACATGTTAATTAACAAAATTTGCTAAATTTTCTCAGATTTTCGTCTGTGCTCCCCGTCTCATTTACACGTCTTTCAATGCAAGTTTATAAAAAAAACTGTGATAGCATTAAACTCTGTCTCAACTATCTAAATATATAATTTTTTTTCATTTTGATTTAGTTAAGGTTTTGATCCTTGGCTTCTATTGTAAATGCCTTCGTTTTTGGTCAAAAACCAACATGTGCTAGGTTTAGGATAGATTTTTACACGTTCATCAGAATGTCAAACAAATTACGTTTTTTGAAACTAGACTCCATTCTACATATGATGAAAAAAAAAATCAATTTTCGATTAGTTTGCAAAAAATTTGGGAGGGAGCACGCTCAAATTTCAGCTTTTCAGGATGTGTCCACTTTGAAAATTCATAAAATATTATATATTCATTAAAAAAATTATCCGAAAGAAAGAGGATAAACTACATGGTGTTAGCTAATTTCTCGCCATTGGGATTTTTTTAATTCTAAAAAAAAGTTAACCAAAAAGGGGGGAGCCCTCAGGTGCTATGCTATTTGTTTTGATAAAAACAGGACCTATTTTTCCGCTCCCCCCCCCCCTTTTTGAGACCCTTAATCTTCATTAATTTAAAAAAAAAATAGTAGCTTAGAAACTAGACTCAGAGCACTTCAACTTTTGTTCTTGCCGCATCTGGAAATTTTGAGCGTAATTATCTTCATTTTCTCGTGCAAATCAGATTTTCCTAATTTCATAAAGAAAAAAAAAAAGTAGCATCTTAAGAGCCAAAATTGTGTCACAGATTGGTGCACTTACCCAACTATCCCTTTGAATATAAAGTTTCCTTTGGAAGTCAAAAACATTGTCCTTGACCGTCCTTAGAAGATGACTCTGATCCTTCATGTACTCAAGGTCATTGTATTACTGCCCTTTATTAAAACTTCTTCCCTCCTTTGAGATCTATAATTTGTTAATACTTGGCTAACACTAATTCATATGACCTCAAAGCTTCCCTTTTCACAGTGAAACAATATATGAAGGCTATCCCCTTTTATCATTAACTCACTACCTTTTCATGTGATTGTTCCTCATGGAAAATTCTACTCCTTCACTAAACCCTTGCTATCATTTCAAAGGTTTGACATGCATAGCCCATGGTGACTATGGATTGCCCTTGTTGTTCTTGTATTAACTATCTTATCATTTCCCATAACTGCCATGGCATCACCATAAATAGGTCTACAATAATGAACATTTGATCTCAAGGACTATCCTTATTCAAACCTAAACCTTCTAAGTCCCAAGGTCACTATCCTTTAGGATTGTGAAGTCTTCCAAACTTTATTTTTCTACTCTTAAGAGGACTGCCTTTATGATTTTTGATGGTGGCTATCACCTTTTGATGATTGAAATGTTTGAGTAATTGTCTTTGATTTTCTTTGGATGTTTCTTTAGTTAGTATTAAAGTTCAACTAAATCTCTATATTGGATATATGTTCTACTTCCTTTATCTAATATATATATGAATGGATAATTATATACATAAAATTTATATATGTATATCTCTGAGAACTTATGTATATGAGCTTATACGCATGTGAGCATCCATAGGTAGAAATATTTATGTATACCGATATGTGAATACCTCATATATAGGGGAAATTGATTGAACATATATATATTATAAGATATCAAAATAATAATATATATTTGTATATTAATATATATGTATGAATTTAATAATATATACATGCATACATATGTATATATTGTTGATGTTATAGCAGCTATGGTCTGCACTTCATTCGCACAAATTAGAGGAAGAAGCACTTGAATTAAATGAGTAGCCTTCGGCTATTTAATTCATGATCACAATATTAATAAATGCAAGAGCCGACCCCTTATGGTTCGCATATTTTTGTCTTAGATTGAGCCAAATTTAATATATATTTATTATTTATTGTGTTTCCCTAAAGAGGCCGACCTCAGTGAAGAGGCGCCTTATGATGTATAAATACAAGGTCATTTTGTCATTGTAACATATTCGATTTCAAGCAAGTTCGCATTATTCTTCAAGAGCAGAATTCACACTTCTTAGCAACAGTCCGATTTCAAGGAAGAATATATTCATTTGTATCTTGTGCATCTAGGAGAGGTGCGACCTCATTACATTCATTATTGGCCATTGTTGGGCCTGAGTTGTAAGCAGATTTCTGCCATTGTTCTATATTATAGAAGAGATTCATTTGCTGGGTTTTTCTCCCTCAAGAGGAGGGTTTTCCTAGGGTATCTTTGTGTGTTCACTGTCTTATGTGTTGCAATTCTTTTAAGTGCTTTCACTATTCAATCTGATCTAAGAAACACTAACATGGTATCAGAGCGGGTGTGAAAAAGATCGTGATCAGATTTAGTGTGCAACACTCACTTTATTCTTTTTTAGTCTATCTCTTGTTTCTCAAATTCAAGATGGTGAACAGTCTGAAAATCGAGGATAGACTCGAAGGGATTTTGAACTACACATCATGGAGGTTCAGAATCATGCTCACCTTGGAGGAGAATGATTTAGCTGAGTTCGTGAAAATAAAAGTTCCTGAACCTGAGGAGGAAGAAGAGAAATTGCAGTGGAGGAAGAAAGACACTAGGGCAAAGAAAGTATTGGTTGATTCTATCAAGGATCATGTTGTACTAATTGTCTTCAAGTTGGATACAGCAAGAGAGATGTTTGCAACCTTGGAAGAGATGTACGAAATCAACAACACTAGTCGAGCTCTCGCACTGAAGCAACAACTTCATCATGTGAAAATGGCGAAAGGAGAATCTGTCATTACATACTTCATGAAGATTTTAGAGATAAGAGATCAGCTCTCCACAATTGGTCACATGATTGATGACAAAGACCTAACTATGCTTGCTCTTAATGGTCTTCCGCTTTTATGGGAAGCATTCATTCAAGGAATCAGTGCTAGATCTAAACTTCCCAAGTTTGATCGATTGAGGATTGACTGCATTCAAGAGGAGTCGAGATTAACGGCTAGGGGCATTGGTCAAAGTTCAGAGAATGAAGAAATACAAGTTCTTGCCTCTCATTCATCGAACAAAGGAAAAGGCTTTAAGAAAGGATTCTTCAAGAGGAGTCGAGAAAATGGAAATGATGGTGCTCCTTCCTTCAAAAGGAAACGAGACATGTCCAAGATTCAATGTTTTTGTTGTGATAAGTATGGTCATTTTGCGAAGAATTGTCCTCAAAGACCTAAGCATCAAGTTGCCACTGCAGATGTTGAAGAAGTCGCTCCACAAAAGGACTCCAGTGATTATCTGTTCTATTCAGCCTTGTCAAGCAATGTTTCTACTGACACCAACACCTGGCTGATTGATAGTGGTGCTTCTAGGCACATCACCAGTTTCAGGGGTCACCTTTCAAATTTAGTGGAGAGCAACTCTAGTGATCAAGTTGTTATTGGAGACAATGCTAGATATTCTATAAAAGGAATTTCAAACTCCACTCTTCACTTGGATTCCAAGATTTCATTAGAGTTGAATGATGTATTGTTCGTTCCAGGGATAAAGAGGAACCTTGTCTCAATTTTAGCATTGGAAGACAAGGGTTATCAAGTTGCCTTCTCTAAAGGAAAAGTTCTTATATGGGCAAAGAACTCCAGCTTCAAGACTACTCAAGTGATTGGATTCAGACATGAATGTCTTTACAATCTATGCACTTGTCCTCTTCAAGCGCTTGTGCATGATAGCTCCAGCATGTGCGATCTTTGGCATCGAAGATTGGCTCACATTCACTTTCATGCTCTACCTACCATGGAGAAGATGGTTACTGGTCTTCCAAGATTCAATCAAGAAAATGAAGGCACATGCAAGGGATGCACCCTAGGCAAGAACACAAAAGGTACGTTTCATTCTAGTGAAAGTAGATCTAAATGTATTCTTGATCTCATTCATTCTAATTTGTGTGGTCCAATGTCTATTGCATCATCTAGTGGTTTCTTGTATTATATTGTTTTTATTGATGATTACTCTAGAAAGACTTGGATTTATTTCTTGAGATCCAAAGAATCTGAAGAAGTATTAGAAAGATTCAGAGAATTCAAGGCACAGGTTGAAAACTGTCTGGGAAAAGGATCAAGGTATTGAGATCCGATAATGGTGGAGAATACACTTCTGGCACCTTTCGAGATTTTTGTATTGAAGCAGGGATTAAGAGGGAGTTCAATGTTCCCTATAATCCACAACAAAATGGTATAGTTGAAAGAAAGAATAGGTCTATTGTGGAAGCAGTGAAAGCTATGATCCGTGATCAAGACCTGCAAATCTCTCTTTGGGCGGAAGCATCGAGGATAGCCATCTATGTTCAAAACAGGAGTCCCCACAGGATCTTAGAGAATAAAACTCCTGAAGAAGCATTCTCAGGTGTGAAACCTAAAGTTAGTCATTTGAGGATCTTTGGCTGTCCAGTCTATATTCATATTCCAAAGGAAAAGAGAACTAAGCTAGAACCTTTTGGGAAGAAAGGAATTCTTGTAGGTTACAGTGAGACATCAAAAGCTTACAGGATATACATACTAGGACAAAAGTCTATTGAGATTAGTAGAGATGTCACATTTGAGGAAGATGTTGCTTTCAGAAGGTCCAAGGGCACTCCTATGGAGATTGATGAAGAAGAATCTCCTTGAGATATGGAAGTTGACCATAGTCCAGAGAACCTGAAGGAGGCTCCAGAACCTAAACAAGATGTTGATCTAGTTGAACCCTTGGATCCTACTAATGGGCCCCTAGATATTGTGATTGAAAAGAAAAGACCTCTTTGGGCTCGTAGGACAATGCAGGAAGCAGAAAGTTTTGCAGCTCCAAGAGGAGCTTTCAGAGAAAGCAAGAGACCTCACAATTTCTCTAGTTATGTCACCTTGATGAGTCAGATTACTGAGTTAGAGCCTTCAAGTGTTGATGAAGCTTCTAGTCAACAAGTATGGAAAGATGCCATGTCTGAGGAATACCAGTCCATACTTAAGAATGATGTTTGGGATATAGTTCCTAGACCCAATGGTAAATCTGTGGTGTCTTCTAAGTGGCTCTTCAAGATCAAGCATGCAGCTGATGGGAGCATTGAGAAGCACAAGGCAAGATTTGTGGCTAGAGGGTTCTCATAGAAAGAGGGAGTTGACTATGAAGAAACTTTTGCTCCTGTGGCTCATTATATGTCTGTCATAACCATCGTTGTGATTGCTACATCTAGAGGATGGAAGATTCACCAAATGGATGTAAAGACAGCTTTTCTAAATGGTATAATAGAAGAAGAAGTTTACATTGAGCAACCTGAAGGATTTGAGGTACATGGAAAGGAGTCTCATGTTTGTAAGCTGAAGAAGGCCTTGTATGGTCTTAAGCAAGCTCCTCGTGCTTGGTACGAAGGGATTGATCAGTATCTATCAAGCCTGGGTTTCTCAAAGAATGATGCAGATTCTAACCTCTACTTTAAGGTAGTAAAGGGTGAGGCCTTGATTCTGGTTTTATATGTTGATGATCTGATTATCACTGGTGAAGAACATCTAATTCTAAAATGCAAGAAGGAGTTAGCTTCTGAGTTTGAGATGAAGAATCTAGGTCTCATGCATTACTTCCTTGGCTTAGAATTTTGGAAAAAGCCAGATGAGATGATTCTAAGTCAAGGCAAGTATACTATCGACATTCTCAAAAGGTTTGGTATGATTGACTGCAAACCTATGTCTACACCCATGGAGTCTAATCTAGATAAGTTGAAAGAGGCTGCAGCCAGTTCAGAACCAGTGGATTCTACGATGTATAGATAGTTGATTGGTTCATTGATGTATCTAGTTAACACTAGACCTGACATCTTCTATGCAGTGAGTGCACTTAGCCAGTTTATGTGTGAACCAAGACAAATACATCTTGTAGCAGCTAAACATATCTTAAGATACTTATGCGGCACAATTGGATATGGGTTGAGATATTCTTTAGGTGTGGATTTAGAGCTGCATGGTTTTACTGATTCTGATTGGGCAGGATGTGTCTCAGATTGGAAGAGTACCTCTGGTTGTTGCTTCAGTTTGGGGACTGCTATGATTTCTTGGTGTAGTAGGAAACATTCTTCAGTGGCCTTGAGTACAACTAAGGTAGAATATATAGCAGCTTGTGTGGCAGCTCGTGAGGCAGTGTGGCTTCATAAGCTCCTTGTAGGATTGTTTGGACAATCAATGGAACCTACTACTATACATTGTGATAATCAAAGCTGTGTAAAGCTTTCTGTCAATCTTGTGTTTCATGACAGAACAAAACATGTTGAGATCAAGTACCACTATATTAGAGATATGGTACAAAGGAAAGCTATATAGTTGAGGTATATCAGCACTGAAGAGCAAACGGCAGACATTCTCACCAAGCCTCTCGCCAAGATTAAGTTTGTGTACTTTCAAGAGAAACTTGGTATGGTGGAGAATGCAGCCTTAACTGAGAAAGAGTCTCAGTATCAGTGATCCTTATGTGTTAATGCAATTCTCTATTTGAGAGAGAGTTGAGGTGCAAGCCCTTGATAATGCAATTCTCTATTGAGAGAGAGTTGAGGTGAAAGCCCTTGATAATGCAATTCTCTATTGAGAGAGAGTTGAGGTGAAAGCCCTTGTTAAAGCAATTCTCTATTGAGAGAGATTTGAGGTGAAATCTCTTGTTTCCACCCTCTGGGAGAGCTATGGTGGATGTCATGTGTGTGACTCCATGACAACATCACATGAGGGAATCCATGATAATTTTATTTGTGCTTGTGTATCACCCTCTGGGAGAGCCATGGTGAAAGTCACGTTGAGGTGACAACATCACATTAAGTGATGAGCACTTGTTCTTACCATTTGTGGAGGTAGCCACAATGGTTGATATCATGATGAGGTGATATTCTTTTGTTTTCATTTTGATATGATGTGTCCTGTGCAGGTGGAAGTTCATCCCTAGCTGAGAGGGAGTGTTGATGTTATAGCAGCTATGGTCTACACTTCATTCGCACAAATTAGAAGAAGAAGCACTTGAATTAAATGAGTAGCCTTCGACTATTTAATTCATGATCACAATATTAATAAATGCAAGAGCCGACCCCTTATGGTTCACATATTTTTGTCTTAGCTTGAGCCGACTTTAATATATATTTATTATTTATTGCGTTTCCCTAAAGAGGCCGACCTAAGTGAAGAGGCGCCTTATGATGTATAAATACAAGGTCATTTTGTCATTGTAACATATTCGATTTCAAGCAAGTTCGCATTATTCTTCAAGAGCAAAATTCACACTTCTTAGCAGAAGTCTGATTTCAAGGAAGAATATATTCATTTGTATCTTGTGCATCTAGGAGAGGTGCAACCTCATTACATTCATTATTGGCCATTGTTGGGCCTGAGTTGTAAGCAGATTTATGCCATTGTTCTATATTATAGAAGAGATTCATTTGTTGGGTTTTTCTCCCTCAAGAGGAGGGTTTTCCTAGGGTATCTTTGTGTGTTCATTGTCTTATGTGTTGCAATTCTTTTAAGTGCTTTCATTACTCAATCTGATCTAAGAAACACTAACATATATTAATATACGTATATATATTTATAAATATATATGTGATTGAAAATTGAATGATTTTAATATATATATATATATAATAATGGGAGAGAATTATATAATATATATAATGAATGATACAATAAGATATCCACATGTATGTAATGCAAATAAAGTAAACGAATTTTAAACGCTATGCATATAGAAGTGATGAATATTAATAAATTAAAGCATATTATTAATGATATAAAGAGTATGAGATACCATCCCATATAAATATTACAAAAGTGTGAATAAAGCCACATCATGGTTTAGGAAACTACACATTAGCAAGAGGAGTATATGCCATGCTATGGCATATATATATATATAGTAGATTTTATTTGTTGTTAAAACTATAAATAATAGCCAAGTAATAAATAGGTAAATATTGTGTATAAGTTGCATTATAGCACTTGATATAAAGCACATAAGTTACAATGTAAACAAAATTTCATTTAAAAAAGTTAAAACAATGGAATAGCGCCTAAGTTTTTTCACCACATACAAAGAATAAGAATGCATTTAAATGCTGAGTTTGTTGAGTATTGGGAAATCCTCACACAAAAGATAAAAGGCGTTGGACTTGGTCAAAAGCCACAAGTTGGCAAAAAACAAAGAGATTTTGTATTGTATTAGAATGACAACCTCCATTCTAGGTGTCATGATCAAAAACTTGGCATGATAAGAGCCATGCTGAGTAGTAGAAAGCTAGAAGGAAACCACAGGAAATGTTCAACCAGGTAAAATAACAAAGTGTTAGTAGTTTTGAAGCGGCTTAGCCATGTGATAAAAAATGATTTTTACTTGGATTGTATATGTGTTAAAATTTTGATTCTCTTAGTTGTCATATTTCACCCAGTTTCACTTAGTCAACCTATATAGAGGTGGAGTTGGTTTTAGATTTGTGTTTTCAGTTTTAGAGGTGGCAATAGGATGAATAAGGTGGTAAATGTGGGAGTTAAACTATAGTATTAAGTTTCTCAATATTTTCTTATAAATAGTGGGAAACCTTTTAGTTTTTGGTATTTGATTGGAATTATTATATTTTTCATTGTTATTGTTATGTTGTAGTTTTTTTCTTTGTATATAGAAATGTTTGAGTGCAAGTTGTGAGAAGTGAGAGATATTTTATTGAGTTTTTGAGAGCTATTTTTTTGGTAATTTCTAGAGTGTTGGGAAAGAGGTTTGTATTGGAGGCAAGCTGAAAGTGAAAGGATCGGCAAGCAGAGTTTGTGACATTAAGCGTTGAATGTGAATTCTTCTTTAGAATCTAAATTTCTAGGCATGTTAGTTATTCTATCCATTACTCCTTTCTATGTTGAATTTAAACATTTTGTTGATTGATTGCTAGTGTTTGTGCAAGATATTGGTTGTTATCATAAATATTGAATCAAGCTTGTATAAGAGCTATATTGGATATAAGTAGTTTTGTGGTATTATATTAGTACGATACATATATAGTTATAATAATTGTCATGATTGTATGATGTAGCTATATATTAAACTATCTAGAAGGTATATGTATATGATACCAAGATGATTGCATGCTACTTATATGTTTGCATGAATTATGATGTTAGCAATGCAATGATTATATTGATATTCAATAATAGGGTTGAAAAACATTTTAATGATATATATTTTTTGATTATACTATTATATTATAGTTGACCAAGAGTCATGATATTCTAGTCTTAAAGAAGAGGATTGTTTACTCATAGAATAAACTCCAATGTACACAATGAGTAAACGAGAATAATTCACAAAACATAACAACGTACTAGAATCTAAAGCATAAAACCATCACTATTGTCTTTATTCATTAAACATATTCTAGTACAAGTATATTGTGAAAATCATAGCAACAACAGCAACATGTCCATTAACAACATGACTCTCGATACATATAGCGTGCAGACGGTGGTTGAAGAGCCAACCGTTGTGTTGTTTCATTATATTAATTATTCTCTCATGAACTAATTCCTAAACTAACTAGTACGCCAAAACAATTACATTAAATATCAAACTAAGTCTTATTTAAATATAATTAACTATAGCCGAATATGACCAACTACTATCATCGACCGATTATGACTGACTACATCATCTCTCCACAAAAGTAGTTGTCTTCCAAATGATAGAAAGGTCACTTTGCATCGTCCATTTGTGAATCCTTTACTGCCAATAGGCGATCGTTCTCTAGAAAGTGTCCATCACTCTCACCCAACATTGTGTCCCTCTCAGCCAATACTTTGTCTTTCTTTGTCAAATTCTCCTTAAATGTGGTAACTCTCATCCACTTGGCAGTGAGTTGAGAAAACATTATGTTCAGGTCTCATCTAATAATTGATCATTCTACATCGACTCTTGCCTAGTAGTCTTGGGCGGCTTCGTAAATTCCAAGATCTTCCCAGCCTTATGTACCACAAAGGAATCATGTCCCATGTCCAACTATGATAGTGTTGTGTGTGACCGCAGGGCTAGGTGAACTGACTCTACTCTGGTGGTTGGTTGCCATGGAATTTGGTAATTCAATTGAATTTGATGGGGGTCTAGGGCAAATTCCCCCAATGGGGTCAAGGGGTAGTGGCCCTTGTGGGGGTCTAGGGGCAATGCTCCCAACAGGGTTGAGGGGTAGCGCCCCTCACAGAGTCTAGGGGCACCTCATTTTCATTATTTTTTGAGAGGCAAAAACTAATGCTGATAAATCAAAAAAATACATATTTTGCACTATCTACCAAGGAATGAGGTTGGTTGATGATTGATTGTCATACTTTGTTATTTTTTTGTAGAGAGTATGGTTCTATTTACATGGCTATTCTCGACAAATTTAATTCTATCCTTCATAGGGTTGTCCTTCATTTCCTTATGGTGTACTTGTTCTCTACTTCTCTACATGGCTTATCACCACTCTCCATACACTCTTCACAGTATTTTTCCATTGTATGATTTTATAATCTCTTGTTGAGCGTATGGTCATAGTTCCTCCCCATACACAACCTCTATTCTGCCCCTTTTGTGCCTGCAATGTATCGTAAGTTGTATGGGTCGTGCTATCTTCTCGTCATGCAGATTGATAATTGCTTATTCGTGGTTCTATTTCCACTCGTTGTACGATTCTATTCTTCCTCATATTGCATATAGTTGTATGTTGTTTGTGTGATCCTCGTACGGTCTGAATTTGTCGTATGATGCTCCCAATTTTTCCATGTGATGCTTGTAAAATCTTCACCCCCTTACAACATACGAGAATTGACCTATCTTTGAAACTACATTGTATGATTTTCTCACTTAGAACATGCCTACTATAGGGTTTGTACTAAGCTCCGTACGAAGCTTTGGGATTCTTCTCTTGCTTTTTGCAGCAAACCAACATTTTCTTCCTTAATCACACAGTAAGCTTCATATTCCTCTTTCAGTGATTACCTTTCTTTATTCTCTATATGCAATCTCTATCCCCCTTTAGATATCGTATAGTCTCCTCCTGAGATCTTGAAAACTCAAGCTTGGATTGACATGTGGACTTCTGTACAAGATCCTTTTAGTGTGCAATGTTGTAAGTGTTGTTAATGCATGGCTTGATAGCTCTTCCACAATATTGATGTTTTTCATTACTCCAACCCTGTTGTGATTTTTTTTCCCTTGCACACTCACTAATTTCTCATACAGGTTCTCTCCATGGGCTTCCCAGTATGATGCACTGTCTTCTCTGTCGATTGACCTTGAATAATTCTTGTCCCTCATTTTCTCATCCATTGTTTGCTTCTTTTGCTTCCCCACTTCCGTACGAGTTGGAAAGTATATGATTGCCCAAAAAATTTATTTCATCCTTGGTTTATGTTGTGGGATGACGTACAGTCGCTCTGTCATTGCCAAGCCTACTTTCACGTATGGTTGCACCTCGCAAAAATTCTTTTTCTTTCATTTGGTATATATCCTTTGCTTCAGTGAAATAATATCCATGTCACCAAAGTCATATGACCATGACGTATGACCAACATTTTAATTGATTTTTTTAATATTTTCTTTTGTTATATTTTTTAATATTCTCCTTTATTTTAATAATATATTTTTATTTTAATACTTTTTCTTTTTCTAAATTTTTTAGTATTTCCTCCCTTCTCTTTACTTTTTTCTTAAATTTTCCCTCGTATTTTATTTTTCCCAATACTTCTCTCTTTTATTTTATTTTTTTCTTCTTTTCCTTTATCAATCTCCAATATTTTATTTTCTTGTTCTTTTTACCCAATATTTTCATTTTTTGAAATTTTTAATTTGTTTACTTTATTTTTTTCATTTTTCCAACTTCCAACTTTTCTTTTATTTTTTCAATTTTTCCATTTTTTAACTCCATTATTTTCTCCTCAACTATTTTTTCATTTTTAATATTTTCCAATTCTTTCGTTTTCAATTTTCAACAACTCCTTATCTATTTTTTGCTTTTTGTACTCTCCCTCTTCATTTTATCTCTCCTCTCTTTTCCTTTCTTCTGACTTTCTCTTACTATCTTATACTTTGTCATGTTCCAACTTCTCGGCTGGTGTATCATCTAGTTCTGGTACTCTCTCTTTGTGATCCTCGTACACAATTCAGAATGTTTGGTTGAACCTAACCACCTCCTCTTCTCCTCCTTTGTACTCACCATACTCGATCAAAAATTCTAGCAAGATGTGCCCTTCTCTTCTTCTTGGGTTTCTCTGATCTATAGTATGTTACACTCTCAATGGAACACCTCGTTATCCTCCATTTTTCAATGAAACAACCATTCAGTGAGCTTGTCTCATCCTTTGAGCAACTCTTGAGTTTGAGTACACCATCGACATTTAGTTCCATCATTTGCCTTCCTTCAATGGCATCCAACTCACCTCCATCCAATTTTGATTTGAAGGAAGCCAATTCTTTGCTCACAACTTGGTTCTTCACTTCAATGACATACTTCATCCCGTTGTTCTCGATCGAGAGTGTATTCCTCTTCCAATTATTATTTTCCCTAGCTACCACTAACCATCCTCATACAAGCAATGCATCGTATGCTTTCCTCTATAATGGAATGACTATGAAGTTCAGTAGGAATGGTTGTGTTCTGATCACCACCTTTTGCACCATCATTGTTCCCAATGGTTTGATGCGATGTTGATCGGCACTGACAAGTTGGAATGTCGATGGCTAGAGTGTTGGACTTGTGAGACTCTTCCATGTGTCTTCAAGTATTACCTTGACTCCTGATCCTCCGTCGATGATAGTATTTTTTAGAATATTCCCTCTGATCTCTAGTTTAACAATTGTTGGCATCTTCCCAATGTTTTCGATCAATAATCCAGGATCGATGATTTATTCACCATATGGTAGCAGTTTAGGTACCAATTCTTGACTTCAATCCTTTGCTCATGATTGCATTCCATCCTCGAGGATGTTTTTCATTTATAGTCCTAACTGCGGAAAAGTCTCGAGAAGGTCAATTACTTTGATTGGTACAGTGGTTTGCAGTACCTATTGTACGATGTTGTTTTTCGCCTCCGACCATCGAGAGGTTCCTAGTTTCTCCAGAGGTATTTTATTCTCCTTCACCATCACCAATTGCACTTCGGCTTTTGCTTCCTTCATCCTTAGTTTTTTTGTATGTGTATCTAGGTAGGTTTCCTTCTTCACTTGAACTCTAGTGATCGACAATACCTCTTGTTTTTCCACTTCCAGCATATGGGTATGTACAGGATCATCATAGAAAATACAGGCCCTTAAATGGCAATAAAATTAAAAAAATCAGAGTTAGGAAACTTGACGTAAAAATTTGAATAAGTTATCTATATTATTTTAAAAATTTGTAAGAATAGAATCTATAGAAAATTGAATGTAATTTCTAAACCATTGGATTTTTTATTTTATTTTTAAATCTATTTGATGAAAAATTGAAATTTCAATGTAGTAGTACTAAAATTTATGGGAAAAAATTTAAGAAGTAGGTGTCTATCTGACCACCCTAACCATAATAAAATGATAATATTTTTTTATAATATTTTAGATATAAGTAGGGGACTCATGTCTTGATGTGATGCATATTTTTTTGTAATTTTTTTCCAAGTAAATAATTAATTATGATTTTTTTATTACAAATTTTTAAAAATATAAAAACTCGTATGTCTTACCACCTTAACTTGGTCAAAAATTCATGAAATTCATTTTTTTTATATAATCCTATATTATGCGAACAATAAAATGTGATGCATGTTTGGGATTCAAAAAATGTGATACCATTTGAAATTTATAGATGTTTTTCAATTAGCCTAGATCAATTAGGATTTTAGTCATAATTCAAATAGAAAATGAATAATAATTATTTATTAAATTAAAAGTAAAGAATATTTTATATTGGTGGAAAACTGAGAATCTCCTTTAAAAAACTTTTTCATTTGATCAATTTTGGGTAAAAAAAAGTCATCAGTTGCATGGGCCATCATATCACTTAGATATCGCCACTTTTTGGCCCATCATGATCCTGCACATACCCATATGGATACCCTAATGCTTGGAGCATTCATTATCTTCATGGTCACCTGGTCCACACCACTTGCACAATATTCCTCTCGAACCTTGGCCATTCTAGCAATCCCTAGTGAAGTGGCCCATTCATTGCACTTCCAACATTGTATTATTGGCCTTCCTTTACCATCATACTCTATCTTGTTTCTCAGACTTTTGTTGCTTTGGTAACCTCCAAGGGATGCATTGCTATTATACTGGGGCTTAGGTCTAGTGTTTTTGGTGGTGCTGACAGTTCTCCTTGAGTGAAGAGTACTTGTGTACCCTTTTCTCTCATATTATATGGACATTCCTTGATGAAATTTCCCATAACTTGGTAGATATCATAGAACATCTTCTTCAGAAATTTTTCTTTTATGAGACCTTCCCCATTGCACTCTGTACACCACAATTCTAGTGCTTCCCTCATACTCTCTTTTTTGGCCTTCAATTATTTCATCATTTGCATCATATCTTTCTTGAGTGCTTGTACAATCTTCGATTCACCATCGCTATCATTTGTACTCTCCTTGTCGTGCGTCTTCTTTTTCCCTTAGGAGGATGTTTTAATTTTTATTTCTATATCCATCACCCAATTATATGCTTCAGCATATGACAACAGAGGCACAACTTTCATCTTCTTCCTCAATGATGGAAGCAAGCCTTCGATGAACTATCACTTCTTTAGCTCGTTAGTCCATTGTACCTCCAATTTTCCCAATAAGTCTTTGAGTCACCGATTGTATGTGTGCACATTCTCATGCTTCTCCTACTTTGTACTATAGATTTTTGCTACGATCTCACTGTCATCCCTCAGGAGTGAATTCATCTTGGAATTCTTTCTTTAGTAATCCCCATAATGTCATCTATACTTGGTCCAATTCTGAGTACCAGTCAATGGAACTGTCTCTTAGTGTTGTTGGAAATGCTTTTAGCCAATGATCTAAATTGTCCCATTTGTTGGCTATCCAAATTGTTTCACATGTTTTACAATGATGTATTGGATCTTCTGACCCATTCTTCGTAAACTTCAGTAGTTTTTTTTGCTCAACTGGCAGAGTCACCATCTTGCCTCGACACCCTCGTGTATTGGACCTAACTGGACCGGTTTTCTCGCTACATTTTAGTGCTTCACTTGCACTCTTGGCCACGTACAAGTCTCTCCCATGTCCTTCATCAACATCCTCAACACCTCGAGTCTCCTGGGGTTCACTCTGGTACTCCCTTTTCCTTGGGGTCTTGGGCTCAGATCTTCCAGTCCTCAGCCGTTCATCCTTGTCCAATATGGACAGCTCATGAATGCGTCGAATGTTGCTATCAAGTTCTTCACTTAATTCATTTTCATCTTCACTGATTTTGTACTTTTCTATGTATTAAGTACTGAAGGGTCCTTCGTCCCTCCGCTCAATAAAATTTTGATGTGCTCTACTAATGGATTGGTCTATTGCCTCAAGATTCTCATGTTATATTTTTATACTTTGGTTTATTTCAATTACATCTTCATTAAATTCTTTCTCAACTTTCCTTAGCCTTTCTTTCTCAACTTTCCTTAGCCTTCGTTGCTATTTTTATTGCTCATGAAGTCTGAGTGATTTCTGAACCCTCTCTTCTTGAATTTCGTGCTTGATTGGTAGTTTAGGTTGTGCAAGCATTAAGGGTTGTTCACATTATCATTGGTTATCAAGAGTACGCCTTAGACTAGTACCCCATTCTTCCTCTTCCTACTTGGTTCGTTCTTCATACCGCTGCAATATTTGTTGTCTTTGGCATTCCTGATCCTCCTCCACTCGAAGGTCCTATAGGATGATGAAATGGTGGGTTAGCAGTCTTTGCAAATAGTTGAGAAGATGATTAACCTCGTCATTCACTTCTATTTTATCCCAGATAATTTCCTCAGGGATCTCTCACCTGAGGGCTTCCCTCCATACATAATCTCTTAGTGATATATTCCATAGATTTATTAAATCTTGTGTCAACTCATCCTCTCTTTCTTCATTAGTTTCCACAGGCTCCTCCGTCAATCGACCCATTATGCTACCATCATAATGACGAGTGATTCGCTAGTCCACTTAGGAAACAATTCCAAATGTTTACTCATGGAATAAACTCCAATGTATGCAATGAGTAAACAAGAATAATTGACAGAACATAACATCGTTTCATTACATTAATTATTCTCTCGAGTGGGAAATAATTCTTGAACTAACTAGTATGCCAAAACAATTACATTAAATATCAAACTAAGGATTATTTAAATATAATTAACTACGACCGACTATGACTGACTACTACCATCATCTAATTATGAATGACTACAAGGAATTTATGTCTCGGAAACCCAAATCCGTAATGAGAGGAAACTATAAGGTGCAGAAGCACAAACTCCTCTCAAGCTGATAATATCCTCTAAATTAGATATGAATTTAGTGAGCATTTTAAACATGTGAATATATGAGTCATAATGAAAGAAAGGTTTTATGATTGTTTATGAACATGGAAACATAGAAACCTTATAGGATAACTTGGAAAGAACCATGAGAAATGGATAATAATTAAAAGGGCATGTTGATGAGAGAAATCATACTAGTTTGATATGAATGTTTGTAAAATTTGATGGTAATAGTCACATAGTGATAACTAGAGGGTATTATCATAATATCTAGGATGTCATAAGCTAAATGTATGCTTGCATGAAAATTGTAATGCTGGAAAATGGCATGATATAGAAGTGCATAAGCTAGCATGGACTCATATGTGACACTATTGGTGAGGGAAGGTTCATCCTCCCCTTACATGAGAATCCTCTCTTGAACTGTTTGAGGCCTTAGCAACCCTAACAAGAGGAAGGTGGTTTTTAACTTCCTCATATCTTTCCTTACAGATGTGGTTATTTTGTAGGAAACTAGGTTGTTTTTTAACTAAATATCATGTATATTATTGATAAATTTGGTTTCCTTAGGAAACTTCACCAAATTTTGAGAATTTTTTTGATCCCTTTAAGACATCGTATTAAGACTCCTTAAGATGTGGTTATTTTGTAGGAAACTAGGTTGTTTGATGAGTATAGTTTTGGTCTTCTTTCTTTAATGGGAAGGCTATAGTCTATAGTTTAGTCTACTACTCAATGCATCTAGTGATTTTTACATATTATACTTGAAATTTATGTAGGAGCATCCCTAGGCAGTGTGACCTAATCTTGTATCATTTTAAAACAATTATCTTAGTTTAGTTATTTATTTTTTATTAGTTTATAGTTACCAATTTGTGGTAGAGAAATTTATTTCATTTCACCATAATTTGAGATTGGCTTTTTCAATTTTGAGCATAGCTTGAGTTAGTGTTAAGAATTTAATGTTAATGTTTGAAGTGATTTGGATGAGGAAAATATTATCAATTCTTGAGAGTGTTTATGGGGGTGGAAAGGTAAGTTTTTTGGTTTTGAAAGGCATGAACAAATCTTGCATACCATTATCATCGACTTTTAATATTTATAAAACAATGAAAAATTCATATATCCATACATATATACATATGTATGTACATACGAACATATATACATGCATACCTACATATATATATAATATACATATACATATACATACATGTGTATGTATATATGTACATGTATGTATGTATGTATATATGCATATATGTATGTATATATATAAATACATATATGTATAAACCTATTCTACATCAAACATGGAGCTTCTATGTTATCTCTTAATGTAATCAAATATTGCATACCATTATCCTCTAAGTTTTTAATATTTAGAAAATAATAACTTATGAAACTAGAGAACTATATATACATATACCTATGCACATATCTACATATAAGAAAATACACATACTTACATACATATATTTATAATTGTTGCCTCTAAGATCTAGAAACTTCTAATATTCTAGAGAACTATAAAAATAGAATATTTTTTCCTTGAATAATTTCTAGTTGCTTCTAGTTTCTAGAAGGTTCTAGCTCTTCTAGAAGATTCTACTTCTTATAGAAACATCTTGTCACTTTGTAGAAAATATTATTCTTCAATAGTATCTTCGTGTAGATGAGTTATAAAATTTGGAGCAACTATGTACTAGAACTTAATAATTTACAATCTTTATTTGACGGATATATGAGTGGTGTTATGGACGATATAGGGTTTCTCAGCTATAAAAATTATGAGTACTTGTTATCTAATATTAATTTCCTTTTTATTACCACCACACATAGAAGAGAATACATGAATTGAAATTTTTATATGGTCCAAATAAAATCAATAAATAATCATAACAAAATTTGTGTGCAACTATAAAGAAATGATGAGACTTTCACTTGCACAAGGTTTGAGTTACAGGTCAAATATTTTTAATAAGATTGTATCAACTGCTTATATGAGTCTCTTCCACACATCAAGACTAGCTTGACAAAAAATTGTCAACACATTGCTACAACACACCGATTGTTTATATAGGATATTTGATGTCATAGAAACAAACCATGCATTGAGTATTTATTTTCTTCCCATATGAGTATCACATATCACAACAGTTATTTTCAAATCAAATCGAATGCATTTCTATTGCTAATTTAAAAATAAATATAGACATGCTTTGATCCCAGTTATTGTCATAAAAGACATATTATCATTAGGACATCAAAAATTAGCGTTTCAAACCCATTTAAAGCTCAACAAGCTAAATTATTTAAATGGGAAAATTCTACATAAGAATAAACCCAATATAACTAATTCAAAATTCAAGTCATTGAATTCAATTAACTAACCTTGGTTCTTCACAAATTGGAAGAGGCTACAAAATGATCACTAGTTAAATCTCTCTACTCCTAAAATCAAGACCCCTCTTTCACAAAAATGTCTAGCAAGAACAACATTTAATAATCAATTGAGAATGCTATAATTTCCTTGTTTTCTCTATTGAGACTCTTATTGAACATGCCCTTCCATGGTCTACACCTAGATGGTTGTGCATTTTTTCCTTCACACTCATTCCCTTCCTTCCACTATTACCACTACCTAAACACATATTAGTCTCCTAATGGGTCAAGCTTTGATCTCCACACACCCTCTATTTTTTTGATATAACTCATTGTTCAAAGACTTCTCCCCCATTCCATATACATTTTTCCATCCCATACTATAAAACCCTGATCTACAGTGTTGCTACACATTACACTCCACCCCATTTTTCAACTCAAATCTCCCCAAAACTTCCTTGTGGGGCGAGGATTGTTGGAAGTATAATCCCAAAAACTAAATTAACTTCTCAACTGGCAATATTCATCTCCATAACTTTTGTATCAGCCCTAGATCTCAATCAATATTAGCATTCAATACAAGGATGGGAATGGATTTCATATTAATTTCCTCTAGTTGGAATGGACTATTGGCGTGCAAGATAAGGCATGCTAGATTGCATCCAAAAGCCATGATGAAAAGTCTTCTTGTTAGACCTATAACCTATAGTGGATGCCCAAAGGGAGGGTTGTCATGCCTTAATAATGGAATGGATGTCTCCCTACTCAATTGTGCCCATTCTTTCTTAATGAAACTTACATACACCCCATACCTACGTTGTAGGTTTGCCATGCAACTTTTATTAGAATATGGTTTTATTTGAAAATCCAAAGGACTTTGCAAGGCTAAATTTGGGTTTAATTGACTCTAACATCACGATATTACGATAAGTCCCTAGTTACACCATTATCATCTTTTAACCTTTATTACTAGAAATGAAGTAAAACCTTCTTGAACTTTAGATAATCAAAATATTAAAATTATTAAAAAGAAATAATAGATAAGATAAGTAGGTATCTAGTATATGGTAAAGCCTCATAATTATGGATTGAAAAGTTGTAATAGATGGACTATTATGAATCAAAGAAAAAATACATTTATAAAAATAAGTTGATAGAAAAGTGAAAGATTAAAATAATGAACTTCCAATGATTAAGAAAGAATAAATTAAACAAAGAATTATCACTCAAGGTTTAGAACAAATGGTAAAATATCATGTGGAAATACTAGCTTTGATAAAATTAAACTTAAATTAGAAGATTATAATGTGGTAACATGACTAAAGAGTATCAAATGGAAAATGGTAATTATTAAGAAAATCGTCTTAGGGCTAAAGAAGCTAGTGCAATAATTTGAACAAGTTTAATATTACTCTATCGTGTCTAGCTTTCTAAGTGGGTGTCATGAAATAAGAAAGCTCTAAGTATAGAAGATATTCAATCAATTAAACTAAATTTCAAAAACATAATTTTAAAATAATTATTAATAATGAGGTTGTTTATGTAAATGAATTGCATAAATTAGCATCAATGTCAACTCTAATATCTTTTTTTTTTTTAAAGAGATTTATTCATATCTCCTACGAAATTATGAAGAGATAATGGAGAGTTGAATGACTTGAAATTTAAAATTTCTTAACACCATGAATCTAGGATAAAAAATAACAATGCCAACAATCAAATTATTCAAATTATTCAAGAAGGTATATTCTTCTTTATAAAATTTTGAGATCATAGAAGGAAAATTTTTGTAACAAAAAAATTGATTAATTTTCTTTTTTTTGTCAAGTTACTTTCTACTATCTCTCAATTATGAATAATTCATTTGCATAATTTAATAGAGAAACACTTAATTATATCCTTACAATGAAAAGGAAATATTTTATTTTGTAAGCATCTGAACTTTCATTTCTTTATAAATGATAATGTTGACATCTATTCATCAAAAATAAATATTTTAAATTTATTCGAAGTTGTAAATAAATCTAGTAGTTATGAGTTAGTTATTGAAGAAAGAACATAGTAAAAGACATAGCTTAATAAATAGTAATCAACAACTAAAATTCAACACTTAAATATAATAAAGGACACAACCAATCACAAAGCATGATGTGAAAAATTTAGGTGTTTGCATGCTTATAGAGTTTTATACTTGAATATTCTCTCAACATGTGATTGAAACATAGTTCTCATAGAATTAGTTCAATCAATCCCATTGATTAAAATTCCCAAAATAGTTTTAAACAAGTTGTCATGTCCATCTATAAGTGGGGACTCACATCTATCTATTAGTGAATGGTTGGGACTTTCTTAATTTCTTATGCATTTGATAAGGACATCTGATTTTGTTAATTTCTGCATATTTATATCTATGTGTTCACATTTTCTCAACAAATAATTTTCTATGCATTTCTATTGATATTTTAAGGAAGTCTCTAGAAATACCATCGAGTCTCTATATGGTTATAATATTTATTCCTTTTATCACTTTTAATTTTAACAAGGCATCAATACAATCGACATAAAAGGTTTCAAAACATTTGATAAGTCTCGAGATCAAACACTTTCATTTCAATGTCTTACTCTTTTTCTTTCATAAACGGACTTTTAGAAAGTTATAAAAACTTAAGTATGGACCGACAGTATTTTATATTGATCACATAAGCTTTCCATACAAGATATTGATATCAGGTAAGGTTTCCTTAACTTTACTAAAGACCGACAAAGAACTATAGAGAAAAAGAAAAAACTTAAGAAAAGTATCAACAAGAAAGGGAGTTACAATAACCTTATTAGTGACCGCCAAGGTTTATAAAACTCAAAAAAATATCGATGAAGCCAATAATTTTAAAAATATTCTAGGAACAAAGACAAGGGTTTGGGGAAATGACCAAAACCGAAGTAACACTATCTTTATTCTCATATAACTAAGGAGACCCAAATTATTTTATGAGTATAAGATACGTACAAGTAGCATGTAACTATATGTTATGAGATCAAGGAATTCATTTTTTTTCATTATCTATCTTGAAACAAATTAGAAGTAGGTAGCATATATATGTATTATATATTATATATATGAACTTGTTTAAAGTTATACCTATAAAGAAATGGCTCATTATGACAATCTAAAACTTGACATCTATTCTTTTGTTGTTGAGTAATCTATGTGCAACTAACTTTACTTTATGATACTTTTAAGTGTACCAAAATAACTTATATGATACAAACCTCATTAAATGTGTTAATTTTCATCATGTTGATTATTAGGCTTTATTTATTCAAACCGTAATATGTATGATTGAGTTTTTTCAAATTATTTGGGATCAATTTTATATCCCGTATATTGTTAAGATATCCTTAATGAGTTTTCTAATCCTCTGCTTCACCTAAGTGGGTGGCAAATGACTGTGAAACTGTCTAGGGAAAAAGAACCCTAGAAAGGGTTTTTGTACCCATTAATTTAGTTTATAAATAAAAGAATAGAGGCATAGGATGAATTGTAGTAGAGAACTGTGTTTGGAATATGTTAGTTTTATTGGGTTATGTGGGTGGGTGAGGTAGAGTCATCTTTGAACCTAAGGGTTATAGCCCTTGTGTTAGTCAACAAAGCGTATGATAATTGAATTATCTAGAAAGATTCAACATGTGGATTGTCTTGTTAACCTTTCACCTCGTAATATTATTAGTGTTATATGGTGACATTTGTATGGTTTGGATTAAAACTACAACTTCAATTATAATCATCTATTCAAGATATGATATGGTTATATTCATCCTAGATCATTCTTGGTTATCTATTTTGTCGAGTGGCCCTTGAGGAGCATTGTAATCGATATTGTTAAACCATTACTCCTTATAGTAAAATAATCCCTTATAGATTAACCATTATTGATCATCATTGTATTTACTACCATTGTGAGATAGTGGTGATTTAAACCTGGGTGAAATGTGGGAATTTTGGTCAATCAAATATGAGTTGGGTGAACTCAAATTGTTGAACTATAGAGCCTCTATGCAACAAGTAGGCAAGGTCGTTAGAGATGAGTCCCTATGGACTAGGTTTCACTCCTAGGTCTTGTTCTCTTATTTTTACTTTGAAATTTACTATAGGTATATATTTTATTGTTTGACATGCAATTTGAACTATGTTTTAGGTTATTGATTAGTTAGTTGAGCTAGTTAGTTCTATCTTGGTGATGTATATTCCATGTATCCACTTAAAATAGATCATGATTGTCACAACAATTGCTTACTTGACCAAATTCTTATAATTGATTGGTCAAACATTGTTATACTCTCATCAAGTGCATGGAGAGGAATCAAGCTTTGTGAATCATGCATATGTTTTTTATCAAAATTTGAAATTTTTGTATTGTCCTTAATTTTATTTTGGTGCAAAATTCTGGGTAGTATATATCATCTAACCTATAGCCTATACTAAGATATAATATTACAACATTATCCCCATTGTTACATCAATCTAAACCTAGGATGGAACACTACATAGACTGAACACAATGACCCATCTAGAAATATGATGAAACAACTCCACTCAATCTCCCCTCACTCAAGATGCATTATTGGATGCCCTACCATCGAACAATGCCTTCAATTCAAAAACTACTCAACTATTCACAAGTTGGTGTAGGGGCACCCTCAGTTTCAGGTGCACCCTTGATTCCATGTAATGAATTTTTGGTTTTTGTTCAAGTGAGTGTTTATTTCATGTAATAAGGTCCTTTGAGGCCATTTCATGTCCTTTGGAATCAATTTAGTGTCTTTAGGTGCAAGGTAGGCAAAAAGTGTAAAATTTGTCAAAATGCAAGAAAATTTGTCAAGCAACTTTTGCAAGATTTGTGAAATGATGTTTTGTTAACTCCTTAACCAAAATATGGTTAGAAATAGTTGGAATATGGTTTTATATGCATAAATATTCCTTTTATTCTTGAATATATGGGTTGGATAATGAATTTAAAGAAGTTTCTTTCGTGCATGTGAATTTCTGAGATTTTTTGCATTCTTTTAACTTTTGTCACGTTGTACGGAAACTTGGTTTATTGTACTAATTGAATAATGTTTGTATCATTTGAAGGATGGTCTTAAATTTATTATGGTTTTGTTTTGATCAAATTTCATTAAGTTTGTAGGGAGATATCAACATTTTGGTGAAACCGGCTAGAAACCTTACCTAGGGTTACAGTGAACATTTAAAATGAATTTTCTCAAGTTTCCCCCATGAGAAGACAAAGAAACTTTATGAGTAATTTTTTTTTAATTTATTTTATCACCTAGCAATGTTTGGGGTTTGGGTTTGCACTTGTGAGGGAGAACAAGACAATATGTTGCATTTTGGTTTATTTTTTCAATCAAAACTCCTCTTTGGGATTGTCTTGCCAAAGTCTTGGAACTGCTGCATTGTTTAGTGTTTGATGAAGGATAGGAAAAGTGGAAGGTTGGTGTTTACACCTTGGAATTCCTGTGGTTTCCATTTTTATTGTGGATTAAATTTTGTACCATGTTTGCATATGAGACAATTGACTGTCACATTGAATGTTGCCACCTTAAAGCCCGTTCAATACATTTTGAAGTTTCCAAAGAATTTTGAAAGGTTTGTAGGATCATTTGTTTCACCATTACATGCTATTCACATTGGTTACATGTTTTTCCCCACCATTGAGAGGTATTCCACTCTTGAAATATCAAAAAAATTGTCATTGTTGAAGAAGTTTGCCCCTGTGATGGTTGTTCATTGAACTTTAAAGATGACATGAACCCATTCTTGTGAAATATGGTATCAATAATATAACCTCTACCCTTCTCTGCATCAATATCAGGCACACAATACAACCTTAATATAAATTTTCCTCCTATACATAGAATATAAATTAATCACATATAAATCAATGATGCCAATACCATTAAATCTTAATACACACAAACACATAAAGTACACCATACAAATTCAATTCTCAAATATGAAGTAATCATAACATAAAATCATGTATAATAAATAATATTTTTACAAATAATTTGCATAGATGCTAAATCTTAATTCATATTAACACACCATACAAATCTAATTGAAATTAGCCCTATGTATGTGCCATGGAGAGTATTATTCACAAAATTCAATGACATACACAACATTCAACCTTAATATGAACATGACCAATATTTATTCCATGTGAAATAATCACATGTATACAACTTAATGACATACATTCCACCAACACTAATGCACACAAACACTTTTAAGTACACAACACTCTAAGCACACCATACAATTTTATTTCACACTTGATGCAACACCAATACTAATTCATGCAAGCTCTCTAAGAACACCATACAAGTTTAATTCACACTTGATTCAATGCCACCATAAAATCCTTATGCATATATACATATTAGTCACACAATGTAAACTCAATATAAATTATCCTCCTTTGCATAGAATACAAATTAATCACATATAAATCAATGATATAAATGCCATTCAATACTAATGCACACAAAAACATAAAGTACACTATACAAATTCAATTCACACATATGATGTAATCATAACATAAAATCATGTATTATGTATAAAATTTAATGACATACATAACATCCAAACATAATATGAACAATACCAATATATATTCCATATGAAATAATCACATGTATACATCTTAATGACATGAATGCCACTAATGCTAATGCACACAAAAACTCTAAGCAGACTATAGAAGTATAATTCACAATTGATGTAACACCAACATAAAATACTTATGCACATGCACATATTGAGAACACAATATAACCGTAGTATGAATTATCATCATGTACATACCATACAAAAAAAACACATGTACAACTCAAAGATGGGAATTATTCTCATGGGTTTTTTCTTGCTTCTCGGCCTCTATGGCCTCCAATTGTTCCTCCACCTATCCCTAGGGTAGGAAATGGGAAGAGGCCTACTACTGAGGTACTTGTGCTTATTTCACCTCCTACTATTGTTTATGCTCATGTGCTTCCTCCTCTTGCTCCTACCTAGGAGACCACCCTTCCACCAAAAATTATTGTGAAGGATACTCCTACAATTGAGAAATAGCCTCCAATCTCTTCTCAGACCATATCCTCTAGTGCCTGCAGTTGACATAATTGGCTTGGGCATGAGTGTAAGTGTAGGTGAAATACTCTGATCACGAAGCATTCCACCTTGTAGAAGATGGAAGGAGATCCAATTACACCTATTTTTACATCTTCTATTTCTTCACTTTCTTCTATTGCTCCCACCTTGGTTCCCATTTCCTCTATCTTGCTTTCGGATCCCCCATGTAGATCCTAAAGATGATCACCCCAAAAGGGTGGGAGTCTTCATCGCTCCCTCTATGGAGACCCCTCTCTTGATGTCTGTCCCAAACATCCCTCCTTTCTATTAGCCCATATACATGCCAAACACAACAATGGTTTTTTTTGCGGCTTTCTCTTCATGGGGATTCAACATCCTTCGTTGAAGACCAAGCTGGAGGATGACCTCAGCGTGAGTGGAGGTTGGAAGAAGGGTTCATCTTCTTTGGAAGTTGGTTTTATTTTGGCTTACACCATCCTTATAATGGAGGTGGCCTCCTCTTCTCTAAAATTAGTCACCTCCCCTCTTCTTGAGGCTAACACAGACTCTCAGGTACCTTGCCCATCCCCTGAAAGGTGTATATTTAATTTGGTGGAAGATATCCTGACTCTATCCTGAATCTGCAAGATCGATAACTTTTTCTTCACAAGATCTCAGTGAAGAAGACCTTGTGGGGCCTTCTTTATTGGCCCTTGTTACAGACAAGTCGGGGGGTACTGCCCTCACTATCATGCCCTTGTAGGCCTGCCTGACCTCCCCTTACAATGATCTAGATTGGGAGCAAGATGACCTACTAGTTGATGAGGTCTAGGGTGGTACCTCTTCTTCATCTATAGCGCAGATTTTTTTGTGTGTTGGTGTTCCCTTATTCTTGTCTTTTTGTGTTTGTGATCCTTCCTAGAGGACCCTTGCTACCCTTATAGGTGCTTGAATATAGGCATGAAAAATATTTCATGCACTTCTACATGCTAAAGCCTAATTCACATTAGCACACCAACAACACATTACAAATTTAATTGAAATTATCCCTATGTATGTGCCATGAAGATTATTATGCAAAAAATCCAATGACATACATAACAGTCAACCATAATATGAGAAAGACCAATATATATTCTATATTAAACAATCACATGTATACAACTTAATGCCAAAAATTCTACCAATGTCAATGCACACAAACACTCTAAGAACACCACACAAGTTTATTTCACACTTGATGCAACACCAATAATAATGTGTACAAGCACTCTAAGAACACCATAGAAGTTTAATTCACACTTGTCTCAACACCAACATAAAAGCCTTATGCATGTATATATGAGGCACGTAATACAACCTTAATATGATTTATTCTCCTATAAATAGAATACAAATTAATCACATATAATTCAATGATATAAATATCATTCCATCCTAATGTACACAAACACATAAGGTACACCATATACAAATTTTAATTCAAATATGATGTAATCATAACATAAAATTATTTAGAAGAAAGAATTTACTTGCAATTCAATTACATACATGCTAAATCCTAATTCACATTAGCCACCATATAAATTTATTTGAAATTAGCCCTATGTATGTGAAATTGAGAGTATTATGCACAAAATTCAATGACATGTTCATAACATTCAACCATAATATGAACAAAACCAATATATATTTCATATGAATAATCACATGTGTACAACTTAATCACATAAATTCCACCAATACAAATGCACACAAACACTCAATAATGCCATACAGGTTTAATTCACTTTGGATTCAACATCAATATAAAAGCCTTATGCACATATACATATCAAGCACACAATACAACCTTAATATGAATTATCCTCCTAAATTCCACCAGTACTAATGCACACAAAAACTCAAGAACACCATACAAGTTTTTTGAAACTTGATGCAACATCAATACTAATGTGTACATGCACTATAAGAACACCATACAAGTTTAATTTTCTCTGGATTCAACAACATAAAATCCTTGTGCATATATACATATCAGGAACATAATACAACCTTAATATGAATTATCCTCCTATACATAGAATACAAACTAGCACTTGCACCAGAAGGGGTGAAAGGGTTACGCTTATAGAAAAATATAACACCATATTTCCTTCTGTGATGAATCTCGATTTGTAGGAGAGAAAAACAAAATACATTAGAAACAATATTCAAAAGGGCTAGTTGTTTTAGAGGACTTGGTGCTGCAGGAATTTTATCGTATGAAAAATGATTGGAACTCTACTATGTTTATCTTTTCTTGAGCCAACAAATGGCTAGGGTATAGACATGGTACCAAAGCTTATAATGTAATGTTGAATATTCTAGGCAAGCATAAGTGTTTTTTGATAATGTGGAAGCTAGTGTTTGAGATGCACAAACATAACCCCTCTTTGGTCACAGATGAAACTTTCAGTATAGTGATAAGAAGATATGCAACTGCCCACATGGTAGAAAGATCAATTGAAACATTCTAGAAGCATACAAAATTTGGCCTGAAACTCAATACACCAATATTTCAAGTTCTTCTGGATGCTCTTTGCAAAGCTAGACATGTCCAAGAATCAAAGTTTTTGTTTAATTTGAAGCAAAAGGAATATAAACTTGATACGAAAATCTGAAACATAATTCTCAATGGATGGCGTGGTTTCCCAAATTTGAGGGAGTCAAAGAGGTTCTGGAATGAGATGAACAAGTAGCAATGTAAGCCCAATTTGATAGAATACTCTACTTATATAAATGATTTGGCAATGACTCAATATTAGGGGTAGCATGGAATGTCAAACCAGATGATATCATTGTTTACACCATACATTTCAGAATGTAATAACCTGAGAAGAACAACTTGCCTCAGCTTAAAAACAATATTGGTGCAGGAGCACACGGGTAGACTAGCAATCAACACCAACCAAAAATATTAGTATGCACAAATGGATTGGTCAAAGGTCTTTAAGGATTCAACTTTATAATCATCATCCAACTTGATTTCCACCTATGAAATAACATTTTTGAATTTTAAAGTGAATGATTTCCATTGAAGATGGATCGATGAAATTTCGAGGACATTCATCTAAATCTATGAAATGATGAGGAGGTGCCATGTTTAAAATAAAATTCAGATTAAAATATGATCAACACAAAGAGGTAATGTCTCACATACCCGATCATTACATTCACAAATGTTTAGTTCATGAACAAAGGGAATACAAAGGGTCACGAATCTTGAAGGAGGTCGATGAATTTGAAAAGGCATAACTTTGGAGAGAAAATCTCTTTCCCATTTAGTCTTAGTCCATTTTTTTTGTTAATAAAAATATTTTTTTGCAATCCATGTGGAAGATGAAGGGGTGTGTGGAGAAGTTTGGGCACTAGGAGAAACAATAAACATTAGACATTAGATTGCTAGGCAACGATAGGGGGAGAAGTGGTGAATTTGGTGAAGAGAAGGGGCTGCAGATAGACTGTGTATGAGACAGAGAGAAGTATGATGTGGATGCATAGTATGGTGAAGATTATGCAATAAGAACAGGGACAGTAATTGTTTTTAAAATGTGCAGATTATACAATACTAGGTTTCAATTAGTGACTGCATTAAATAGAGGATTGGTAAAGATGATCACCTAGCAAAGGAATTTGCACCAAAGTTTCAAGAGGGGGTGTATTAAAAACCATTAGTTTGCAAACTACCCTAGCTTAGACCACACATATGTGGAATAGGTGAATTATATGCCAACAAGAATGTATGGGTGAAGGTGGCCTGCATGAGTTGGAAGGAGTGACCAAAGATATGGTGGGGATTAAATTTAAACATGCATATATTTGAGTGTGATGGTGAAGCATAGAATAGAGGAATGCACATACAATAGAAGGACTTGAGCCAAGAGTGAAGAAGTGATGTAAGAGCATCCTAGGCGAATGAGCAATCAACATCAACCAAAAAGAGGTTTGATTTGAATTTCAGTTTATTTTTGGCTTGGAATTTCATGTGGAAATGAAATTCACAATTTTGATGAGTGTGGAAATGCAATTTCATTTTTCTTTTCTAAATTTCAATTTGGGCTTCAAATTTGAATAATTACACAAAATGGAGAAGGTGAGAATGAGGAGTGAAAGTTGAAAAAAATATTGAAAAAGAAAAAATGAGCTTGGGATTTTGGAGACTTTCTATTGCATTTAAAATACTATTTTTGAGATTCCAAAATCCTTAAAAAATAGGGATGGAGAGAGTGGGAATCCAAGATAAGAAAAGCAATTTTTTGCTTTAGTGCATAAAAGAAAGAAAGCCAAAAATAGCACCACAATCTCCTAAATTTATATTTTTAGATTAGGAATCAAATGAAAGGATTGTTGAGATCCACACTAACATATATCCTATTATTGAGATTTTTTACTTAAAGGAGGATGAGGAGAAAAAATTCAGACTGCAAAAGTAGGGGCCTACCCTTTGGTTCTAATGAACCCTTTTCAAAACAAGCTATGAATATACGCAGTCATCCTCCTAGTTTTTTACTGCATTCCCACTGTAATGCAGGTGTTGCTCATGCAAATGTTTCAGTTCCAAATCAAGTTATTTTTGAAATTTGTGGCTCGGGTACAGTTTTGTCAAAAAAATTGTCGTCTTCCTCAGGTTCTACCCATTTCAAGCATTGGACGAACATTGTTTCTGGATCTCATTCCCCTTCCACTTTTCCAAATTCCACCCCTATTTTCAAACAAGCTCCCTTCAATCCAAAATGGTTATAGCCTGCTACATTCCCTAATTCTATTCCCATTCATCATCCTTACAGATTTGACTCTAAGACTTCCATTTCTAATTCAACTTCTTTCCTGAACTCCATTCTTGGTAAGAATCCTAAAAAATCTTTCAATCTCAAGGTTGCTTCGGGCCTCAAGGATTCTGGTAAAGGTTTCAAGGTTCCTTGGGATTAGAAATGGGTTCCCAAATTCTAAAAAACCCAGCTTTTTGCACAAGGTGATTAGTGTGTCACTCTCAATGAAGAATTATTGTGCCCTCAAACTCTGGATCTTTAGGAAAAAGCTCTTATTTGTAAGTTTTGGAATTTTTCCCCTACTATTAATTTCTTGCAAGAATGGGTTTTTCAAACTTGGGAAGGTGCTTCCCAAGTTTTTATCTTGACAAAGGAGAAGGTTATTTTGTGGTCATTTTTTATTCAAAAGTTGATAGGAATTTTGTTTTCAAAAAGAAAACATGGATGTGGCAAGGATTTGGTTTATTTACTTCCTTATAGGTGTCGAATTTTCATCCTCTTCAAAATAAGGTGAACTTCATACCAGTTTGGTTTTAGCTCCAAGGTTTTCCTTTGGAATATAGGGAAACCAATCTCATGGAGTTACTGGGTAATCATTTGGGCATATTCATTCAATAGGATTTGCAGTTCTTTAAAAATCCTTCAATGCCAGTTAGGGTTTGTATTCTTTTTGATATTTCAAAACCCTTCCCATCATTCTTGAATATCTAGTCTAAGCATGGACTTTGCAGAAAGTCCTTGATCTTTGAAGATCCATATTTGATTTGTTTCAAATGTCACCATCCTATTCACCCAAGTTATTTTTTTTCTTAAGAATTCAACTTTGGTGATTGTTCTTCGCCTCTGCATACTCCTCAGCATGGCAATGTTTTTTATTTATATGTTACCCCTTTTAAAAAATCAGATCACCTTGGTTCTTTTGATTCTTTTCACTCTGTGGATCATTTAAAAATGTCCAAAGCACAAGATTTTTTTGAAAAAGATACTTTTAATAAGGAGTTGTCTCTACTTGTAGCATCAAAGACCTTTTTTGTTTATTGGTATGTTGTGCTTGAGTTTATAGCTGAAAAGGTTATTCCTGATCCTTTTTATCTTCACATATCTGTATGAAAGGCTCCCCCTATGAGTATTCAAATGCAAAGGCCAATTAAACTTTCATTGAAACCATTCTAGGATAATGGGTTTCTTTCTCCAAAATTTAGGTTTTGGAATACTCTTAGTCTTCTCTTACCTATTGATAAGTTTGATTCAACTTATCATTTAAATAGTTGTGCTTCTAAGCTAACATTGGGTTTCAATGTTTCATCTGAAAATATATTTGAGGAGAATTTTGATTCCATGGGTTTTCAATCCATGTTGGATGTGGGAAACTTAGAAGGTTTAGAAAATTAGATAACTTCCATGGTAGGCTCAAAATTAATTGATGAAATTGCAAATTCGGTTGAAAAGGAATTTCAAGGAACTAAAATTCCATATTTTCTGACAACAAATTTTGTGATAAAATATTCCATTGTTGTTAACAAAAATCTAGTTTCAGTGTTTTCTAGTGTTGTTAATTTAAGATTGGAAAATGGTCAGGGTGTTGAAGGTTTTGATTTTTCTTTGACTTTATCCATTGCTCAATCAACAATTTCTTCACCCTCTTTTCAAAAATCTCTTGGTAAGATAGGTCACAAATCAAATGTTGTCAAGCTTCAAGAAGAGATAGCATCTGGTAAACAAACCACCTTGGATGGAAACATCAAAAAAAGATTAAGGAGAGCCTATTTCTCTCCAATATCATAATGAAAATAATTTCTTGGAATGTTAAGGGCTTAAATGCCCCTAACAAAAGGGCTCGGATCAAACAATAAATTGATTCTAGTGAGGCTAATATTGTTCTTCTTCAGGAAACAAAGATTTCCTTGGAAATTTTTAACTCAATCATTTCAAGATGGTATAAGTGGAAAGTGTGTGCCTCCTTTGCTTGGGGTGCTTCTAGAGGTTTAATCTCATTATGGAATCCAAAATCAGTTATTTTGGAATCTATTTTGAGCAAATCAAATTGGCAATTACTAAAGGTCACTGACTTCAATTTGTATTTCTTGTTGTTCAATGTTTATGCTCCCAATTCTACAATAGGTAAGAAGGTGGTGTGGGATGAGTTGTCAATTACAATTGAAAAGTAGAGTGATGAAAAAGTTACTTTGGTTGGGGACTTCAATGCTTTATTGGCATTAGAGGAAAAGCAAGGAGGTATTATTCCTCCTCCTAAATCAATTGAAGACTTTAATAACTTTGTTCAGGATAATGCTTTTATCGACATTTTATCTGCTAATGGTAAGTTCACATGGACAAATAAGAGGAGGGATTTTTGTCATATCTCAGAGAGGCTTGATAGATTTCTTATTACTCCCACTTGGCTATCTAAGAATTATGGTTTGCATTCTTTAATTTTTCCTTTGTATGGCTCTGATCACTTTCCAATTTCCTTGGATTTTCATCTAAATCAAATCACATCCTCTAGTAAATATTATTTTTAATTTGAAAGGATGTGGTTTCGTCATCCACAATTTTTAGATATGATAAAAGATTGGTGGTTGATGTCACCAATGGTGGGAGGTACTTCAATGTATAGGTTTTGTATGAAATTAAAGTTCCTTAAAAACATAATTAAATATTGGAATAATTCTTTTTTTTTAAATGTTTTTCAATCCAAACCTGAAGTTCTCAAGAAGCTTGAAGAAATCGATGCACAAATTATTACCAATGGTTTAAGTTTGGATCTTTATGAAAAACAATAACTTTTGCAATTTGAATGGGAAGAATTGGATGTCCATGAAGAAATATATTGAAGGCAGAAATCTCGCGAGCTATGGTTAAAAGAGGGAGACAAAAACACAAAAATAAAAAAAATTCACATGTCAACAAAAATAAAAATAAACAAGCTAAAAGCTCTATCTTCACAATTCAGGAAAATAGTACAGGAAATGTTTTGACCAAAGAAATACATATACAAGCAAAAGGTGTTAATTTTTTCAAAGGGTTGTTATCAACCTTCATTCATCAAAATCTTTAAGGAGGAAGGGAGAGAGAGTGTTGGAGGCAATACCAACATTATGTCATCAATGGACAATGATTTACTACTTAAGCCTTTTACAATGAAGGAGTTAAAGGCTGTTGTTTTTTCTATGCCCCAAGATAAAGCCCTAGGTCCGAATAGTTTTGCTAGTTTATTCTTCCAAAAGTGTTGGGATTTCATGGCATATGACCTTCTTCAAGCCTTGAAAGAATCTCGGTCATCAACAACAATGTTAAAGCAATTTAATGTTACTCATATAGCCCTCATACCTAAAAAATCTTCACCTAAATCTTTTGTTGAATTTAGGCCAATTTCATTATGCAATGTAATTTACAATTTTTTTACAGAAGTAATTTATTTGCGTTTAGCTCCTATTATTCCTAAAATAATTTCTGAGGAGCAAGGGGGTTTTGTTCCAGGGAGAGAAACAATGGAGGGAACTCTAGTAGCTCATGAAATATTGCATTCTATACATTCAAATTCCATCCCAGCATTAATAGTTTAATTAGACATGTCAAAGCCATATGACAAGGTGGAATTGTCCTTTCTAATGCAAGTCTTATTGAAGTTTGGCTTTCATTCAAAATTGTGCAAGTGGATTTTGTCTTGTCTAAATAGAGCAAAATTTCCAGTCCTTATCAACGGTTCACCTTCAGGGTGTTTCAGCTCAACACATGGGGTAGGACAAGGAGACCCTTTGTCTCCTTTTCTATTTATTATTTTGGTAGAAGCCTTGACTAGGTTTGTACATAAGGTTCATCTTCAAGGTGATTGTAAGGGAATTTCAATTCCTTCAACTGATATTACAACAACCCATTCTTTGTTTGTTGATGACACTTTATTATTTAGTAGAGCAAAAACTCTAAAAGCTAAACATATTAAGTATGTACTTGATATATATACATCTGCTTTTGGCCAAAAGATCAATCTGACCAAATATAATATTTTCCTTTTCAATGTAAGCTCCAGCATAAAATAAAATATTGCTAATATCTTAGGTTTTCAAGAGGCTAAATTTCCAAGCAAGTACCTTGTTATACCTTTCTTTGTTGGAGAAAATAAGGTTTTCTACTGGGATAATGTTTTAAAAAGCATTCAATCTAGAATTGTAGGTTGGAAGGGAAGATGGTTATCCATTTATGGAAGGATTCTATTGATCAAATCAGTTCTCTCAATACTACCAAATTATTATCTGGCAGTTTTGAAGGCTCCTAGGACTGTTATTTTTCTACTTGAAAAGGTGATTAGGATTTTTTTATGGAAAGGTAATATGGATGGAACAAAAAAAAATCCTCTAGTCTCCTTAGATAGTCTTTGTAAAGAAAAATTAAAAGGAGGAGATGGAGTTCACAATTTAACTGCTAGAAACATTTCACTAGGTGCTAAAATAGTTTGGCATATGTATTCTAAACCTCATGCTAAATGGTGCAAAATCATGCAAAAAACATATCTCGACACCGCATCACTTGAAAGGATTTTTTCAGTTCTTGATCCTCCACAAGGATCTATTATGTGGAATTTCTTAGTAACTTGCAGGAAAATATTACTCCATATATTACTTGGGAGATAAATAATGGGGTTAAGGCAGATTTGTGGTTAGATTCTTGGTATGGGCACCCACCGTTGGCTTCAAAGCAAGAGTTTCACAAATTTAGCAATATATAACTCCACTCTGGGGGTCACAAGTAAGTAATTTTTTTCAATAAATTGATAAACTTACAGCGAGAGTGCTTTGGAAGAGATTTGCATGTCCTTTACTTCCACAAGTTTTGCAAGTGAACTTAAATAATTAGTTAGTTGAAAGGGTCATCTTTGTGAGTAATGCAAATGACAAGATTATTTAGGCTCCTTAAAAAATAGGTCATTATATAGTAAGGTTGGGGTATAAAGCATTAATGAATAGGGAAGTACAAACAAGTCCAAAAAGAGCTTTGTTATTTTGTTGGAATTTTGAAGTATTGCCAAAAGCGGGTTTTTTTTCTTGGTTAGCTCTATCAAATAAAATCTTAACAAGTGCTAGATTGCATTCCATAAGTGTAGCTAAGCCTTTTAAGTGTGTATTGTGTGACACATATTTAAAATATGTTAACCATATTTTTTCTTCAATGCTCATTTGCAAATATTTGTTGGCAATTCATCCAGAATAAGTTAAACTCGTATGCACCTCTTCCAAATACAATTTGGGATTTTTTCTCTAGTTGGACTCTCTTGTATTAGTCGTCCTTGTTTGCTAGCATCTAGAAAAGCATTCCATCCACATTTTTATGGTGTCTTTGGTGGGAGAGAAATAAAATAATTTTTCGTAAGCACCCTTTAAATGATGAACAAGTGTTAATCAAATTAGATTCTTCAATTTGTGAAATTACTAATTCTTTTGTACACTCAGTTAAAAATTTTGGCTCAATTTTCATAGATTTGGATTCAAGGATTCTTAAAAACTAGCTAACCTTGGCTATTCCTTTTAAAGGTAGCTTACATGATCCCATAAACAACACAGTTTATAGGAAAAAGGTAAGGTGGAAACCACCTTCTCTTGGTTTTTTCAAATTGAATTTTGATGGGACCTCTTAAGGCAACCTTGGAAAGTCAGGTACAAGTATTGTGTTAAGAAATTTTGAAGGGAAGTTGTTAAGTGCAAAATCAATAAAGTTGGCTCCAGGTACAAATAATATTGCAAAAGTGCATGGTCTTCTATTAGGTTTTCAAATGGCAGTAAATGGGAAATGTTTGTATCTAATTGTTGAAAGTGATAAGTCAAATAATAATTAATGCTTGTAGGGAGAGAAAACATTGCAACTAGCAAATTACTTATTTTCTTGTTCAAATCTGGAAATTACTGGATACATTGGAAAGTTTCCAAATATTCCATCCATACAGAGAAGGAAATCGAGTTGCAGATCATCTTGCAAATTTGGGTTGTGAGAAAGTTCAAGAAGTGGTAACTTATGAGAAAGGTCTAAACTTCATACCAAATGACTTACAATCTATTATAGATGAAGAAAATCTTGTGCCAAAGGTTTGAGAAACCAAAGTCAAATGGAGTATATCTTTGAGGCTGAAATTTGTTAAAAACTGAGTTGATCCCATACATGGCAAAACATTCTCCAAAATGGTCATTTTTAACGGCTATATGAAAATTTAAATTTGGAATTTGAATTTTTCTAGCATTTTTTATATGCAGGATTTTTTCAAAAGCCTTGGTGTAAATATAGTTCACTCATAAGATTTGATGTGATCTCCCACTACATGCAATTAATGGTCCGCAACCCTATTTTAAATGAAGAATATTTGGTGTTGTTGTCACCAAATCTACTTAGCATATCATTGGTACATACATACGTCATCTATTAGGAGTACATGTACAAATGTGGTTGAGTCATCAATTGGCAGTTGTCTATTGAAATGTGTCATGGTGGGTTGAGTAGTCTTCAAATTTTCCAACACATTGTTACAATTAAATTTTAAGGGTACACATGTAAATCAATTTCCATTTGATTTCTCCAGTGCATTTCAAATTCATTCATAAATAATCGTACAGCTATAGTCTTTTCAAAATCTGCTAAGGTGGTTGATTTCATGCACTTGGCGGAATATTATAACAAAATGCTACAGGTGGCAATCACATGAAATGACATCAAATTCATTTCAAAACATGTGTAGTACACGGTTTTCTTGGAAATTACAATAATCTCCATCTTCAATGATGGCTTTAATCCTTCAATATTGTGCTTTGGTAAAGGCTTGTGTGAAATAATGGATAAGTTCAGTGTTGCATTCATGATGAATTGTGACTGCCTTCATACAAATCCTACCTTTTATAAACCATTACCTTCAATCCAATCTCAAATTTGTTTTAATTGTTGGGGCTTTCTCCGACTATTGCAAATATGGAAGAGGCATCGTAAGAGTCTGTTGTTTGTCTTGCTCGTGCTTAAGGTTGTTTTGCAAGCACAACTCTGTGAAGGTGATTTGAATTCTCTTCTAAGTTATTTCAATTTTTGTTTGGAAAAAGAAAGTCTATTTCTTTTATCTTGGGTTAATTTTCTTAAGTCTCGGGAGTATACACTAGAAAATCTGCATCTAAATTTTAGAATTGAGGAACAAATTCAGGACAGAGAACTTCCATTCTCGGAAGAAGCCTTAGATTTTCTGTTGTCAAATTTTTTTAGGGTGTCATGTCCAAGCCTATTGGATAGCATAAAAACTATAATAAGCCATGAAATTATCTTCCCAAACTCGCCAAAATTGTTATTTCCTACTCAAATCCTCTCCATTTTCCTATCTAATGCAATGGACTTGTTGCAGTATTTTGAGTTGTTGTTATTAATGGTAAAAGAAGCAGCTATAGTAAATTACATGGAGGAAGATGAACTTCTTCAGGGCATTCATACTTACAAGTTGATGAAAGGAAAGGCTTATATTGGAGGGCTTTTTCCAAAGAGTTATGTAAGGAATAAATTGGCATACAGAGAAGTTTATGCAGCCATAAAGAAGGGGTTGCATAATGATGACCCATGGACTTTGTATAGGGTTCTCACCCCCCACACCCAAACTCTTGGCCCTGTAATGGTTGAAAAAGTAAGGAAACTTATTTTGCAATTTCTTTCATTCTATCCCATCATGTTCGTTGTAATGCCCCACCAAGTAACCTTAAAGGAAGTTGCAATTAACATCTTAAGCGAACTAATTTTTTTTTTATAAAGTGCATTTAACATATACATTCACTTAATAATTAACAACAACCTCTAAGGCTACAAGGTTAGGATTACTTAAACCCACACATACATATTACATATAACCATAGCCTTATGAACTTTATGAAATAAACATCATACATCATAAGAATACCACATAACATAATAAAATAATCAACCAAAATACAATCTCATAAACATTATCTTAATCCAATAGTTATATCACTCATTCCCAGAATGAGACACTAGTACAAATGTATTACAATTACATAACTCCACCTCTTACAAAAAAGGGATAAAATATCATATACAAACTGAAATATTATAATGCAAGAAATTACAACAAGAACTGCGAGCTGTCCATCTGGATGTCTCGCCACCAAGTACTGAAGATCGATGGGGACCCAACGGTTTTGGTGCATGTTCCACCCAACCAATGTGGTACCCGAAGGCCCACCCTCCATGCTAGGAGATAGTAACAAAGTAACATGGACAAAGATTCTACTACCTCTAACCAAAGGCAGACTCAAACTGACTCATACTGTTATAACCAACCAAATAAATTAACAAGTACAACTCATTCACCATACAAGTACGAATCGAGTACAACTCAAGTACAATATAAGTACAAATCAAATACAACATTCACATCACTAACATAGGTCACATTGCTTCTAGACATAATATTAATCAAGTATGTTCAAAGAACCATACACATTAAATAATTAACAACAGTTGTCCTAGATAGAGTGTCATCGCAAGGTTTGTCATGAGATCTCCTCTGGACATTCTTCATAGGCTCCGGCATAAGTAATCTTGGTGGCCTCAATCGAATCCCGGCATTCATACTCACTCAAGCGGAATCAACTATCTCTCGCAAGAACAAGATAGTTGATTTTGTCATTCCAGGCCTTCTCACTCATCCCAAGTCTAAACGAGCCCTTGTGTCTATGAGTGAGGATTAAATTATCTTGATTAATGTGAATGAATCCTAATTATCTAAGTACCTTAATTTAATTATCACTTGATTAACTCACTTTTGAAGGTTATCCGGTTTACCACTTTGGGCTCCGGCCCCTAACAAAAGCCACTCTTCTATTCGACAACACACACCCAAACAATCCACCAAGGGAAACACAAGTGCATACCAACTAGGGATCATAATCCACTCCAATACAAGGAGGATACAAATAATAGAACTCACTCCAAACATATTGGAGGCAACAAACACATAATCCACTCCTTTCATAGGAGGCAACAAGATGAAACCACATACCACGGTCACTCCATACAAGGAGACACGGATCCCATAATCCGCTCCTAAACCAAGGAGGTGCAAACATCCCTGTTCGTAAAAATCGGATAAAACTGAAAAGACGCCATGCACTACCCAAGGGAAAACAACAGGATGGTATAAAGATTCAACAACCCCTATCCTCTAAGTTCTTTTGGAAGACTTATAATTTAAGACTAACACTAAATCTCAAAACCAACAATGCAACTTGACGACATAGCAACAAAAACATTCAAGTCGTCAATCAAATCTAATATTTGGATTTCCTAAATCCATACTCATTCAATAGGTGGTGTTGACAAAATCATAGGTACGATAACTAGATCATCTAAAATAATCATAACCCCTATTTTCCTTTTCATTATTGGAAATCTAAAACAATTAAACTTACTTCCCTTTACTGAATACAGAGAATTAAATTCTTTAAGATATTCATGAGGAAGATACTACTTTTGAATATACTAAATTCATATCTCTTTCATAATCCAATCACAATGATTCAATTAATCTAAATAGAAATTAATAAATAACATAATTGATTACCTCATCAATAAAACAACTTCTTAATTTACTTTTAAATCGACACAAATCCATGCAAGTAAACTATTTCCATTTCTTAACCAAATCTTACGTCTCATTCAATTTTCTATTTAAAATATTCAATCACTTTAATATAATAATATATTGTTTCTCTAACCATTTTCCATATACACTAATCAATCCATTTTTAAATTTCTATTCAATAATATATTGCATGCATCTCATTAAAATAAAATACGATAATGAATTTTACACTTAATATATATATGTTTCATATTATATAGACACCAAATATATATATTAATAAATTTAATTACATATATTCTTTAATATTTCATTCACAATGACTAGATTACTCTATGGAACTAAATAAAACATAATAACTATTTTTTTTTTTCAATATAGTTAGTTCCTAAATTTATTTCTAATGCAACCTAACACTATTGCAAACAATCCTTTCAATTTTCCATTCGGAGTCTATGTCTCTTCAACTATCTATTTAAAAACATGCAATTTCATTAATGTATAACAATATTTTTTGGCTTATCTATTTGACCACGCATTCATATTGTTTCTAATTAAATCTCATTAATTAAAACAAACATTTAAATATAAATATTTCTATAATTCTTCAATATATTTAAATATCTTTTTCCTTATCAATTTTGACCATACATTGAAAACTTATCATTTAAATTCTTCATACAAAGTTAAATTATACGCACTTAAATAAAACAAAGTAAATACTGATTGAAAATACTCATGGATATATATACATTTCAATATATTTTCTTCGATCATATTAACAAAATAAATGTTTGATTTTAAATCAAGTAATTACTTCTATTAAAAAATATCTTTCTCTATACATTTTCTACGCATACTAATCATTTCTTTTAGAACACTAATAATACCCAATTTGCAACAATAGAATAAAATAATATAAAATATTATTTATTCTCTCAAATGGATATATACCTTCAATATATATATACTAAATATGAATTAATATATTTAAATATATTTAATCATTAACATATCTTCTATTATTTACAGAATATCAAATTGTTTAATTCAAAATAAAATATCCCTTATCATCAATATTCCAAAATATAAATATATTTTTCCAATTAAACCAAATTAATAATTGGACCTTTTACATATGAATTTAAATTCCACAATTAAATTTTAAATTATACATTTTTTAAATCAAATATTTAACATGCCATTTTAAAATAAATAATAATCTCCCATACGTTTATAATTTTAATTCCACTAATCTAATATACAAATTTTATTTAAAATAATATAAATAAATATAATACTTTAATATTATAATAACAATACATAAAATATTAATATTTATAAATATCAATTTATTATTATTTTATTTTCAGAGCAGCCATGGAAAAATAACTTAACAACAGTCTCATGTTTCAAGCATAACTCAAAAACTACGATCTACGTATTTGCGATTTTTTGACAGGGATAAGAAAATTTCAAAATGCAAGAACTCTTTAAATTTTCTGACAACCCAGTTTGTGAAAGTGGAGTTATAGGCGACGCAACCAGACCATTTTACCATAAAAAATATAACTATACTGCAGATTTTAAAATCTGTTTTTTAATAATAAACAGAAGGTTTTATTTTCTAAAAACATTCTAAATGCATTTTTCAATCTCTATGTTTAATTTCAATAACAACAAAATCGATTTCTCCAAATAATTTAAATTCAACTAAAGTTTTCACAATTTTCACCCAAGAATTTTCACAAGCAAAGGCTGTAACTTTGTTTAATTTTTTTCTTCTAATATCAAATTTATTTTCTAAAACAGATTTAACAAACAAATCTTTAATCATTACTATTTTAAAGAAAAATAATCAAGAACAATAAAACACAAAGAGAAAAACCTGGTACAAGAAGCTACAGGAAGAGATGAATTTCTGATGCAAGCCTCCTCCAAGGATTTCCTGAATTTTCTTCAATCCTCCAATGAATCCAATCCAAAATCCAACAAATACAAACAATCTTTCCTTCAATCAATTCTACAATCAAACTTTTTTCAAACCTTTGTGCAAAGTTTCCAAAATTTCTTCCCTACTGTAAAAGTGAATTTTCCTAAATACTTTTCTCCCCTAAAATTAAAATATGTATTCTTTATAAATCAAAACACCTAATACAACCCTAATTCACATTACATGCAAATTAGATATTTCAATTTCAATTTCAAATTTCAATTTCAATTTCAATTTCACTTTCAATTTCAATTTCACTTTTCGAAAACCCACTTTCAATTTAAAATGCAATTTCAAATAATAAATTAATTTCCAAAGTTGCAACTAATTTCCAAATAAACATTTAATTATAATTTCTAATTTAATTCCCACACGTTGAAATTAAATTCCAAATTTAATTTTAATTCTTTTATTTCCTTTCATTCTCTTGCATCACGTTTAATTAATTAATTTAATTATTTAATAACTAAACTCAACCCCTTTGGATTAAATTTAATTAATTAAATAATTTAAATATAATTAATTATCCACATTGTATTATTTAAATTAAATAACCATCAACATGATTTAAATGCAATTTATTCTAAATATCTATTTCCAAATCAAGAATCATTCAGAATTAAATAACATCAAAGCAATACAGACAATGACTCGACACACACAACTAACGACACACTAAGGCTAGGGTATAAACTTGACACATGTTACCTAGCTACTATCTCTCGTTCAACTTAACCGTTGGATCGACAAGTTCAAACCTGTGAAACCAGGTGGAGTCGATGTCATGTACCTGCAATCCTGCAACCAAATAAACAGCATCATACAATATATCCAGTATATAATACATACCGTGAAAAAGAAATTACGGATTCGTAGGACGCTTGCAAGCGAGTGATGCGAAACCGTCCTCTTCACCAATACACTCATTGAAACTGACACTTCCATCATAATCCAATAATCTCATAATAACATCCCATATTAACTATACAACATCATTAATCCATAATGCATGTGAAACAAAATTAGATAACTACATCCCACAATAATAGTTGTCATCAAAACATCATAATAAAATGTATCTAGTATCAAAGTAATTGCAACCAAACATAACATAAAGCAACTTGAACAGGAAGCAAAACGGAGGGGTATTACATTCGTCATGGACCAAGAGCAATTGCATTCTTGAATGACATTAGAGCGTCGCTAAAAAATGTTGAAGCTAATTTGGTACAAGGAAATGAGGAAGAGGAAGTGGTTCAAACAAATACAATTTTTGTTCAATCTATGTGCAGGGATATGCCCAAGCGGCTCATTGGTGTAGTGGAGGTACAAAACAATAGGGATTTTGTAAATCGAATTCCTATGGATAGGGATGAGGGTCAATGGAGCATTGTTGTGCCTATTCTGGATGTTGCAGGCTTAATGGAAGAATTATAGCTAAAAACATTATATACTAATGTTATTTTTTATCAGTTTACAATACTCTCAGAACAATGCTTACACATAATGTGTAATTTTGTTATTGGGCCTTAATGTGTAATTTTGTAATCGGACCTTAAATGTTGATTTCTAAATCTAAACAATATTTGCTTAAATAGTTATTGTAATATTTGCATACTAATGTTTTTCTACTAGTACTATAATTCTGGTTATTGTAATGTCATATTTTCATATATATAATATATTATAGGCTTACTGCCTTTTGCCTAAAAAAAAAAAATAGCACCACCACAAAGCATGGTAATGCACAAAGTTTGATTGGCTTATTTTAGTCAATTTATTTTATTAAAATAAATTGAAATTTGATTTTTTTTCCAAGATGGGGACATTTCATTTTGGAGAGTGAGTTGTAAATGAATTGAAATGCAAATAAATTAAAGGAAAATGCAATTTCATTCAAAAAGGGGAAGATACAAAAAGGAATGGTAATTCATTTTTAACTTCAGTTTTTCCTGAAGGTTGTGGGGGAGACTCAAGTAGGGCAAGTAATACCTCCAAGGAGGGTTTTAGGAATGATTTTATTGCAGGTTTTATGGTTGCAGTGCAACCATTGAGACTTTTGAAGTTGCAGGTGCAAATCAACATAGTTATTTGTGTTGAATTTGTGTTGTTGTGGGAGCTGGAAGGGGTGGTTTTACAAACCATTAGATTTCCTGTTGCAAATCATTTTGTATTTGATTTTTGAAATCTTTGTAAGGGGTTTTTAGATGGAGATATTGTAGGTTGAAGGCATGCAAATGAAGCTACAACATTAGTTGATCATCATAGATTGTTGATTGTAGGTTGCCTATGCTTTGTTTATGTATTATTTGTAGGAGAGGATTTGAAGAATGTATGGGCAGATTTAATTTTTTTGTAGTTGTTATTTTGTTGTTGTTTGTGATTTCATATGGGCCATGTTGTAGCCCTTGAGTCCCTTGAGGACTGATGTAAACATTGATAAATAGTTTGTAATGAAATTGGCGATTTAGTTTGTAAGTAGCAACCTAGTTTTTATGATATTATTGCAGCAATTTGTGAATGAATATTCCAAGTTTATTTATATTCAAGGAAGGTTTTTGTGTTGTGAGGATATGTGTGGTTTCCTCATTCATCAAGAAGGAAGGCACAGGTGGTAGAAACGATTGTAGACAAATTAATTTCCAAGCCATGGAAGGCCCTTAGTTGTATTTGCAATTAATTTGATTTACTAATGGTCATCTCATGAGTGCTCCACGTTTCTAGTGTGGTGTCACGAATGGTGTTCTAGGAGTCGATGAGCTCTATGTGTGAATGATGGAGATCTAAATCCAACACAAGTTTGTGGTTCTGCTACAATCCAATCGATGAATAGCTCCCCATCCTCAATTACTACAGTAAAATATTATAAATTTATATGCATTTATTACAAAACGATGACGTATATTTCATTATTTCTCGCAACAAAGATATTTTTATATATATATATATATATATATATATATATATATATATATATATATATATATATATTTGATAAACAACTTGGTTTGGAGCATGAATAACATAAGTACACCATACAAATTCAATTCACACATATGAAGTAATCATAACATAAAATCATGTATAATAAAAAATATGTTTACAAATCAATTACATAGGCGCTAAATCCTAATTCACATAGCACGCCATACAAATCTAATTGAAATTAGCCCTATGTATGTGTTATGGAGAGTATTATTCATAAAATTCAATGACATATACAACATTCAACTATAACATGAACATGGCCAATATTTATTCCATATGAAATAATCACATGTATACAACTTAATGACATAAATCCCACCAACACTAATGCACACAAACACTCTTAAGTACACAAACACTCTAAGCACACCATACAAATTTATTTCACACTTGATGCAACACTAATATTGATTCATGCAAGCTCTCTAAGAACACCATACAAGTTTAATTCACACTTGATTCAACACCAACATAAAAGCCTTATGCATATATACATATTAGTCACACAATGCAACCTTAATATAAATTATCCTCCTTTACATAGAATACAAATTGATCACATATAAATCAATGATATAAATACCATTCAATCCTAATGCACACAAAAACATAAAGTACACCATACAAATTCAATTCACACATATGATGTAATCATAACATAAAATCATGTATTACGCTTAAAATTTAATGGCATACATAACATTCAAACATAATATAAACAAGATCAATATATGTTCCATATGAAATAATCACATGTATACATCTTAATGACATAAATTCCACCAATACTAATGCACATTAAAACTCTAAGCATACCATATAAGTTTAATTCATAATTGATGCAACACAACATAAAATCCTTATGTACATACACATATTGAGAACAAAATATAACCTTAGTATGAATTATCATGATGTGCATACCATACAAAAAAATCGAATAAATATCAAAGATATAAATACTATTTAATTCTAATGGACACAATCACATGATATTCACAATACAAGTTCAATTCACATATGTGATGCAATCATAACATAAATTTCATATAAACAAGGATGTGTATACAAGTTAATTACATACATGACAAAGCCTAATTTTCATTAGCACATCATATAACTTTACTAAAAATTAACCCTATGTACAAGCCATACAAAGTATTATTCAAAAAACTCAATGACATACATAATGTTCAACCATAATATGAACTAAAGCAATTTAAATTACATATGAAATAATCACATGTATATAACTTAATGGTCCATAAATTCAACAGATAAAAATGAAAATGAGCACTCTAAGCATGCCATACAAGTTAGATTCACATGATGTAACACAAACATAAAAAGTGTTATGTACATATACACATTGGACATACAATACAACCTTAATAAGATTTATTCCATTGTACATGACATACAAATCAATCACATATAACTAAATGATGTAAATATTATTCACTCCTAGTGCACACAAGCACATGAGGTACACCATACAAAATCAATTCACCTGTGTGATATAATCATAGCATAAAATTATAGATAAGAAATGATGTGTATACAAGTCAAATGCACACATGCCAAAGAATAATTCACATTAGCACACCATACAAGTTTTGTAAAAATATATCCCTACATACATTCTATAAAGAGTATTATGCATAAAAATCAATGACATAAATAACATTAAACCATAATATAAACTAGACTAATTTACATTCCATATGAAGCAATCACATGTATCCAATCCAATAACATAAATTCCCACAAGAACAATGTACACAAGAACTTTTAGCACACCATACATTTTTTATTCACACTTGATCCAACAACATAAAAGCCTTATGCACATGTATACATTGGGAACATAATACAACCTTAATATGAATTATCCTTATGTACATGACATACAAATTAATCCAATATAACTCAATGATATAAATATCATTCATTCAAGTGTGCACAAGCATATGATGTATGTCATACAAATTCAATTCACACATGTGATGTAAGCATAACATAAATTTCATATAAGAAAGGATGTATATACAAGTCAATTGGATTGATGATAAACCCTAATTCACATTAGCATGCCAAGCACAGTGGATATGACATTAATAAAAATAAGCCCTATGCAAGCATTATGAAGAATATTATGCACAAAACTCAATGAACTAAATAACATTCGACCAATTTAAATTACCATACTCCTTTCCAGAACAATATATGGGACTTCTTTTAAGCATGGCCAGTTCTATATTCAGAGTCATTATTTGCAAACATTTGGTTATGCATCCCAGCCTTGGTTGTGTGGGCTATTTGGTGGGAAAGAAACAAGCGAATCTTTAGGAAAGAGATGTCCACTATTGACAAAGTATTGGAGGGTATTAAGAGATCAATTTCAGAAGTTACCAATTCTAGTCTGAGAAATTGCAAAATTAATCCAGTTGTTACTTCATGGGACTCCAGGCTAATTCAAAGTTGGAAATATACTAGCATTCCTAATGGGTGGACAAAAATTCAGAATATTCCATCCTCAATTTCTCGCTCACAAGTTTCTTGGATACCACCAACTGAGGGATTCTTGAAATTGAATTTCGATGGTGCGTCCAGAGGAAATCCAGGAGTGTCAGGTTTAAGGGCATGTATTCGAGATCATAAAGGTTCAGTAGTAGAAATTTCAATTTCTCCCTTGCCCACAGGAACTAATAATATGGCGGAAGTTCAAGCCTTGCTAGCTAGCTTAATCTTGGCCAAGAAAGGAAAATTTTGTCGATTGCATGTCGAAGGGGATTCTTCAGTTATAATAAATGCATGTATTCACAGGAAATCTTTCTCGTGGAAATTGAACTACATCTTTACCCAAGTCTGGAGACTGCTTGATGATTGCGAGGAAGTTTGTCTTACTCACACATTTAGGGAAGGTAACCGGGTAGCGGACTACCTTTCAAATCTGGGTTGTAATAGTATGGAAATCTCTTCATTAAATCCATTTATTATGATTGATCAAGATGATAGGCTCAAAAGCTTAATTAAAGAAGATTTGATGGCCAGCATTAAAGTGACTTCGACTTCGAAGAGATAGTTTTGCCAGTAATCATTAATAAAAATGCTTCCAGTTTCGTGCTAATTACTCGTATGTGAGAAAAATTTGGGAATATATGAGAAGGAATGTGAGTATTGGCCCAAGTACATTTGGCATTCACATCGCACATGGCTTCCCAGGGACTGGTTCAAAAACAACTCCAAATCTTCAAAATGTCACGAAGCTTTGATGTGTTGATGTCGTACGAGGGGTGCCACAAAATGCATCGAGCAGTCCTGCCAAAAAATTATCGAATCTGGACTCCGCCGAGGACTGAAGAAGCAGTATTACCAAGCGAAGTTGATGACTTTGTTCTGGACACGATGTTCATCATTCATTCTCCCACAGTTCATCGAGCCATTCAGCAAGTGATAGGTGATGAATACATGGCCCCAAAATTTTCTTTTTTATATCCTTCGAATATGGTTTCAATTTTCTTGTCAAATGCAATGGATATTCTACAGTCTCCCCTACTTCTTCAATCTTTGGCTTCTAAAGTGGTTCGAGCTAAGTTTATCTCTGACAAGAAGTTAATCAGTGCAATGCAAATTTACGATTTATGGGGTTGGTTGGCCTTAGTTGGGGGTCTATTTTCCCATTTTCAGCTTCTGCATAAGCACGAATGTATGGTTACGCTTGAAGCCCTCAAAAAATCAATTGATAATCGAACTTCTTCGCATATGAAATGTGCTCTCCAAGTCATGGCTCGAGTCCTAGGCTTCCATCTTGAAGACAGGGCAAAAAGACTGGGCCATGCCTTACTGGATTTACAAAGATTTTCAAATCTGCCCCACACCCAAAGCTCGACTTTCATGCCAAATGTGATGTCTCAGGACCTTTATCCCTCCACGACGGGTTGTTGGAATGCTTGGCACACTTCTTCTTCTGCAAAGATTCAGCCAAATGTTGGTATAGAGCAAACATCATCTGGGTGGTCGTCGTTAGCTTCACGGGAGAATGAACGTGGTTGGAACAGCAACGATGAAGTTAGAGGTGACTTAGTGGCACATGGAGGAGTGGTACAGGCATGCCATCAAGGTCAATAAAGTTTGAACCTGGTTCGTGGTAGCAGCATGCCAGAGAGTGTTGATATGGTAGAATAAAAAATGAATTGGCCAAAAATTTTGAATTTTGGTTAATTTTTGGTTAATTTTTGAATTCATGAAATATTGGAGTTTTCAATGACTGACTATATTAGATGTTTTGTAATACGGATGTGTGGTCATTGGAGGTCATTGATATTTCGAATTGTTAATATGAAACACTCCTCATATTTCGATGTTGTAAAACTTCTTGAAATATAACATTGTAAATGAATGGGACGATGCTGGCTTTTCTTACTGATTCTTTCCCAGTTGACCTATTTTGAATCAGTTTTATATATATATATATATATATTATAGTGGCTTGCCACTTTTGCCTAAAAAAAATAAAACATTCGACCAATTTACATTCCATGTGATTCAATCACATGCATATGAATCAATGACACAAATGCCACCTATATACTAATGCACATAAGTGCTTTAAGAACACCATGTAAATTTTGTTCACACTTGATACAATACCAACATAAAAGCTTTGTGCACACATACACATTAAGAACACAATACAACCTTAATATGAATGATCCTCATATATATGGCATTCAAATAAATCACATATAAATACCATTCAATTTCACGCATGTGATGTAATCAAAGCATTAATGCCATATAAAAATATTATGAAGAGTACTATAGACAAAAGTAAATGACAAACATAACAGTCAACCAATTTACACTCAATAGGAATCAATTACATGTATAGCGGTTAATAAAATAAATACCACCAATATTAATGCACAAAAGCGCTTTAAGTACATCATACAAGTTTGATTCACACTTGATGCAACACCATACATGTATTTCATGCAACCTTGGCACACCCATTTTTCAACCCTAAATTGCACAAGGGCTTTGGACACAACGTGCAATTTTATGACATGTTACACATACATGTTATGCAACTCAAACAAACAACACCTAAGATGTTAAATAATATGTAAACAAATTATATATTTTTAATAAAACACCTATATTTCCTCAAACAAATAAATAATGTAATATATAACAATAAATATTACATATATAACGTAGATTATACTAATATATATAATAGAACTTGCTTCTAGTTTCTTAAAACTCACTTCAAAATCTAATATTCACATAAAAGGGCTGAATTATAATCATATTTTATAAGAACAATGAGGCTAGAACACATAAAATTAAATTAATTAATATATTATTGTGTTTTATTTCCCTACCTATTCAGTTATGTAAACTTTAAATAGACATATGCTATTTTAGAAGAAAGTGTATTTATACTATATTTAAAAAAAATATATAACAACTATGGAGGTGTAGTCCGAAATATTATTTTAAAGAAATAAACCACCATTCATAAGAGTTATTTGAAAAACATGTGTACTTGAAATACATGTGTACTTGATTAACATAAAATTTACTATTATTTAAATAAATTGCCACAATAACATCTTTCACTAAATTTTTAAAAATAAAAAACAAAATAATAGTATGGAAAAAACAAGAGAGACACTCGCAAGGATGTCCATGGCCATCTTTGAGAGTTTTTGGAGGGCTATTTCTACCCCTCCTAAAAAAATGGTATATCTTTATTAATTATTTAATTGTTGAGGAATGATTACAATAACTACAAATAATCAATTTAGATGAAAAGTTACATATATTTGTACTTTCATTCCACTGCTAAAAATACTATAAGTTGATCTCTTCTTTGAAGTCTTCATGTTCTATTTCTCGTTGTTGTGCACAAACCCTCCATAAATTCTCTGTTCAAGTTCTCACTTGTCCAGACCTTCTTTTAAATTCTCACTGTTATTCAAAATAAATGTAAATTAAGAGATGAAAATCTTCTCTTGAGAATGAATTTTACTTCATACAACTCAAGTAGAATCATGCATATTAAAACAATTTTCATAACCCAAATAAACCTCTACATATTTTGTCTATTGCAAACTAAGTTTCCTTTAAATGTTATATAAAATAAATTTATTTTAAAAGATGATTTTTTTGAAAGAGTAAATTTTTACTTTATATAATCTAAATAAAATTGTGTACATTAAAAATTTCAGTTAACCCCAATAAAACTCTAAATCTTCTTATTATTGTGCACACTCTCTTTTGAATGTTGTAGAAGATGAATGCAAATTAAGAGATTAAAAGCTTCAAAAGAATAAATTTCCACTTCCTATAATCCAAATACAATCGCGCACATTAAAACATTCACTTAAACTCAATAAAACTACAAAATTTCTAACACACCTCCTAAACCCAATACTTATAAGATTAAACACCCCAATAAGACATTCAATGAAATAGAGTGGACCTACTTTGACAAGCTTGACCTTATTTTCTACAGAATAGTAAACACATAAAATACATAGAATCAAACTAGCAAGTGAAGAGGACTCATGAAGCAGACTTTTTTTATCACAACCGGCTCACTGTGAAGCCCTGGACTCCTGAGGCGGACTTTTTTATCACAACCAGCTCACTGTAAAGCCTTGAACTCATAAGGCAAACTTTTTTTATCACAAGTGGCTCATTGTCAAGCCCTTTTAACAATAACAATGCTTATACAAATCAAGAAGTCCAAGATACCAATGATTTGGGTTCTTGCCAAGATGTATTTATTACTATATGCTTGGTAAATACCCAACTACACATGCCTAATTCTTCATAGTTAACATTTAGCTAGACTTTGTTGCCTAGATTATATGTTCTTTGTCATTTCAATTTCAATAAAAAGGAAGGGATTTGGTGGATGAGAATTATTTATATATAACATTTGGCCCAGCTATGTTTATTGCCCTTACTAGTAGAACTAGTTTATGAGACTAATATTTTCTATGGGTAATATCAGAAGAATTTAACATCCACTGTATGTTCAAACATGACATTAGTTTACATTTATACTTGCTGCTTTCTCTTCACTACCAAATCTGATCAATATTTCCATTACCAAATCTGATCGATAAAATAAATCTGATCAATATTTCCTTTGAAAGCTACTGACCACAACACGGTAGAGGGAATCGAACACAAGGAAATGGTCTGCAATGCAAGCTTAATCTAAATGAGATATTCTCTAAATAACTGCATAAGAATCTCGGCTATTTGAGTCATCAGATTATATGAAGATGCGGTCAAACAAAAATTTAAGAAACTAAATGCGGGCCATGGGTGTTGGTTGGAAGGAGTTTGGTATGAAATGGATGTTGCTGTGTAAAATGAGAATAGAGAAGCAGGGGAGGAATGGGAATATTTGAGTCACTCTTGGCATATGCCAGTCCAATGCTCACCTTCCATGAGGAAATGGGTATCTTAGAATAAACTCCTCTCAGTCGGGGCATTGTGGAGTTCAAGTATAGGGACTTATTGTCATGGTTGCTCTTAAATTGTTGAAGATCTTCCATATTTTTCTTGAGGCAATCCACCATGTATTTTTTTATATCCTTAGTCCATAAATCACTAGCCTTATCTCTCTCTCTCTCTCTCTTGTTGTGTGGTCAATCAGATCAGGCCCTTCTAGTTTGCTGCTAATAACCCTCTATTTCAGTTTTATTTCCTTAATCTCAAAAAACACCCATCTCATTAATCTGAAAAAATCCACAAACCTATTACAAGCAATGGCAAGGATTTCCACATGAAACTCATGCTCAAATTTGAAGTAATGGTCATCAGCCTTGAGGTCATTGGGAAAATGAGGTTTGTCCTCACAGTCAATTGCAAGGTAGCTGGAGTATTCCGACGAGGGGGTCAACTGAGAATCATCCTGATTAGTTTCATAGGAGGGGTCCTCCATGTCCTTTATTTTACCCTTCTCGTGAGGGGAGACAATAGATTTCCCTTTTGCCTTCAACTTAACATCTTCAAAACCCAAGGATAGAACCTTAACTCTGCCCTTGGAAGTCATAGGACCAAGTTTAGATGGGGTGCCAGATTTTGACTTACCTTTGCTCCTACCCTTCCCCAAAGTCTTTGAAGGCCGGCCAACCTCATCCCTCGAATCAGTTTCCCATTCATCCTTCTATGTATAACTAGTACACAATTCATCTTTAGTAAAAACAAAGTAGGGAGAGGGAGGCAAATTGGACAGAGCCGACATGGCTTTAAAATGCTCAAAGATAAGGACAAGCAAACCCTCATGAAAGATAGGGTTCATGTTATGGTCATTGAGACTGGCATTCAAGGAGGTGGAGAGATAGAAAGGGAAAGAAACCCTTACCTGATGTTGGAAGTGGTTGAGGAACACAAAATAGTAGCCGAAGACCCTAGTGAATCTCCCATCCAGAGTTATGTATTTCGTGATCACCTTCAGCACCTCCTGCTAGAGAAATTTGATATTCTTGGAATCATAACTTCTTTTCGAAACCCTACGTAAATCCTCTTTTTCCTTGTTTGTCTTCGGAAACTTTTTCGCTGCTTGGTCAGAACGTTTCTTGTCCCTATAAAATTTTGATACCCTCCATGGATAGCCCTATAACCTCAATAATAAGTTGCTCATCGATGGCAACCTTCCTTCCAAACAAATTAACTTTTCCGTTCTTCCACTCCTTGGCAAAATACCTAGTGACCTTCTAATCCCAACCATGGAGTTTTTCAATGTAGGAGGTAATCCCTCCTTTCTCTAGTAGCACCCACACATTATCATTTTTCCTCAGCTCGTCACAGTTTGTCGGCTCCACACAGCGATGCTCACCACCCATATTGACAGAGTTACACACCCTCTTGAAAAACTCCAAAAGACCACTTAAGTTGATGGACAAAATACCCAGAAAGCGTGTGAGGTGGAAAATATTGGGGAGGCTATTAAAACCATGGTACTCCAACCTTCAATGAGAAATAATTGAACAACAGTTTCGAGACTACATGAAGTGACACTTATGTCGCCAAAAAGTGAGGACTTTGTCACTTTTCACTCATTTGGACCTTTGCCTATAGACTTTGGACTATTTTCAGTCTATTTTTACACCTTTCCAAACCTTGTGCAGAAGTGTTGTAAAGTGTTGTAAAACATTTTCATGCTCTCCTAGGCTTGTCATCACTTAATCAACCCTTAATGACCCCTTAATCCTCATACATATCTTATCTTAGTGTGTTTTATGAAGACAATCCCCAAAAACACAAATAATAACATTTTAATTACCGACAACCACTCAAAAATGCCCAGGTGGACTAGGTCGCCACCTTGGGCGACCTAGTCCTATGTGGCTTAAAATGCAACTTCAAGTTAATATCTGTCGGGATTTAGGACTCTAAAACCCTAAGGTCAGTCACTATGAAGTTATTTCGGGCAAGTTAGGGCATAACTTGTATAAATAACCTCCAAAACCCTAATTTTTCATTAGGTACCCTCATTTTCACCTCTCCTCTCAATTCCCCTTCTCTCCCACTCTTTAAGCAAGCTAGGGTTTGATCCTCCAAGTCAACAAGACACCATTGTTGAAGCATTCAAGGGTTGATTGTTGCAACAACACAAGATCTCTCATCAAGACAAGGTTCAAGTACTTGGAAGATCTTTGAAGGCATTGAAGACTTGTTGAAGACCAACCCTTGCTTGCAAGGTCAAATCATCCACCCAAAACCACTCTCAAGCCCGAATATCAAAGTTTCAAAAGCGGAAAACTGTGAAGAACCAAGGTGCAAAACTAGGGCTTTCGTTTCCTCTTCGAAAACTCTAAAAATATTGAAGAGGATTAAGTCACCAAGAATGACGACCTAGTCCCTCTGGATAGGCCTTTTTGTGATTTTTACATTTTTGGATACCCATTTGGCAAAAACAGGCTCCAAACCAATTTTTAAGAATCTGGGACTAGGTCACCTAGATTGGCACAAGTGTCCCTTTCGACATCAATATCAAATCCAACAACATTCTAGACCTCCAAAACATTCCTCTTCCAATTCTAGGTGCACACCTTCCTTTCCCTTCATTTCTATACTTGTTTATTTATATTTCTTAGATTGTTTGCATATCATCATGTGTTTTCCAGCACTTAGATTTCAATAGTTTGTATTTAATAGTTAATTTCATTATCAATTCATTGTACTTAGATAGACACAATACACACACCTCACAAAATATCAAACCCCTTCTTTGAATGAACACCCAAAAACACTAAACCACTAGGTGAAAGAGAGCCATTCATCCAAGAGGTAGCTTCTAGGGTGAAAAACCCTAGAAGCTCATTGGGGAATCCTCTTTCCCTTCTTGTGTTTATGTTTTTGGTGGTTCAACACTCATAACCCTTAATCATTTATTAGTAGGGAGATTTGAGGCCTTCCCGTGAATTCTATCATACGTCAATAAGGCCATGACATCAACCTCCAACTTGTCACCCCTTTGCCACATGATTCTTTCATTGGCCTGAATGCCCCTGTTGGTAAAGAAATATGCCACCGTGTTAATTTTCAGGTAGGCATGGGAGATGAAGCAATTATCAAAGGAGCTTATAATCCCCTTGGAAAGATTAATCCAACTCTCAATAGTCCATGAAGGCTTTTGGAGACCCTTAATACATTGGATGCTATTGTTTGAATCCCCTTCAAGCCACACATTTTTAAAATTCAGTTGACGAGCAAGATTTAAAACTTGGTAGGCCCTTATGGCATCAGCAAGGTGGTTGGTCTGGGTGCCCAAGGGGAGCACCACCACTGAAATAAAAATGTCATTCTCATCCCTTATCACTCCCCCACACCCAGCAGGCCCAAGATTACCCTTAGCTACCCCATCAAACCATCAAAGTTGATTTTAACCCATCCAAGAGGAGGAAGGTTCCAATGGATGCCATCTCTAGGTCCCTTAGTTGGTCTAAGAGGATAAGTAATGTCACCATCAATCTTCCAGGCATCAGCGACTCTGAGCTCATAATCTTGGAATCTGACCTTTCCTTTTACCTGCAATTTGCAATTAAGCCAATTTAAATTCTCTCTCACTGGTCTGATGATTTTACCAAAGACAATTTCCTCTGAAAGAGCAGAATCCCTAAAGATTCTATTGTTACGCTCTTTCCAGATACCCCACGCAAGGTGTGGAAAAATATACCGCCAAAGAAATTTAAGCACCTGATTGTTTGAGGGGGACTTCCACTGGAAATAGAACTCCAAAATGGAGCTAGGAAAAACCCAGCTAAGGTTCTACAACAGCAAAACCCTGCACCAAATTTCATAGGCAAAAGGACAAAGGAGAAAAAGATGGGAAATAGTCTCAGCCTCTGCACAACAAAGATAGCATTTGTTAGGCAAAGACAGACCGCACTTACAGAGATTGTCATTAGTCAGGATTTTATTGTGAAGGAGGATCCACACAAAAATATTGATTTTGGGTATAAGGTTTTGCACCCAAGCCTTTGCCCACACAGGAGAGGGGGAGAAATGATGATAGGAGGCCACCGCCGAAGAGGCAGAGAAAGCCCCTGCAAAAGATATTTTCCAAACCATAGAATCCTCCTAACCCCTTGGTCTCAACACCACAGAGTTTAACAATGATTGCAAAGGGGAAAGATCTGGACTAAATGTAGAGATACGAACCCACTGATCATTCATCTAGTAATAGAGATGTTAACGGGGTGCTCTGTTTTTTTGTCAACTTTGGTGTCTTTTCCTAGTGTAGAGTTGTCTTCCACTTGTGTCACCATACATCATGCATTGTTATGCATGTCAAGTGCGTCATCATATGTTATGACACCTTCTGCATGTAGAAGTGTTGTGTGTATTTTTTAATGCCACTTTTATACCACAAAAAATGTTCAATTATCTTATTTCAATTAATTTCTTGAGTGAAAGATCTAGGCATTATAATGTGCATGTCATGAAAATAATTTTTTACGTAACTCAATGACATATAGTATTAGGTTCAACATAATATATATTAGATCCATTTACATGCCATATGAATAATTCACATGAATATGACTAAATGACATAAATGCCACCCACCTTGAAGCACACAAGAAAACTAGGCACACAATATAAGTTTGATTCACACTTCATTCGCCACTAACATAAAAATCATATTAAACAAGGATTTTTACATGTGTCAATGACAACCCTACTAAATCATAAAATTCTAATGCACACATGCATGTTGCAAACATAAATACAAATCTAATATGAATTAGTCTCATGTGTATATAATATAAAATAATCACATAGAACTCAATGGCATGATAAAAATCCTAATAAGATCCAATAAAATAAGGGGTATTATGCATTCCATGTAACTTTGATATGAATGGGGACCATTTATATTCCATTTAAATCAATCACATAGATAAAATTCAATGACATAAACATCACCAATATGAATGCACACAAGTATACTAGGCACATCGTACAAGTTTTATTCACACTTGATGCAACACTAACATAAAATCCATATCACTAAGGGTGTTTACATGTGTTAGTGACACCCTTAGAAAATTGGGGTACATAAATTTTATGGATTGGATGTCTTGGGCACACTAATATAAGCACATCAAGCACACAACATAACCTTAATGTGAATTATCCCTATATACATCTTATATGAATCAATCACATAAATAATTATTCATTTATAATGCACAAGTGCACTAGGTAAATCATACAAATTAGCCCTATAACATGACTTTCAATAATATTATGAATGAGAACCATTTACATTCCATTTGAATCAATCACATGAAAATGACTAAAGGACATAAATGTTACTAATTATAGTTATCACAAGAACACAAGACACACCAAAAAAGTTTGATTCATGGAATTGAAAAAATATAAACATAAAAGCCATGTTAAACAAGGATGATTTGATGTTTTCATAAAACTCTATCAAATATTAAAATCCTAATACACATATGCATATTAGGTATACAATACAACTCTAATATAAATTAGTCCTTTGTGCATATCATATAGATCAATCATATACAAATCAATGACATAAATACAAAATAATTGCAATGTGGAGAAGCACACTAGCCACATTGGGTACACAATAGAATATTAATTTGAATCAACCTCAGTTATATGTTATACAAATAAATCACATATAGACCACTCTATCCTAATACACACAAGCACGCTAGCCACACCATACAAATCGAATTCACACTTGTAATGTAATCCTAGCAAAAATACATATAAACAAGGGCATGTATACAATTTAATCACATATATGTCAAATCCTAATTTAATTTAACACACTAGGTATGGTGTATAACTTGAATACAAATTATTCCATTATACATGATATTAAAATTAATATGTGTACATAACTAAACGAGTGTAATGGCATAAATTTGCACCCCAGGAAAATTTCCCATTTGTTTACCCTTTAGATTTACAAGTTTGATGATGTGAAAACATGTCGCATTCATCCTAATCTTTCCATGTGTACCTATATTTTTGTGTTGATGAGGTATTTTTTGTCAATTCGCACACACATCACGTAGATGTCCATGCATCGTGTTTCCATCCTAATAGATTCTTGTGTTTGAAATGTGTAGAAATGTTACGCTTCCTGATTGCTTGCGAAGGTAATGTCTCCTACCAACTCTTGACTAATGAAAAATGATTCTTTGCCTCCATTTTTCCATTCATGCTTCATTCTATCACTCTATCCATTATCACTCTCTCAATCTAATTCTCTCATTCTTTCAACTCTTCTTAATCATTTCTTGCTTCACTCTCATTCACTCTTTCTACTACCAGCTTTATACTTGGTCTCTACAACTTCTCTTTGCTTTAAAACCATTTTCATTGTAGGTTTAGGAATCTCTACCTTCTTAGCATGGTGGTGTCATCTTTCTCATTCCTCTATCGACCTAGAGTTCTTATAGTACGGAAGGTAACTGTGTGTCTTTTCATTTACTTGCATCTATCGTCTTGTAGAGTAGCATTCAATTTGTCATTTCTCTCTACTTCTCGTGTGATTTCTATTCTCTAAGCCTTTATCATTTTTCTCCATATTGTTTCATAATAGCTTTATGTGGAGGTGGGAACACCAAAACAAGCATTTGATTGAGGCATACCTCAAAACATATCCCAACACTTTTCTTGTTTTTGTGTGTGTAGGTGCAAGTTCGTCCACTCAGAGCTAGCTAGAGAATTGGACCGTACGTGAGTTGGAATTCCTCTTCTTTCCTTGTCATTTTCACTATTAGAATAGTGTGTATATTATTCTTCTTATTGTACTATAGATCACTGAATTTCTTTGTTAAACTGCAAACTTCAATATTTGGGTCATGAGTAGGCCTTACATGTTTCTGACTGGTTATCAGACCCTCTATCCATACAAGACTCCAACACGATGCGCTAGAGTTCAGAAACTGCATTGCTATCCACATATAGAGATCTATTTGGTCTGTAGATCAAGACCCTTGCAGTCTACTCACTTAATTTCAAAAATCACCTTAATAGAAGGAAAATAGAGCTTTGCTGCTCTATTTCCCCTTCCATTTTAACGTTGTCTATTTCTTTCCAACCTGTCACACTACTTGAGGTAGTTTAGTGTATTTCATTCCTTGGGGATCTCCTATGACCTAGAGCCTTGGGGGTAACAAATCCCCCTACTTTGAATTTTTGGTGAACCTGACATGAACATCTTTATTTCCATTTCTTTTTGTTGAGAATCTTTCTCTCGTGTCTTGGATATGTTATGGATTCACGTGTCATGAAGACTTATGAGCTTTATGACTCAATCTACAACCTTCAAGCATGTTGGTAGTTCTTGAAGTTTTGGTGGCGGTTACACTGGTCTTGTTTCATCCTTTGACCCTGTCTTAAACGCTTTGTTGTAGAACATGGGTCAGATGCAAAACTAGTTAGTGAACCTATCCAGATCTCCCTCTCAACCTATTTTCTAGCCTTTTTTTTTATATAAAACTCTATCTATTACTATTCTAAACACTCCCACCCCTTAGAGTCTAGAGATTTTAAAGTTTGAAAAGTATAGTGGTCATGGAGATCCTTAGATTCACATTTTGGCATTTAATGTTGTGTACCGATTTCTTCCATCATTATGCTTTAATGGCTAAGATCTTTACGAGATCCCTTAAGTACACTGGCCTTGAGTGATACTATTCCTTACTAGATAACTCTATCTTTTCATTTGATCGATTGGTAAACCAGTTCCTGAGCCAATTCGAGGCTGATATCAAACCAAAAATGACCCTTTCGGATCTTGTTTGATGCAAGCAAGGGGACCACAAAAAGCTGATTGATTTTATTGCTCTCTATCAAGCACTATTCTCTCAAATATCTTATCCTTTATCAGACTCAAATGTTTATAAGGTCTTCATCGATAACTTACAAAAATAACGGCATGGAAATTTTTCCTTGATGAAATATCCTTCTTTTGCACATCTGTGTGTTGGACTACAAGAATACCAACAGATGGTTGCATAGTTCAGGGATTTATCCTCATGCTCTCGCTTCAATAACCGATCTGTAGTGTTATTTTGTAGAAAGAATAAAGCTATTGCAAACGTTGACTTTGTGCCTAAAGACAAAATTTTAGGACACAACAAACACTTCACAAAGTTATCTAAATCTTATACTACTATTTTGAAAAATTGTTAAAAGATAAAGTCTCGAGCTTGCTAGTAGTTTGACCTCTATCTAAGGCCTTATGTTGAGTGGTATGATGCATAACAATTTTGTCAATTCCATTGAGTAAATTTATATGACACCAAGTAGTGCATGCACTTGCATCATGAGATTGAGGACAACATCAACGATGAGGCTATCCGTCTCGATGGAAAAAAATAGAATTCTAACAAATTTGTGGCTAAGGCTAACAATGAGTTGCAAATTTATATTGATCCATTTCTTTCTCATTTTGCAAATCTAATTACACAATGTTCTACAACTTCTGAGCTAGTTCCATCAGAGTACATGAACATCGTCTCATTCACATGTGTCCCTCCTAAAAATGTGAGTGTAATGCTCGATATAAATTTTACCACACATGAGGTACATCTTAACAAGGAGCCTTCCCCACTGTATATTCCTATTCAGATTAAAGGGAACATTGTAACCAATGTCTTAGTTGATCCGATGAGTCAAGAAAATGTGATAACGGAGGAAACTTTCTTTATAAAATAGTTTACACAAGGATAGATATGAAGAGTCACATACCACCCTCCATACCCATGATGAACTCTCTTTTTCCCCTATGAGCTTTATCTCTTTATCAACCTTTATTGGATGCAAATCTGTTGATGTGTCATTTTTCATGATCCTAGAGTCTGACCTGTTCAGAGTCAGGCTAGGCATTCCATGGATAGCCTCTATGAATGGTGTTGCCTTTGTTATCCAAAAATTCTTAAAGTTCCCCCAAAAAGGCCCCATGCACATAGTGCATGACATTGGTTATAAATCATTATCTCACTCGATCAATTTTGGCCTACTCTGATCGGACCTCTCCATCCTAGGGGAGATTTGTTATATCAATCTTATGTTAGATACAAGACTGGGGGTAGCACACTGAAAGTCTGTTATCCAGTGTTTCCTTATGATATCTCTATAAAAGCCTTTATGATAGTGTAGTAGTAAGCTACCTCTTCTACCCCGCCAAAGGGAAAGGTGAAGCTTGCTCACACTCTAGATCCTTCTCCTTCTATGTCCTCAATTCCACCTACTTCTACTTCTCATTCTACTACATCTTCAACTCCCACTCCTATACCTTACATGGGAAGTGTGATAGTGCCCACATGGTGAAAAGCAAAGCATCAGGTCTTTGATCTTCCTATTCTGCCCATGATTCCCTGACCCACTATCTATTGCAAGGAAAAGTGTTCTCATGGGGTTGTTCTTGCTTCTTGACCTTCATGGCCTTCTATTGTTCCTCCACCTATCCCTAGGATAGCGAATGGGATGAGGCCTTCTCTCGAGGTTCTTGTGCTTGTTTCATCCCCTACGATTGTTTCTACTCATGTTCTTCCTCCTCCTGCTCCTACCCAAGAGACCACCATTCTACCAGAAATAATTGTGAAGTATACTCCTTTGATTGAGCAAAAACCTCTAGTCTCTTTTCAAGTTGTATCCTCTAATGTTTGTAGTTGATGTAACTAGCTTACACATGAGTAAGCGTAGGTGAAAGACTCCAACCGTGAAGCATGTCGGCTTGCAAAAGATGGAAGGAGAGCCAGTTGCACCTTTTTTTGCATCTTCTTCTGCTACTTCACTTTCTTCTATTGTTCTTACCTCGATTCTTATTGCCTCTATCTTTCTTTTGACTCCCCCGTGTAGATCCCAATGATGTTCACCCCTAAAGGGTAGAAGTCTGTGTCTCTCCCTCCGTGGAGCCCCCTCTCTTGATGTCCCTCCTAGACATCCATCATTTCTATCAACACAACAGTGGTGTCTGTTGTGGATTTCTCTTCTTCCTCCTCTTCTTTTGCTTCTTTTGTGGGGATTGAACATTCTCTTTTGAAGCGCAAGCTGGAGGATGATCTCACTACAAGTGGAGGTCAAAAGAAGGGTTGGACTTCTTCGAAAGCTAGTTCTTTTGGCTTGCCCCATCCTCATGATGGAGGTGGCCCCCTCTACTTCAGAGTTAGTCATCGCCACTCTTCTTGAGGCCAATAGTGACTCTTGGGTGCCTTGCCCTTCCCTTGAAAGGTGTATGTTTAATTTGGTGGAAGATATCCTAGCTTGATAACTGTTTCTTCACAAGATCTCGATAAAGAAGACCTTGAGGGGCCTTCTTCCTTGGCCATTGTTGTAGGCAAGTCAGAGAGTACCGACATGCTATTGTGCCCTTGTAGGCCCATCTGACCTCCCCTTACAATAATCTAGATTGGGAGTAGGATGCCCTACTAGTTGATGAGGACTAGGGTGGTGCCTCTTCTTCATCTATAGCGTAGATTTGTTTGTGTGTTGGTGTCTCCCCATGCTTTTCTTTTTATGTTTGTGATCCTACCTAGAGGACCCTTGCCACCCTTATAGGTGCTTGGATACATGCACAAAAAATCTGTCATGCACTTCTACTTATTAAAGTGTAATTTGCATTAGCACACCAAGAACACCATACTAATTTAATTGAAATAAGCCCTATGTATGTGCCATGGAGAGTATTATGCAAAAAATTCAATGACATACATAACATTCAACCATAATATGAGCAAGACCAATATATATTCCATATTAAATAATCACATGTATACAAATTAATGCCATAAATTCTACCAATGTCAATGCACACAAACACTCTAAGAACACTATACAGGTTTGTTTCACACTTGATGCGGCACCAATAATAATGCATACAAGCACCATACAAGTTTAATTCACACTTATTTCAACACCAACATAAAAGCCTTATGGATATATACATATGAGGCACACGATCCAACCTTTATATGAATTATCCTCCTATAAATAGAATACAAATTAATCACATAATTCAATGATATAAATACCATTCAATCCTAATGTACACAAACACATAAGGTACACCATACAAATTTTAATTCAAATATGATGTATCATAACATAAAATTATGTAGAAGAAACAATTTACTTGCAATTCAATTGCATATGTGCTAAATCCTAATTCACATTAGGTACCATATAAATTGATTTGAAATTAGCCCTATGTATGTGAAATGGAGAGTATTATGCACAAAATTCAATGACATACATAACATTCAATCATAATATGAACAAGACCAATATATATTTCATATGAAATAATCACATGTGTACAACTTAATGACATAAATAACACCAATACAAATGCAGACAAACACTCAAGAACATTACAAGTTTAATTTACTATGGATTCAACATCAATATAAAATCCTTATGCATATATACATATTAGGCACACAATACAACCTTAATATGAATTATCCTCCTAAATGCCACCAATACTAATGCACACAAACACTCAAGAACACCATAAAGTTTATTTAACACTTGATGCAACATCAATACTAATGTGTACATGCACTCTAAGAGCACCATACAAGTTTAATTCACTATGTATTCAACAACATAAATCCTTATGCATATATACATATTAGGCACACAATACAACCTTAATATAAATTATCATCCTATATAAAGAATACAAATTAATCACATATAAATCAATGATCTCAATACCATTAAATCCTAATACACACATACACAAAAAGTACACCATACAAATTCAATTCACACATATGAAGTAATCATAACATAAAATCATGTATAATAAATAATATGTTTATAAATCAATTGCATAGATGCTAAATCTTAATTGACATTAGCACAACATATAAATCTAATTGAAATTAGCCCTATGTATGTGCCATGGAAAGTATTATTCACAAAATTCAATGACATACACAACATTCAACTATAATATGAACATGACCAATATTTATTCCATATGGAATAATCACATGTATACAACTTAATGACATAAATCACACCAACACTAATGCGCACAAACACTCTTAAGTACACAAGCACTCTAACCACACCATACAATTTTGTTTCACACTTGATGCAACACCAATACTAATTCATGCAAGCTCTCTAAGAACCCCATACAAGTTTGATTCATACTTGATTCAACACCAACATAAAAGCCTTATGCATATATACATATTAGTCACACAATGCAACCTCAGTATAAATTATCCTCCTTTACATAGAATACAAATTAATCACATATAAATCAATGATATAAATAGCATTCAATCCTAATGAACACAATCACATTATATTCACAATACAAGTTCAATTCAAATATGTGATGCAATCATAACATAAATTTCATATAAACAAGGATGTGCATACAAGTCAATTGCATACATGACAAAGCCTAATTTTCACTAGCACATCATATAACTTTACTAAAAATTAACCCTATGTACAAGCCATACAAAGTATTATTCAAAAAACTCATTGACATACATAATGTTCAACCACAATATGAATTAAAGCAATTTAAATTACATATGAAATAATCACATGTATATAACTTAATGGTCCATAAATTCCACAAATTCTAATGAAAATGAGCACTCTAAGCACACCATACAAGTTTGATTCACACGATGTAACACCAACATAAGAAGTGTTATGTACATATACACATTGGACATACAATACAACCTTAATAAGATTTATTCCAATGTACATAGCATACAAATCAATCACATATAACTAAATGATGTGAATATTATTCACTCCTAATGCACACAAGCACATGAGGTACACCATACAAAATCAATTCACTTGTGTGATATAATCATAGCATAAAAATTATAGATAAGAAATTATGTGCATACAAGCCAAATGCACACATGCCAAAGAATAATTCACATTAGCACACCATACAATTTTTGTAAAAAATTATCCCTACATGCATTCTATAAAAAGTATTATGCATAAAAATCAATGACACAAATAACATTAAACCATAATATAAACTAGACTAATTTACATTCCATATGAAGCAATCACATGTATGCAATCCAATAACATAAATTCCCACAAGAACAATGCCCACAAGAACTTTTAGCACACCATACATTTTTTATTCACACTTGATCCAACAACATAAAAGCCTTATGCACATATATATATTGGGAACATAATTCAACCTTAATATGAATTATCCTTATGTACATGACATACAAATTAATCCAATATAACTCAATGATATAAATACCGTTCAATCAAGTGTGCACAAGCATACGATTTATGGCATACAAATTCAATTCACACATGTGATGTAAGAATAACATAAATTTCATACAAGAAAGGATGTATATACAAGTCAATTGGATTGATGTCAAACCCTAATTCACATTAGCATGCCAAGCACATTGGATATGCCATTAATAAAAAATAGCCCTATGCAAGCACTATGAAGAGTATTATGCACAGAACTCAATGAAATAAATAAAATTCAACCACATACACATTAAGAACACAATACAAGCTTAATATGAATGATCCTCATATACATGGCATTCAAATCAATCACATATAAATACCATTCAATTTCACACATGTGATGTAATCATAGCATAAATGCCATATAAAAAAATCATGAAGAGTATTATAGACAAAAGTAAATGACAAACATAACGTTCAACCAATTTACACCCCATAGGAATCAATTACATGTCTAACAGTTAATAAAATAAATACCACCAATATGAATGCACAAAAGCGCTTTAAGTACATCATACAAGTTTGATTCACACTTGATGCAACACCATGCATGTGTTTCATGCAACCTTGGCACACCCATTATTCAATCCTAAATTGTGCAAGGGCTTTGGACACAAGTACAATTTTATGACAAGTTACACATACATGTTATGCAACTCAAACGAATAACACCTAAGATGTTAAAATAATATGTAAACAAATTATATATATTTTAATAAAACCCCTATATTTCTCCAAACAAATAAATAATGCAATATATAGCAATAAATATTACATATATAACATATATTATACTAATGTATATAATAGAACTTGCTTCTAGTTTCCTAAAACTCACTTCAAAATCTAATATTCACATAAAAGGGCTGAATTATAATCCTATTTTATAAGATGTTCAATGAGGCTAGAACACATAAAATTAAATTAATTAATATCTTCTTGTGTTTTATTTCCCTACCTATTCAGTTATGTAAACTTTAAATAGACATATGCTATTTTAGAAGAAAGTGTATTTATACTATATTTAAAATATATATATAACAACTATACAGGTGTAGTTCGAAATATTATTTTAAAGAAATAAATCACCATTCATAAGAGTTATTTGAAAAAAAAAAAACTATAATTATTTAATTAAATGTTAGAATATATTATAGTAATTTTCTTTAATATATATATAATAAAAAGAGATGAATTATTTATGAAAGATCAATAACGTAAAATTTGATGGGTTTTAACTGAAACAAATAAAATATTTTTCATTAACTTTTAACACGTGTATTTGATTAACATAAAACTTACTATTATTTAAATAAATTGCCACAATAACATCTTTCACTAATCGATAAGTAGGAGGTTTCTTCCACAACATGTCAAATTATGATATTGCTATCAAGATTCAACCATGTAGTTTTCGAGTCAAACTCATTGACCCATGATTCATGAGTAGTGGTTCACAAGAACCCATCTCTCATGATAATGAATGGTCCACTTAGCACTCATTGCATCTAGGTGATGCTCATAGAGGTGAAGCATTGGTCCATCCCGGGAGGTCACCCATCCCAATACTGCTCCAGCTCAAGCACACTTAACCACGGAGTTTCCCCCAAGGTTAAGCCCACTTAGCTTGCTACCCCATTTGCAAAACCTTTAGCAAGTGTTATGCTTTATGAACCATTCATTATAGAGGCCCTTTAGCTCATCAATTGATAAGTAAGAGGTTTCTTCCACAACATGTCAAATTATGATATTGCTATCAGGATTCAACCGTGTAGTTTTCGAGTCAAACTCATTGACCCATGCTTCATGAGTAGTGATTCACAAGAACCCATCTCTCATGATAATGAATGGTCCACTTAGTACTCATTGCATCTAGGTGATGCTCACAGAGGTGAAGCATTGGTCCGTCCCAGGAGGTCACCCATCCCTGTACTGCTCTAGCTCAAGCGCACTTTAACCAATGAGTGCTAAATGGACCATTCATTATCATGAGAGATGGGTTCTTGCGAACCACTACTCATGAATCATGGGTCAATGAGTTTGACTCGAAAACTACACGGTTGAATCCTAATAGCAATATCATAATTTGACACACTGTGGAAGAAACCTCCTACTTATCAATTGATGAGCTAAAGGGGCTCTATAACGAATGGTTCATAAAGCATAACACTTGTTGAAGGTTTTGCAAATGGGGTAGCAAGCTAAGTGGGCTTAACCTCGAGGGAAACTCCGTGGTTAAGCGCGCTTGAGCTGGAGCAGTACTAGGATGGGTGACCTCCCGAGACAAACCAATGCTTCACCTCTGTGAGCATCACCTAGATGCAATTAGTGCTAAGTGGACCATTCATTATCATGAGAGATGGGTTCTTGTGAACCACTACTCATGAATCATGGGTCAATGAGTTTGACTCAAAAACTACACGGTTGAATCCTGATAGCAATATCATAATCTTTCACTAAATTTTAAAAAATAAAAATAATAGTATGAAAAAACAAGAGAGACACTCTCAAGGATGTCCATGGCCATCTTTGAGAGTGTTTGGAGGGATATTTCTACCCCTCCTAAAAAAATGGTATATCTTTATTAATTATAATTGTTGAGGAATGATTACAATAAATACAAATAATCAATTTAGATGAAAAGTTACATATATTTGTACTTTCATTCCACTGTTAAAAATACTATAAGCTGATCTCTTCTTTGAAGTCTTCATGTTCAATTTCTCGTTGTTGTGCACAAACCCTCCATAAATTATGTGTTGAAGTTCTCACTTGTCCAAACCTTCTTTTAAATTCTCACTGTTATTCTTCGAAATAAATGTAAATTAAGAGATGGAATTCTTCTCAAGAATAAATTTTACTTCATTCAACTCAAGTAGAATCGTGCATATTAAAACAATTTTCATAACCCAAATAAACCTCTACATTTTCTGGCTATTGCAAACTCAGTTTCCTTTAAATGTTATATAAAATAAATATATTTTAAAAGATGATTTTTTTTGAAATACAATCACACACATTAAAAATTTCACTTAAACTGAATAAAACTACTAAATTTCTAACACACCTCCTAAACGCCCCCAATACTTATAAGATTAAACACTCCAATAAGACATTCAATGAAATAGAGTGGACCTACTTTGGCAAGCTTGACCTTATTTTCTACAGAATAGTAAACACATAAAATACATAGAATCAAACTAGCAAGTGAAGAGAACTCATGAGGCAGACCTTTTTTTATCACAACCGGCTCACTGTGAAGCCTTGGACTCATAGGCAGATTTTTTCTATCACAACCGGCTCACTGTCAAGCGCTGGACTGACAGGCATACTTTTTTTTAGCACAACCGGCTCACTGTCAAGCCCTGGACTCATGAGGCAAACTTTTTTTATCACAACCAGTTTACTATGAAGCCCTGGACTCATGAGGCAGACTTTTTTTTATCACAATCGACTTACTGTCAAGCCCTTTTAACAATAACAATGCTTATACGAATAAGTCCAACATACATACAACAAATCAAGCCTAGATACCAATGATTTAGGTTCTTTCCAAGATGTATTTATTATTATATGCTTGGTAAATACCCAACTACACATGCCTAATTCTTCATAGTTAACATTCAGCTAAACTTTGTTGCGTAGATTATATGTTCTTTGTCATTTCAGTTTCAATGAAACAGAAGGGATTTGGTGGATGAGAATTATTTATGTATAACATTTGGCCAGCTATGTTTATTGCCCTTACCAGTAGAACTAGTCTCATATAGCGAACCCTTCAATCATTAAACAGTGATTGAACTCTGTTCTAACAGCCAATGACAATTCAGTTCTACTCAAAAAAATTATGTGCTTCTTAGTTTCAGATGTAAATATGCTCGGCAGTTAACTGCTGTGAAATTTGTTTGCCTCTTATTGGTTTTGATTTACGGCTGCAGAGTGCTGGCAGGTGCTGTGCAGCTACCAACGCAAGAGAGCGCACGAGTACAGAGGAGGCTCCTGCAAATTGTCAGGTGTTTGAAACAGCTGGCAATTAGGGTTTTAGCTATGTTTGCGTAGAAATCGATGTTTGTCTGCAGATCTTCAGAGGCTCTGTGGGCATTACGAGACATGAGTGCAGAGGAGACGTGCATGTGTTGCATCTTCCACGTAGCAAATGCATTCTCAAGCAAACGAGGACTCTGCAGAATGTGTTTACAGTTGCAGTTGTTTTGTTTATTCTATTTGTGGATTCATACCGGGCAACCCACATAATTTATCCTGGTGGAAGAATAGCAGCATACAACCAAAGGAGGAAGCAAAATTATTAGGGCCATTCAGTGAATTTCAATGTTATGGAATATGGAGCAGTTGGTGATGGTTCACGAGATGATAACCTTGTAAGTAATTATCATGAACTTCTAAAATTTCTTTAGCTTATCACCATGCAAGACTTTACTATTAATTATTTCTTTGGCTTTGCAGGCCTTCTCCAAAACATGGAAAGCAGCATGCAGAGCACCTTGTAATGCAATGGTAGTGGTGCCAAGCAGATACAAATTTTTAGCGAGTCCCACCACAATTTCAGGACCTTGCAAATCTCACATTTCAGTCCATGTAAGAAGAAATACAGTTAATTGGTGTTTTTAAGTACAGATTTAAAAAATGAAGTTTTGGGACATCTTACTATAAGAATGATGCCCGGTAAACAGCGTTATATGGTATGTCATGCATGTTTATTAGCAATCAGTGATCTTTTAGAGGCCCATATTTTTGGTATTGGCATTTGAAATAATTATAGTCTCTGTTGCAAAGAGAAATCATTTGAATGAATTGAAGGGGACAGTCTCCAGCTTCTAAGAAATAACGTTCGAAAATGCTGAGTTCACAGACAAGTTGACATTCAAATTTACGGTCACATGTATCCAGACTTGTTTTTTCACAAAAGAACAAATTTTGCCATTAACACAAATTATGTAAACATGCAAACATTGACACTTTCTATATCTGAAATTCTAGAATAAGCCACTTTCCAATGGGTGACAACTAGACGTAACTACAATGGACTTTACAATAGAGCCCTTGCATTTCATTGCTCCATTGAATCAGAACATAAATGGTGAGCAGTCACCAAATGCTGCTTCAATTGAGATAGTAGCATACTGTCAAATAACTTAAATGTCCTTTATTCTACTGTAGATTTATTGTTATATAAGTGTGTTTGCTTGTGAATGCAGTGTGAGGGTGGCGAATGAGCTAGGTGCAGGAAACGGCAAAGGAGCCAAATTTGCAATTATTGTTTCTGCAATTACTTCAACCATGACCGGCCTTGTTTTTTGCTAGGCTTTTCTGTCCTCCTCAACAGTATTCAGCAAGTACTTTCAGGTAAAGCAATTGCACTTTCTATTTTCGTAAGCATTCTGTCATATCATTGGTCTTTACGAAGCCAGCTTAGGGTTGCAACATCTAAGGTAGTTGATGAGAGGTGGGCAATGCTTTGTGAATTGAAATGAGCATATGGGACTAAACTCTATGCTTTATTTGCAATTGACTGGTTTGACATTTTTCTTCTTTTTTAACTAATTCTAGACACTTTTGAAGGATTTTTGTTGCTAGCTATTGAGTAGAAATAAAAAGAAATTTATGTCATTGGACATATGCTTAAATGGACAACCCCCCGTAGTCAGGTACCATCCTTTTCTCTTTTTCAGCAATTTGTTTGCTCTTTGAGATGGGTGAGAATTACATTTAGTTAATCTTTCTATATTTGAATTTATTCATGTTAACTGCAATATCCCGATGGTTGGAAAAATCAATTTGCAGCTGGAATAAAGGTGACGATCTTTTATAAGTTTAATGTACAGTAGGGTTGTGCCCTGCAGAGGAATTGTGATGAGAGCTCTATATTGATATAAAATCAATCATGACTTCCCACACAAAGTCAGGGTGCATTAATGCTTTTGGCTTTGCTTCTCGAGATATCTATGCTAACTGCCTTGGCAGGTATTGATTGAATATCAACTCAGGCTGCTACTTGTATTTAATGCAGACATGCTCTGTATTTACAGTTTTGGGAAAACATATTCAATTTTTAGGGTATGCCTTTCATTAACAACTGAAAGACTAAGAATGCTGAAAACTTCGCCTGAAAAGACAAAACAAACAAAACAAAACCAGACCAAAATCATTCTTGCACACTTTGGCAGGAACTTCGCTGCACTGTAGCTCTTGTTTTCTAAGGGTAATATCAGAAGAATTTAATATCCACTGTATGTTCAAACATGACATTAGTTTACATTTATAGTTGTTGCTTTCTCTTCACTGCCAAATCTGATCAATAAAATAAATTTTTATATTGATTATAGCTTTTAGATGGATCTACTCCTCCTTTGAAAGCTACCGACCACAACACGACAGAGGGAATCGAACACAAGGAAATGGTCTGCAATGCAAGCTTAATCTAAATGAGATATTCTCTAAGCAACTCCATAAGAATCTCGGCTATTTGAGTCACCAGATTATATGAAGATGCGGTCCAATGCAAAATTTAAGAAACTAAATGCGGGCCATATATATTGGGTGTTGGTTGGAGGGAGTTTGGTATGAAATGGGTGTTGCTGTGTAAAATGAGAATAGAGAAGCAGGGGAGGAATGGGTTCGCGGTGGGTTTGTAGGAGCCGGGTACTGTCACTCTTGGCATATGCCAGTCCAATGCCCACCTTCCATGAGGAAATGGGTATCTGAGAATAAACTCCGCTCAGTAGGGGCATTGTGGAGTTCAAGTATAGGGGCTTCCCTTGCTTATAACTTCTCTAAACCCTCCATGAAAATCAGGTATGGATTTCTTCTTTCCTCTCACAAAGGTTGAATACTTACTTTATAATTTTGTGGGTACTGTCACTTTTGGCATATGCCAGTCCAATGCCCACCTTCCATGAGCAAATGGGTATCTGAGAATAAACTCCGATCAGTTGGGGCATTGGAGTTCAAGTATAGGGGCTTCCCTTGCTTATAACTTCTCTAAACCCTCCATGAAAACCAGGTATGGATTTCTTCTTTCCTCTCACAAATGTTGAATACTTACTTTATAATTTTGTGGTTACTGTCACTCTTGGCATATGCCAGTCCCATGCCCACCTTCCATGAGGAAATGGGTATCTAAGAATAAACTCCGCTCAATAGGGGCATTGTGGAGTTAAAGTATAGGGGCTTCCCTTGCTTATAACTTCTCTAAACCCTCCATGAAAACCAGGTATGGATTTCTTCTTTCCTCTCACAAATGTTGAATACTTACTTTATAATTTTGTATCAGTTAATTATGGTTTCAAGTATTGGGCGATTTTGATGTATACAGGATCTACGCACAGGGTATTACTCTGGCAGCATTCTCTGCAGCTGCTCTTCTTCATTTGTACGAGCAGAATGCCCAGGAGAAACCCAAGCAAAATCATGGCATTGCTTAGCCCCTACATATCTCATATTCATATGCCATGAATTCACTGTAGATCTGGTCTGTTTGCCATGTACTCTTACATTTAAGAGCTATTGTATTTCTTATGTCATCAGATTCAAAATGATTTCACGAGTTATGGAAATTCAGTTGAAACCTATATTTAAAATCTTTGGAGAACTGTAATGCTCTGTTATTAGTTTTATAAATATTTTAATAACTTTAATGCTCATGATTCTATAGCTTTAGGGAGCATGGGTTAAGGTCTGATTTAATGATAAAAGGGGAAGTAGAGAAAAGAATAATTTAACAGAGGAAAGAATAATTTAAATTGATAGAGCATAACTTTAAAACAAAGAAGACTGACATACCTTATTCCTTATTGATCACAACCAGCTCCCTTTAACTACTTATTTGCATGTTTAGACAGCCTAGCCATTCATCATACATCCACAACAATCTTCAACGAATTCTTTCGGTCCCTTAGAGAGAAGAAATACCAGTCCGGCCGTAGCTTCAATGCAAATTAATAGTTAGACAGCCTAGCCACAACAATCTTCAACGAATTCAACAATTCCATATATAATCCTACAACCTATAAAACCCCTGAGGACATGGTATTTCCCAAGAGAAGTCAGAAATCTTGGAATTATACAATAAAAAACCAAAGGTTAGGGTTTAGTATGCATGAAGCACATACTTGGTTCAAATCAAGCTTTGCTGTAAGGGCCTTCTGATGTTACTAATTCCTAATTCCTCAGCATAAAAAACATGAAGGAGAAATCAAATTTAACGCTGCTTTTTTGGTTTCAAATTTGAGTGCCGTTGCTTTTACTGGTTTTGCGTTTTGCTTTTTTCTTTTTAAAATTATCTTACAAACAACAGTAATTTTAAATATGCAACGATAACTGTCATTGTCATTGTCATTGTCATTGTCCTGTATCTGTTCATTTGGAAAATTAATTTATAACTGTTCATTTTAAATAAACATCAAAATTAAAGAACACAATAAATAAATGGGAGCTGAAAATAATCTACTTCAAACTCTTTTTATGCTACCCAGCTTCAATTCTATTTCATAATTTCCCTAAAAATCTAAGGCAAACAATTTCACAATTGCCTCCATAACAAGCCTTTTGAAATTTTATCTCTTTGGATAGCCTCCATAATTAAATTTTAAATAAAAAATATTTTGAAAATTTGGTACATTACTCTAAAGAATAATTAGATCTCACATTTTAGTAAGAAATCTTTTATATGTTTGTGACAATGGGTAAATATTTAATAAAACCTAGATTATTGAAATTTTATCTCTTTGGATAGCCTCCATAATTAAATTTTAAATAAAAAATATTTTGAAAATTTGGTACATTACTCTAAAGAATAATTAGATCTCACATTTTAGTAAGAAATCTTTTATATGTTTGTGACAATGGGTAAATATTTAATAAAACCTAGATTAGATATATTGAGAATTCTAAACAAATTTGTTTTAAGGTAATTTAATCACATTTGGGTAAGAGAAAATAATGTAATGCATCTTATTAAATATTTTAGCATGGTCATTCTAGTTAGTTGTGAATAAAATATATCATGTTTTGTGGTTGTTGAGTGTGACCTATAGTTTATTTGAACAACACATTTTTTTAAGTTTGCAACCAAGGTCAATTGTTGGCTTCATAAGAGCAATCAATAGACCTGAAAATAAGAACCACCAACATCATACACAATATAATATAGATATACAATTTCTCATATGATTCACAAACTGGCTTCATAAGAGCAATCAATAGACCTGAAAATAAGAACCACCAACATCATACACAATATAATATAAATATACAATGTCTCATATGATTCTCTAACATTTGTGAGTAATCAATTTATTAGACTCAAAAGTTCAATAGTTCACACACCATTTGAACATAGAAACACTTCATCCACACATCTAGAATGAGATCTTTGACCTATATTTTAATTTGACCTATATTTTAAATCAAAACTAGTGATTGAGCTTATGTTTCCAATTCAATCCATATACAATAATATGATCTTTTAGATATTCCAAGCAGATACTAATATACTAATACAATGTCAACTACATGTAAGAACATAAAACCACATAATGTTCGATTCATACATACAACACATTTACACTTACAATTTGAAATCCAAGCTAATCCACTCCAAACCAATTTCTAATTTACAACAAATATTTTTCAAAATAGAGAGGGTTTTTCCAAAGCAACCTAACAAGTGAATGAAAATGCATATTATTTTCCTTTTCATAATTCCTTAAGCCCTTTTCTCGTGTTTCCTTTTTTTTACATTTGAGACTAACCATTTTCAAACGAAGCATTTTCATAATTAGATATTTCAAAATATTTTTCTTTCAACACATATATTATTGCTTTCAAACATTTAAAATGATCAATATACAAATTGATTTTATAAATAATTTAAATGATAACTCTAAGACAAATTTCGTTTTCTTATGTAAAAATATTTTATTTCCAAGAATAACACTTTAATTCTCTTTCACAAGTAATAAAATATTTTAATAGATAGGTTTTTCTACCAAGACATAAATATTATCTCTTTGACTTAAATATATTAAATGTTTCATAAACATGATTAACACATAACTCGAAATAATATAAATGAGATGAAATAACCACACACAAATGATATATTCATTTTATGGGTTTAAACATATGGATTTTGGAATCACAATTGATCTAGATCCATTTTTTTAATACAAGACTTATCTTGCACTTGAATCAAGTGATATGGATGTTATAAATATATGTTTTACCTAATGTGATCACCTCCAATTTAACCACAATTGTAAAAAAATTGTACTTACATAGTCAAGTGAAACATCAAGTGTACTTGCCCCATATAAGAATAGCTTAAGTAAAGCACAAAGCACTCAACATAGTATAGTATCTAAATAGAATAATAATAAATCTACACATCTAATTAAAAATCATCTATGACTAGCATGACATATCTATCAAGATGCAAAAACTAATAATAATCCACAATGTAGAACTAGATATAATAATCACATGTATATCATAAATAATGGAAACAATGAAGCTTAAACATTGCACTAATTCGAACTTATAAAGGCATAACATATACATAACATAATAAATAGTTGAAAGTCTAAACGACAATACAAAATCTCATTGAGAAAATATAATAATGGTAATAAAAATCATCATCACTCATAAGAGGAGTGGAACTAAAAAAATCAACAAACATACAAGGTACAAACACCGAAGGCATTACATTGTGGTTTGTTTCCTTAAACACCAACTATTGTTATGTTGGCATCATAACATTGGGATAATATAAAAGTGATTCATTGATTTGTGCATGTAAAATTTTCCCCTCGAGCACCATAATTTTTTTTAAAGTTCAATTAGCATTACTACCAACTTAACCGACCAAGCATCTTCCATCAAGTTGAAGTTTTATATACAAAAATTCTTCATTCACCACGATGACAACAAATAAATGCCCCCACTTACATGCTTACACTCTGTTACTTAGATTTCAGGTCCCCCTCTTAAAGTTGGCACCCCCATGTCAAAATTTTAGTTAAGTCTTTTGTCGGGCGATGTTTTATTGAGTATTCCTAACTCGGACGATGTTTTTACTTGTTCGGCTAACTTTCCATTTTACCACTTTTGCCATAATTCTCTATTTATTTAATCGGTCGGTGTATTAGGGTATCACTATAACTTTCCACATTCTAAGTCATTCTTCCAAAAGGCTAGCGTTCTGTACTTAAGGTTCATGAACTTGTTGAAAAGAACACCAATGATATTTTTGAAGTCTTTCAAGTCAAGTGAGAATTGAATTGATTTCTATAACTACAACAGTGATTTGTTCAGTTTTATGAATTCTCCATATTACCGTCGAAGTACATTTTTGAAGAAATTAAAGAAGTCGCAGTGCAGTTATTTTATTAAGGTGCATTTCAAATAAACACAAATCTCTTTGTGTGAAAATGAATAAAGATATGTCATTCAGATTCAACAAATTAAACAAATTAAAAAATAGAATTGTTCATAAAAGAGAGAGGCAACACCAGAGATATAAAATGATATATTTTATTATATATATGTACTGGTGGAGATACAAAAAAAATTGTCGATTAAAAAAAGGGAGTTAGATAGTATTAAAGTGATGATATCTTCATGCATAGAGGGTGAACATCAACACATGGATCACTTTTACCACCACTTGAAGGCACTCTATCTGGGAGGTGATAGCAAGTTCTCATGAGAATATAGAAATTGGGAAAACAACCCCATGTTGTTCCTCACCAACCCCACACGGAGAAGGGTCAGTACTTCTTCGATGGTCTCATTTTGGGTAGCGGTCACAATACAAATGGCACCACCCACCAGGTTGCTTCAAGGGTAGTTGCTAAGGCTAGCAATGGCTACATTCATGCGATGGAGGAACTCTACCCAAACCAATCACTCGGTTGCCCTCAGTCCCCAGTCATGATGCCCAGAGGTGCAAATTACAGCGTACAAAAAACACCCTTGCATTGTGCACATGCACCTAGTTCAAAGACGCCTCTCCAAGTATGTCTCACAACACCTCCTCTTCGACCTCTCTCTAGACAACAAATACCTCCTTTAATTGGTCAGATAAATGCCTAAAGAGGGGACTACATTCGATTTATTCAATGACAATGAAGTCATTCATGGACACTCCATCACTCCAAGCACTTGCCATGTTTGACACTACAGGTTGGCAAAGTGAGGTAGTTCCTATTGAATATATAGAAGGTTGTTGAGACATTTGAGCTAAGAATGATCAAGGCGATAGGATGGAAATGCGATTGGGATTAAATATTGATATGACAAGAATTTAAACTATATTCCCAATTGATCATCTTTTTAGACAACTTGCATGTGTATTTCCATTGTGCCTCTATGACAATTATTTAATGCTTAATTTGCAAAGCATGTAAACCGCTCAAGAATTGATGGCCACAGGGCAAGAGTTTAACCAAGAAATGCTCGTAAATCACTTCAAGTCTTATCATTAGTGATGAAATCATTTTGGACATTAATTATTTCCCATTCACCAGTTTTTAAGATGGACAATTAGGCAGCAATAAAGCATTACTACAACTAATCGGTAACCATCATGAGAAGAATGCAACCCCTATATCTAGGTAAAAAAGTCATTCACCAAGGGTTCGATTCCTTGAGAATAAATTGTGTTGTAGTTGATGGAGGAACATGTTTTTTCTTTGAGTTTGTTTATCTTCTAATTGCAATAACTCACAATTTGTGAGTTGTGAGGTGAATGTAAAGTTGGTCGTACTGAGCTGTCAGTAATGTGTGTAAATAGAATATATTTTTTGTGTGAAATCTATTCGAATGCATTTATTTCATCTATTGCAATTATGAAGTCTCTCCTTTTTGTTTACATTTTCTTTTGTCATTAGTCAATACATCCTATGAGCTAGTCGGCTAATGATCCTTTATAATTCATTTCACATTAGCTGCATTTTATGGGTTAATGTTTGTTTCCTTTATTGTTTTCTAGTTAAAGCACATTTATTTCTCATTTAAATCATATGAGGGAGTTGTACCTCTCAATTCAAAGGAAAGCCACATATGTAATTGTGGCCTTTCCAGAGCTGTTAGCATATTGGTACTGTGCTTATTGGGTAAGAGAGTCATTTTTTAATAGGCATATTTATGAAGGGCCAATTCATTCGCTAACACATTTTTGGCGACTAATCTAGGGAAGAGATTGAAATTTTTGACAATTTGCTTTCATGTCATGCAACAAGATGGTACTTCCCCATACTTCAACATGATTTGCATTGGATGCAGGTAGAGCAAGAGGATATCATATCACAATTAAATACAGTCGCTTGGAGGTACAAGAGAAGTACATCAAATTATATGTGAATTAATTTTGTCTTGGAAGAGGAAGAAGCACAAGCCCTATGCCCACTAGTGTGAGTGGTTCAATGCCCTCTAAGATTGATATTTGAATACTATGACGACCCACCCCATCATATCTTGATCCACATCCTAATCCACGTCCAATCAACCTCCAAATAAATTTCTGAATCAACACTCTAACCAGTCGCTTAATCACCCTTCAGCTCGACCGCCACCTAGGAAATAGCTTAGGGTTCCTCTTCTTTACTCCAATAGGATTTGGCGACCCTGAATATCATGGCTTCTATCCCTTGGGGTAATCATATTAGACCTTATGCCCTATCACAATGAAATGACCTGCCATGTGGTTCAAGGAAAAGAATCCCAAAATTCTTTGGTAGTGGCATTTAAGATCTAGAATCTAACATGTTTTGGATATGATTACAGTAAGAAAAATTATAGGAATTCAAGAGGAGGATGTCTTTGTAAAGATATTTGTTGACAATCTAATTGGGAAGGTAGCTAAATGGCTCGAGGGACTAGAGAAAGGCTATATAACTGGTTGGTATGTTTTACACAAAAAAAAATTGCAACATTTCTAGAATCTTGTCGATGTCACTACTCTCCTTAGAAGATTCTTTAAAATTGTGAAGGAAAGATGTGAACCTATGAGGGAGTTTTTTTATCCATTAAATCAATCTCTTTGATGGATTCCTACACTTGAGAAACCAAGCAAAATAATTCAATTCCATGTATTCACCTTCGCTCTTGATCCTGATGTCCAAATCATGCTAAAAAGAGACAAGGTTTCCATGATTGAACAAGCTCATATTGAAGCAATTTGAATATTGAGAACGACCTTATTGAGGTAGGAAAATGGAAGTTCGGCTATATTACTCAACCTATTGTTAATCATCCACTACCCGCCCATAGCCTCTATGGTTCCCCAATAGTTATTGATGTTCCTCATCCTACTACCGAGAGGATGAATCTGATAATATTGAATGATGTGTAGCTCTTTCCTAAGAGAAGCGAAGATGTGAAAGAAGAAGATTAGTGCTGGTATGCCCAGGCATATAGTCTAAACAGTACAATTGAGTCAAAAGAGGATCTCAACTCATCTAGTAATGATGAAGACTCTACACCATGAGAAAAGCATTACCCTACTTTTCAGTTTAATCCTCCATCTATTCCTACAAATGATTTTCCCTCTTATACCTCCAATAGTGAAGATAGAGGGTAAAGTTATCTTTCCACCCCTGAATATGAGACCTTCATTTTGAAGATTTTGCTAATTAAATTGTATATGCCACTTAGAAGAGTTAAAGATCCTCTAGGTGAAGGTGGGGTAAAGTGGTCAATCAATTTGAACCCTCTGTTCACATTTGAAGTATTTGAAATTCATAAAAATCACATGTTCAAAGAACTAGGGGTTGTTCTGCCAAAACTGTTATCAATGGGGGTTGTTAATTTTTTTGTTAATGGTCAAGAAGAGGAAACTATTGTAGTAAGGGATCGAGAGGTCATAAGGTCACAATGTAGCCATGATGATAAAAAAATTTCTCACAAAGTGGTAAGTCATGCTATTGTAGGGGGTGTGGAAATTTCAATTTTTCCTCAAAGGCGAGAAACATTTTCAATAACAAAGCCTCAAGAAATAATAAGAAATTCTATAGAAAATTTTGTACACATTCTTTCACATCAAGAGGAGATTTTTGACAAGAAATGGTTGTTCAGGAGCGGCACAATTGATCTTCTATCTAGTTGCAATGCCCATGTTTGAGTTATTCAAATTCTTGCCTCGCTTTAGAAGCTACATGCATGAACAAGCTTTCTCAAGTCTGGATCATTCTTCTCACAATCTGTCAAAATTTTCATGTGAGTTTCTCTTTCCTTTCCCCTTTTGGTAGGTGCCAACCTACATTGTATATAGTCATTTTTGGTGTGTCATTTTTGGGTGTTTTTGTTTGGTTTTGGGTTTTCACCCTTCCTCTTCACTCGAATTTGTTGCCCGTTGGATAGGATTGGTCATAATGCTTTTGGGTTCTCAATTTTGTCCTTTCAATCCTTGTCCCCAGCCAGAGCCTATGTTACTCATATGCCAGGTCCCCCTCTTAAAATTAGCACCCCCCATGTAAAAAATTTGGTCAAGTCTTTTGTCGGGCGGTGTTTTATTGAGTACTCCTAACTTGGGTGGTGATTTTACTAGCCTAACTAACTTTCCATTTTACCACTTTTTCTTTACATCTATGTTTCTTTATTCGAGAATTGTTTTGTTGAACATCTAGAATACTGAGAGGGGGGTGAATCAATATTCCACAAAACCGCAATAAAATTCATCTAACCATTATCACAATTTTGAGAACTCACTTGCATAAGTTCATATTGTAGCCTTTCTCCACCTTGTTTTTAATAGTTTACTACTTATCATTATATAATTAACATTTTATACTAATAATTTTTATTTTGGTTGTACAAAAAATTCTAACCACTAGTGGTTAGCTTACACTACCAAGTTTTTTGTTAGTTCTTGTAGGTTTTTTTTTTCATTTTTGCATAACTTGCAAATGGGGAGCCAAATTTTGAAGTGTGAATAGTCAATATAAAGCTCTTTTGACATTGAACAAATGAGTGTTGAAATAATTTAGAATTTGTGTTGTTTGATATCATTTTTGAGCCTTCAAAATCATAATTATAAACAAATTTTGACAAGGCATAAATTTCACCCCAATTACCAAAAAATTGTAAACATTTTTATTTTTATTGTTATTATAATTTCTCAAAAAATATAATTTTTCATGTAAAACTAATATCTAGATTGTCATTTTCTAAGAAAATGTAAAAATCTCCATGAGTTATAAATGGAATATTTTGACCGCAGATCCTTCTAACTTGTAAAATTCTCTTGCACATTGTTTTAGTGGGATACATTCAACACTATACATATTAGGGGCTCTCTAAATCAAGGGGAGCAATCCATGTGTTTCTAATTTAGATTTTTTTGGTTCATGTGATCATGCCTCGCACACTAAATCCCTTTCATTTGAGTATTCTTTGTAATCCTCCTAATAAATGGAAAATCAAATGTGGATATTATGGAAAGAAAAGGAATACAAAAGAAGAATGTCAATTTAGTAGAATTGAGAAAATAGAGAAAATTATTCTTAATCATGGTATTGCCTTACTTGATCCTATAGTTCCAACACATGCAAAAACATCATTTAATCTTACTCGGACATCTTGTGAGACACCATCATTTGGGGATGAACAATGTAGTCACATGGCTTGCATTGAGATCTCATAACCCATATTGCATGTTGCAACATCTAAATCTAGAATGGAATCATTCATGAGTTCTCATGATTCTTTGCCTCAGGACATTACTATTGTCATTCTAGATCCATCGTATTAGGATACATATCTACTAGACATCACATCCTTCTTTGTAGAATCCTAAATTTCAGATTTAAATGGCATCATTGAGGATATTCTTCTTCTATTTGATGTTAGCTTTGATGAAGTTACATCACTGTTTCCATCTTTGGATCTTTTTCTTGCCTCGCCTACATCAACTTGTATCATTACACATCAACTATGGTTGGGAGATCTATGAACATCATTTGAAGGAATAATTTGCATCATTTCAATCTTTAGATCACCTACAAAATTCAAGGACATTAATCTTACTTCCTTCATATTGCTATCCAAAATAGGAAAGTCATCTTTCACACATTTGTGGTGTTCTTTCTTTCCAAAGGGAGAAATATTGTTCAATGTGGATCATCTTCAACATCAAGTGTCAAGTATCTACAAACGCAACATACATCATTTTGAGGGGAAGTTGCATGGTTTCTCTTCTCTTACCATTTTTGGGAGGAATCTTTTCCTCACATGAAGTTCATAACTTCACACTTGTTGGGGGCATCACATATACCTTCTATCTTTTCTCTCCTATGGGGTGATTTTTTATTGTACGTTGTGCTAGAATTAGTCCTAGGGGGTCATGATTAGTTCTCCATCTATCACTTATCTTATTCACTTGTATATTTTATTTCATTAAATCATTTATATTTTGGAGAGGGCTTTTTTTCCATTCAATTTTCTCCTTTACTCCACTTTATGAGAAATTTATACATGAATACCTAACATGGCCTAGTAGTCAAGACTCATTATTAGTGCATATATTACTCCCTAATTTTCACTTAAGAGGGGTTGTTAGTGTAAATATTATCTTTATCCATTTGAATAGGATATCACCTTTCTAGGATTGACCTATTTCTAGGTTAAGTTTAATTAGGCTTTTTATGTTTTTTTCTTGCTTCATAGCATTGAGACGTGTGTCTTCATCACTTGAGACACCTAATGCTTGCATACTTGCCACATTCTCACACAATTTTCAATTAATCTCACAAAGTGTTGCCCCTGTGGAGGGGTAGTCAAACATTGTTTTCTACCTCCTCACCTCATTTAGCTCGCATATATATTCAAGATTCATCATTGTATTTATAAAATTTTCATATCATATTGATAGACATACTATTATGTTCATACTTTTACTTTTGGAAGGTTATAAATTCATTCTTTATGATCTTGGTTTTCTCGAACATGGTATTAGAGCCATGAGAGCACATTCCTTCCTGCATCAAGGTGACTCTTGAACATAGCCCTATCATCATAACATTGTAGAGCCATATAGAAAACACCATTGCATATAGAATATTTGAGAAACAAAAATACCTTTCATTTCATCAATTTTGATAACTTTGATTTTTGCAAATTTTTGGGCCTTTGTGTTGATTGTATAAAAGTTGTAAAAATTAGCAAAGGGCCAATCTTCCCATCAACTATTTTGGCTATTTTGGTCATTTTCACTCAATTACAAGGTTTTGTGGTAACTTGTCTTCCAATTTGTAGGTCACAATATAAGGTTTAAATCACATATATTATTATCACTGCATTATAGTTGTCTCTTATGCATTCAATATGTTTGAGAAAGCTAAATGCATAAATCAAGGCCTTGGTAGAAGTAAGGGAGGCTAAAAGGCTAATGATTGCTCTTGTAAGCAATTACTATCATTTGGGCATGGCTAATTTGGGCATCAACCCTAACTATGATTGAATTTTGACTTCTCTGACAATCACCTGTCACATTTTTCATCATTCAAAGCCAATGCATGGAATAATTTAATCACGATCTCCTAAACAAGGATAAAATCCAAGACCACCAGACTAAGCATTATAGGAATCACCCCTTTGACCACCATGGCCTACCTAATCTCCTGCACACCCACATCATTTCTTAGTGCTTGATTTCTTCGATAATCTTATTGAACATTTTGTTATTATAATAATCAATAGTTGCATATTATTTAATACCAATTTTCCTTGGTTAAATGCATCATATGTGATTGACTAGTGACCATAAATGAAGTCCTTGATGGATTCTTTATCATTTATGTAAGTGTATGCAATAACCTTTGCCTATTGCTATGTAGTCGACTTTTCTTTAGTCACATCAAGATTTTTTTACTTCTTTGTAGTATGCCACCTCATTTGGACTCGATATTCAGCTCCCACCTAGCCTAAATAGAGAAAATAAAATATAAGGCTAAGGAACCATTGATAAATAGTTTCTACACTTAATAAGGCACAACTTCCTCAATTTATGAGTTATTTCAAAATGATCTAGGGAAAATTATTAACAAATTGCGGGAACCACCCTAGCCATATGAGATCCTCATGAAGGGAACACATCCCAAGAAATAAGGGGAGAAGAAAAAATTTTCACTTAACACAAGGGAAAGGACTACACAAAGAAAAAACTAAAAATAAAAGTCATGCATGTTCAACACCAATGTTGAGAGAGGCCAAAAGTAAAGATACAAAACTCAACCATTATAATGATATAATATAAGCCACGCATAAACCTCCATAATAATTATTATATCATAAAAAATAGAGCATTGCCAACATCTTGAAATAATCATTTTTATAATTAAGACAATTATTCTAGCATGACAACTTCCTTCCAAAATAAGGATCCAATACTAACCAACTGAGATCATAATATAATATCAAGTTAGAATCCGCTTCCCAAATATGGAAGGATCACATTGCAACATATACATGATACGCATTACAATATAGCATCTAGATTAGCCACCTCCAAGGTGATCCAATAATTTTAATTTATAATAGGATTATAACATAAGATAATGGACAAATAAATCTTCCAACTCCCAAGAAGTATTTGATAATAGAAAAATGAGGCATGGTAATCACCTCTCAACCGTTTTACAATAATTGAGTGAATAAATTCTTACGCCACTCTAGGTAACCCCGAGCTTTGATGAAGAAGATAATAGATACACCATTTTCATGGCCAAGCTCACACACATACAATAGTATCAAGAAGGGAACAAAAATTGCACAATATTAATATAAATTTATTCACACAAGCACACAAGAGACTCAAGGAAGGAACCATCAGTTACATAACAAGGTTTATTTCAATACAAGATCAAATATGCTCAATCCAATCAACAAGGAAAGATGGAGAATGGCTAAGGAACTAGAGTGGACATTATCTTGATTCTCTAAAACCACTTGCTCAAAAGTGAAGTAGACCACAAGGTTTGAAGAAATCATAGACCATGTGGATCCTATTCTAGGAAAGGCAGTAGAGACAATTATTCAATGAAATATACACTACCCTTAGGTAGATGGACACTTCTTTAACATGGTTTTCCTACCCAAATTTATTTTTAAGTTTTACAGAATCAAGTTCTTAGATTGAACATGTCACTACATAACACATAATTCAATCATGAAATATTCATCTCATTGTCTCCATGCTTGTCTAACACATGGGAATCCATAATCTTATTCGATTTGGATAATAATCTTACACATTTCAAAAACACAAGGCTAGTAAGTTGAGATGGCTAGTAATATCCATATCAACAGTATGCACATGTCAACTATTGGTCAAACACCTATAAATTTATTGCACATGCAATCAAACATTACGTACATCAACCTAGTATATAATAATAGTTGAATAAAATTTGATAAATCAAATAAACATAGAATAGTAATAATTTAATTAATTCATTTATTCAAGTAGAATGATTCCATGTGATTAATCATTTAAAGAATAACTTAAAGGAACTAGGTGCACCCATCAAGCATATGTGAGTGGTTTTCAAAGGCGATGCTATCTAAAAGCTAAATGCAAGATTTTTATCAAATAAACCAGAATAAAACACACATAAAATAACACAGAGAATTTAACGTGGTTCACCCAATGTGGGCTACATCCACCAAACCGTAGCCATCCAATGATATTATTAACCAGTGCAAAACCCTATTACAATATCGTGAATAATCGCCTGTTTCTTATGATACTGTAACTCTATCCTAAACCCTTTATAAATTAGGGTTATACAAAATCGGGGATTTTTCCCTTTTTGTGATTTTTCCCTTTTTCAGTAATTTCGCGAAAAAGCAGGCCAAAAATATAGAAGAGTGTACAATATAGAATGATCAGTCGCCACATACCAACAATCTCCCACTTGGAGACTGATCAGGCTCCACACCTAAAAAATCTCCCACTTGGAGACTGAACCTGGACGACACCGCTGCACTTACAGCTCCCACTAGAAATAAGCACCTTGGACCCTGCTGCTTTCTTATACTTTAATTCAACCTTGAAGGCCAACCGAAGCTGAAGAGGAGCTCAGCTTCTCCCTTATCACTGCCTTAGTAAACATATCCGCTAGATTTACATCTGTATGTATCTTTGCCAGCTTTACCTATCCATCCTCCATCACTGACCGAATGAAATGATACCTCAACTGTATGTGTTTGGTTTTAGAGTGCAAAGCAGAATTCTTTGCAAGATGTATAGCACTCTGGCTGTCTGTAAACAAGTAATTTTCAGCCTATTGTTTTCCCAACTCTTCCATGAAAAATTGCATCCATATCATCTCTTTTGCTGCCTCTGTTGCAGCCACATACTCTGCCTCTGTGGTGGATAAAGCAACCACCTTTTGCAATCGAGATATCCAACTTACTGCTGTCCCACCAACGGTAAATACATAACATGTGGTACTCCGCCTGGTATCAATATCCCCTACTAGATCTGAGTCAACATAGCCTTTTAAATCTGTATTAGAGCCCTCAAAACATAAATGTTTATCTGGTGTACCTCTCAAATACCCGAGAATCCATTTTACTGCATTCCAATACTCAATTCTTAGATTACTCATATACCGGCTAACAACTCCTACAACATGTGCAATATCTGGTCTCGTGCATACCATGGCATACATTAAACTACCTACAGCTGAAGCATATGGTACCTTGGACATTTTTTCTTCCTCCTCTTATGTCTTTGGACACATATCCTTAGTCAATTTTACATGACTGGGCAAAGGTGTGCTGACAGCTTTTGCATTCTCCATATGAAATCTTTGCAACACCTTTTTAACATAATCAACCTGAGATAAAAACAATTTCCTATTTTTCCTATCTCTTGTAATCTTCATACCAAGGATTTGTTTTGCTGCCCCCAAATCCTTCATAGCAAATGAATTTGCTAACTGTTGTTTTAACTCCTTTATGTGATCCATGTTAGACCCTACTACAAGCATATCATCAACATATAAACATAAAATAATGTAGCTATCTTCACCTAGCATCTTAAAATAAACACAATGGTCTGAATTACACCTGTTGTAACCTTGCTCAGCCATAAAACTATCAAATTTAAGATACCATTGTCGAGGTGCTTGCTTCAAGCCATATAAGCTTTTCTTCAATCTGCACACAGTTTCTCCTTACCTTTGACCTCAAATCCTTGTGGCTGTTCCATATAAATTTCCTCTTCCAAATCACCATGGAGAAAGGCAGTTTTAACATCAAGCTGTTCTAAATGCAAATCTTCAACAGCCACAATACTTAACACAGTACGAATAGAGGTCATTTTAACAACTGGAGAAAATATTTCATCAAAATCAATACCCTGTTTCTGTGCAAATCCCTTTACAACTAATCTAGATTTAAATCTTTTCTTACCTCCATCCTCCTCTTTCATCCTATAAACCCATTTGTTTGCTAAAGCCTTTTTACCTGCAGGCAACTTGCATAATTCCCAAGTCTGATTTTTCAGCAAGGAGTCCATTTCTTCTTCCATTCCATGCTCCCACTGAACCTTGGTATCCACCTGCATAGCTTCATGATAACATTCTGGTTCACCAGCATCAGTTAATAGAATAGAGTACAAAGAGGGAGAAAATCTTTCTGGAGGTCTACTTAACCTTGAAGATCGCCTAACATTCACTGGAGTTTGTGGTATTTCTTGTTGTTGCTGTTGCGGAGCATGAGGAACCACTGGAACATTGGTGTTTGTAATATCATCCAGCACTGCATAATCCTGTTCTTTCTTCTCATGCTGCTGCAATAGATCTTTGTACAACATTTTCTCATTGAATATGACATCCCTGCTTCTCACAATTTTCTTATTTTCAAAATCCCAAAGCCTATAACCAAATTCATCTATGCCATATCCAACAAATATACATTTCTTTGATTTTGCATCAAGCTTGGTTCTATTTTCAGAATCTATATGTGCAAATGCTTCACAACCGAAGGTTTTTAGAAAAGAATAACTTACCTTCTTACCTTTCCATGCTTCCTCTGGAATACCACAACCCAAAGGATTAGAAGGACCTCTATTCATTAAATAAACAACAGTATTTACAGCCTCTGCCCACATGTTTAAAGGCAACCTAGCATGCAATCTCATAGTTTGTGCATGCTCCATTATTGTTCTGTTCATATGCTCAGCCACTCCATTTTCCTGTGGAGTCCTTAGAATCGTTTTCTGCCTACGAATACCATTAGAGGAACAATAATCTTCAAACTCTTTGCTGCAATACTCACCACCATTATCAGATCTGAGACATTTCAACTTTTTACCTGTCTCATTCTCAACCAAGCTTCTCCATTTTTTAAAAGTTTCAAATACATCAGATTTCTGCTTAATGAAATAAATCCATACCTTCCTAGTTGCATAATCGATGAATGTGACATAATAATGAGAGCCACCGAGAGAAGATACCTGAGCTGGTCCCCATACATCCGTATGCACAAGCTCCAATTTCTCATCCTTCTTTTGTTTCCCATCCTTGAGAAAACTAACTCTCTTTTGTTTGCCATACACACAACTTTCACAGAAATCCATGTTAACACATTTTAGACCTGGTAAAGCATTCTTTGAATGAAGTACTTTCATACCTTTTGCACTCATGTGACCAAGTCTGTTATGCCATAGTGCTGATTCAGAATTCGCAGCAACTATCTGATTTTCTTCCTGCTGAACTGCAGCAACTGTTCCTGAACATTGATTTTTATCTGCAATAGCTAAAGTAGAAGGAACAGTATGACCTGTACAAAGATATAAGGTGCCTACTTTCACACCTTTTGCTACCACTAAGGCACCTTTTGTAACCTTCCAATTTTTATCACTAAATGTAACAACACAACCTTCATCATCTAGTTGCCCTGCTGAAATTAAATTTCTTTTTAGCTTTGGAACGTGCCTTACCTCATGTAGTAGCCAATGATTCCCATTCTGCAACTTAATCTTGATGCTTCCCTTTCCAACAATCTGACAGGGTTCATTATCTCCCAAATAAACCAGCCCAAAATCCCCTTGGACATAATCAAGAAAATAATTTCTATGGGGCGTAGCATGAAATGAAGCCCCTGAATCTAACACCCAAGAATCATCAACATTGTCAAGAGAAAGAATCAAAGCATCCTCATCAGATTTATTACTTACCACATTTGCCTCTTTATTTCCTTCCTTTTCGTCTCCTTCTTTATTTTTTCGAGACCAACAATCTTTCTTTAAATGACCTGGCTTACCACAGTACCAGCAATCCCTCTTGTCTCTAGATTGGGACCTTCTGTAACTTGATTTTCCTCGTGACTTCCCACGACTTCCATAATTGTTTCTTCTCTCCTTTGTTCTACCCCTGCTTTCTGTATTCAAAACACTACTTGATGTGGATGTTCCACCTGAGATTTTCCTACGAATTTCCTCGCTCAAAATAACACCAACAACATCATCAAATTTCAATGTATTTGAACCAGAAACAGAATTGCTAACAGCCATTACCAAGCTATTCTAGCATTCAGGCAAAGAACACAGAATCAAAAGAGCCCTAACTTCTTCATCAAAGTTTACTTTTACATAAGTTAATTGACTGGTAACTGTATTGAACTCATTTAAATGATCAGTAACTGATCCACCTTCTACCATTTTCATATTAAATAAACGCTTCATAAGAAATACCTTATTCGAAGCGGAAGGCTTTTCATACAACTTTGTTAGGGTTTCCATCAACTCTAGAGTTGTCTTTGCTGTTGTGATATTGAACGCCACCGATTGTGCCAGGCATAAGCGAATACTGCCAAGTGCCTTTCTGTCTAAAATATCCTAGTCCTCATCCGTCATTGCTGTGGGTTTCTTGGTTTTCCCTTCCAATGGCCGCCATAAATCCTTCTGATAGAGATAGTCCTCCATCTGCATCTTCCATAACTGATAGTTCTGCCCATTGAACTTATCAACCTTCATCTTACCCTCATTTGCCATTGCTCCCACTTAACCGTGAGACTCCCACTCAACCATGAGACTTTCCTGCAAATGATAATCGAAAACAACTCGCTCTAATACCACTTGTTAGGTTTTCAAAGGCAGATATCTAAAAGCTAAATGTAGATTTTATCAAATAAACCAGAAATAAAACACACATAAAACTAACACAGAGAATTTAACGTGGTTCACCCAATGTGGGCTACATCCACCAAATCGCAGCCAACCAATGATATTATTAACCAGTGCAAAACCCTATTACAATATCGCGAATAATCGCCTGTTTCTTATAATACTGTAACTCTATCCCAAACCCTTTATAAATTAGGGTTATACAAAATGAGGGTTTTTTTCCTTTTTATGATTTTTCCCTTTTTCGATAATTTCGCGAAAAAGCAGGACAAAATTTTTTCTCGGGGGCGAGGATACATGAAGAGTGTACAATATAGAATGATCAGTCACCACATACCAACAGTTTTTGGAGCTAACATTATGATGTGGGTTTCAAGCATTCAAGTCAAAATTCAAGCATCAAGATCAACATCCAATTAAGCCATTTCATGAAAGATCAAATCATTGGAGAGATGTATTAGACTTCAGTCCTCTAAGGATCTCCATTAAAGGGTTTGGTGAGTTGCAACATAGCATTATTCATTCATCATTCCTTCCATTGATGTTTCATTTCATTTCAAGGTTTAATTACCAAATTAGGGTTTGACCAAGGAAAACCCTTATCCAACAAAAAAAAAAATCCTCTTTGTGTATGTGCATATTCATAGGTTTTAAGAAGGATTGAAATTGAAGATCTCAAAAGTGCAAAATTGCAAAAGTTGTCACAAAAAGTTGTCAAGACCATGGAAACTCAGATCCCAAATTCTTTTCCAACTTTTTAGCAATTAAACCTAGATGGGAAAAGGCATCTTAGATCCATCTCTATAGGCTCTCAAAAATTGAGGAAAAGTTTTGTAGAATGATCCAATCACCATTTCTAGACGCTCAACAATAGTTCTTGGTGATAGGTACACAATGTCTTACCTTTCTTAGATCTGCTAAAAGTTTGTTGTTTCTGCTAGAGTTATGCTTCACCTACATGATTCAAGTCACATTGCATATTTGAGTTCATTTACTATTAATTTTACCTCCCAAAAGTGTTGTTCAAGCAGATCTTACCCCGTCCTCAATCATAAGGAAATTTTCAAGATCTCCAATTGGGTTGACTCACCTAGGGATTGAAAGTCAATCCTACCATTAGGGGATCTCATTTCCTTATAAAATAGGAGTAATGCAGGTTCATTACACCCGATTTTTCCCATTCTATTTTTAGTAAATTATTGGTGAACCATTGCTTGATGAACCCATTTTTTTAGCATTTCATTTTGATGAACCTAATATTCTTGCACTATATACTTTCTGATTTGGAGTTTATTAAAACCCTAGATCTAAGATTTGCAATAGTTTGCATAGTATTGCATTATTTTGCATTTCATTTATGATTGTCAATATTGCATTAGTTTGCATCTCATTTAGGGTTTTATATTTGTATTTTGCATTTTTTAAAATCTAAAAAATAAAAAAAATTGCATGCATATTACATTGATTTTGCATAGTACTTGCATATTATTGTATTTTCAATCATTTACACTCACAAATTTGGTCAAAATTTCATTTCAAAAAGTGTCACTTTGTTCATCATTTTTTATTAATTTCATTTGCATTAGGACACTAAATCTAGAAAATTTTCACTGAAACCATAGTTTGCAATCTGGAATTGGGAATTCAAACATTAACTCAGAAATTCAAGCTTTCATTTTTCAGATCCCTAACCTAGGACCCATTCACCCTAGGGTGAATCAATCCTTGTACAGGTGCTATTTCAAATTTCTAGGTAGTAATTTATCTCCGTTTTCTTTGCTTTCTTCTGTTGTTAAATCTGTGTTTCAATTTCAAAAATCAGAAAATTCAGTACTTTCTTGCATTAAGTTCAATTGGTCAAATTGAGTGTGTTATTTGAAATCAAAATTAGCATTAAAAGACATCATCTTTAGGTTTTTGTATAGCGTAATCAGTAGATTATCTTGTTTCAAATCTAAAAATTGCAAAATCTTTTTACATACTTGCACCACACTTCATATTTTTAGGTGTTTTTTGCATTTGCATAATGCCTTTTCTCTATTTTGGGTGCAATTAGGTTTGGTGAAACTTGTATGAGCTTCACAACCTGGTGTCCTATTACCAATACTTTAGTGAGATGTAGTTCGATACTCATGCCATCCCGCATTACTACATCCACCGTGGATCTTGAGTTTTCCAACTCTTTCACTCATAGTGCTAATACTAGTCAACCCATTATGTACCATAACTTTGACACCAAATTTTCCATGCCCACCCTACCCATAACCAATGTAACTAATGTTGACACAATGGTTGCTAAAATCCCTCAAGAAAACCTAAAACAAATGGATGAAGCCTTAGAAAAAATAAAAAAACTATGTGAGTTCTGAATACATTGCTAGTAATGCGATTCCTACCATAGATAACATGAGGAAAGTGCTTGATAATGAACAAGGAATAGAACTTGTGCGTAGACTAGCTCATATCATTGATACTCATGTCTCTACAATGGCTAGTTGCTCTCAAACTTTGGGGTACACTCAAAGTCAAGGTGGTAGTCAAATTCCTCCTCCTACAACTGTGGCCTCTATTCCTACATACACTAATCCAACTATTACAACAACAAAGCAATCCAATAGTAATTTCAATACAACCTTAGGTATTTTCACTGGGAATCCCTTTAGCTTTGTACATTCAAATCTCGTATCTCCTAATCCATCTTCCCTCAAAAATTTACAATTCACTTGACTTCCAAATACATATACACCTCCACCTTATTCACCTCCATCTCACAATACAACCAATGATTCCATCCTTAAACAACTCTTGCAAAAAATTTCATCACTCCAACAACAAATTACCTCATTGAACCAAAATCAAAATGACCAACCTTCACAATATGTCAAAATAAACCCATTATACTTGGAGATATTGAGAGAACAAATGCCATGAGGCATAGAGATTCCTAGATTTGAGAAATATGGCGGTAAAGGAGATCCTAGCAACTATGTCTCTACATATACGACCTTATGTAGTGACTTAATTTTTGAAGATAAGCTCTTAGCTAAGCTCTTCCCTAGGTCTTTGAAAGATAAAACCTTGGAATGGTTTTTCTCTTTACCGCTCAATTAGTTCATTCAATGATATTTTTGATGCATTTCTCAACCATTTCCAAGTGCACTTTGATCCCAAGATGACCTTAGCCGATTTAATGAAATATAAAAAAAATGATGATGAAAAGATCATTGATTTTATAGCATGATACCAATTGCTTTACTCACATATCAATATTAAGATTCTTGATGTTGACCTTCAAAGGATGTTCATTAAAAATTTGTAATTAACGTTTTCAAGATAAGCTTGGGATGATGAAACTTACCCCCTTTACACATTTATGTATGACCTTTCATGACTATAAGAATTTGGTTAGTCTTTGTGAAGAAAAAACTCCTTCTATCCATCTTGAGAAATCTGAATCCGTGCACCATAACAATGTCCAACCATTCAAGAAACAAAATAAGAGATTTTTACAGATAAATCCACCCCAAACAAGCCAACATGTTGACTCTCAAGTGGCTGCCATAAAATAAAAAATTCCATATCAATTCAGGGTAAGGAGTAGACAATTTACCCTATTACCCGATACCCTCCATTCCATCATGATGCAACTTATGAGTAAGAACCTAATTACCTTACCTCCCATTAGATCCATTGATACCACTAAGCCCTTACCTCCAAACTTTAAATCAAATTACTTTTTCCATTTTCATTGACAAAATGGACATGATACATAACATTGTAAGCATCTTAAACATATTATACAAGATGCCATTGATTATAATCACATCCAGATTGGCGGTGTTAATGATCAAGGAAATAAGTATGTTTACCCACCCAACCAAAATTTTAAAGTCTTTACTAATCCCATGCCAAATCATAACATTTATTTTATGAAAGCTAATGATTCCAAGAATGATATGATGAATGTTGACATGACTAATGATAAAATGAGTGATGTCAATAACATATATGATACTATAGTCACCTTCATTGATTTTCAACCTTGTAAGGGCCAAAAAAACTTGTCTATGAATATTGCTTTCTCACAAAATGACATAATCAAACACACACCCGATGGTCCTCTTTACATCATTGGAAAAATCAATGAAAATCCTACCAATGGGATATTAATTGATCTTGTGTGTGTAGAGAATGTGATCACTGAGGAATTGTTATTTGTGCATGAACTTTATCAAGATTCTTATGAACAACTGAAAGCATGGATCAAAACACATAATAGTTGTGATTGACTTGGACGATGATGATGAGATAGCTAAGATTGACGAGGAAGTGCATAATGAGATGAATTTATTATTTTCCTCTTCCATGAACTTAAATGATAGTAACCATGATGATCCTCCTAACAAGAGTGACTCCCACATGTTGAACCTGGTGATGCTCGTAGTACGACACATGTCGTTGTCCCTTTGGATTGTTGTTTTCTTTCCACATATGATGAACAAGACTAGGATGTGGATGACCTACTATATGTTGAATCGCATGTGTCATACTAGTATTTTATTTGTTCTCTTTTCATGTTCTTTGTGATTGCATGTGTGTAAGTGGTCCTCCATACAGTGTTGCTTGGTGTGTCTTTATATGTTTGTGAGCCTACTTTGGATGACCCTTGTCACTTCATTGGTGCAAGGATAAAAAGGAAGTGAATCTATCATGAAATTCTTCTATTTGTATCTTCATTCTTCTACTGAGCCTACTTTGGATGACCCTTGTCACTCTGTTGGTGCAAGGATACAAAGGAAGTGAATGTATCATGACATTCTTCTATTTGTATCTTCATTCTTCTATATTTTGTACACCTTTATACTTTGTCTTATGTTTTTCTTTTGGGGATGATGCGAGGCATTGAGACATTTAGGTATCTTCCATGTTGACCCAAAATATTTATTTTTTTCTCTCTATGCATGTAATTCTTCCTTTTTTCTCGTTGTTCCACGAGTCATTTGGGGAATGATGACAATTCCAAGCTCGATTATATCACTGTAGTGAAGACATACATTGACCCCAAATCCATGGGTCTCTTATGTGTTATCTAAGGATTAGATATGGGGGGTAAACCTCCTTTCCATGACGTAGCTCTACTTGGAAATATATGTTTTACATAGGGATTTCCAAATAAAGCTCCCATGCATTAGTATTTATTTTATTCTACTTTAAAGTAATTGCTCATAGCATAGTATTTAGCAATTTATTTAAAGTGGGGGCATACACATCCCCACTCATTATTTTCTTCAAAGTGTAGTCTTCTTACTTCATGTGATGTGTCTTCTTGGTGGTGACATTGGTTTTGATGTTCCTCAAGAGCGTGACCTTTCTTGGCATGTGACATTCCTCTGAGTGGTGATGCTACAACTTGCATTCGCTAAGTTGCGAATCTTTTATCCTCGATTAGTCCTCTCTTGGTGAAATTAAGCATGATGTTCCCTAAGGTGAGACCTTTCATGAACTAAGAAAAAACCCTTTGACTATCCTATCCTATTTCATTTAAAATATTGTCATGGCCACCAAGCATAACACAACTTGCTTGCCACTAGAGCCTTTTTTTTTTTTTTCATGAGTGCCTACCATAATGTAGCTTGCTAGCCTTGTGACCATTTCTGTGGCACCTTATCAAAGTTATCAGGAGGTGTAAATTTTGATAAGGTTGATGTATGGGATCTTGTAGACCCAACATGACTTTCCTATTAGCCACCCTTTTGGGGCTCACCTAGTGGACAACAGATCTAGCTAGCTCGTGTGCGCATATTTTGTTTGCATAGTGGAAAATGAGTTTCCACTTGTGATTTTTTTTTGAAAAAACAACTAAGGCTTGATTCATACCTATTGGAAAAATAGTTGAAGCTTGATCCACCCTTTCTCTTTTCTCTTTGCATCAATTTTAGCATTGTATGCTTGTGTATCTTGTCTTCCTAATGTATATCATATGTATATGTGTGTTCCTTTATACTTATGCTGGATTGCCATGGGATCTTGATCCTGGGGGCTTATGCAATCGCCTTGATGTTTGTCATCCTATCTCACTAACATTTGTACACTTGGACTCCTCTTGTCGCTTATTTATCTACTTTAGTGTGAGTTTGAGTGTAGGGCTCATTCTCTATGGAAGGAAAATGACAATCCTAGCACAATGATAGAGCTTGATTTTTTTATCCATAAGAGGCCTCTAAAAATCTAACACTCATTGATGCAATTTAAGAAGAGAGGGCCATAAATGATTGGATTTGAAGATTAATCCAACATCAACAAATTTTTATGCATCATCAATCACATATTGTCCATAAATGAGGATTGAGGGGGATTGTGAACATGATAAATGCATCTTGTAATATGTAGGGTTAGTAAGAGGGACATCCAACCCTATTGTGACTACAAAACACATATTTCAAATCAGATGCCACCTTTGCATAGAAATTGATTAATGTTAGGATGAATGTTCTATATAGGAATTTAACATATTTAGGATATATTTGTTATAGACATTTGGCATTGCATCATCTCTATATTTCTACTTGTTCAAATGATTGATAAATTATCCTTTTTTTTTCTCTTCTATTTTTTCTACTGGGGCTGGAGACTCTCTCTGAATATCCCTTTTGAGACTTAAAAAAATATTATATTTTATTTACGTACTTAGTATCATGTATTGATATTGTATATTATTTATGCTAGCAACAAATTTAGACCTCTTTAATTAGACAAATATAAATTGGTGCTAGCTCAATTATTAGTATATATCTACAAACAACATTTTTTTATTTCTAGTAATTTTAGGTTAGTCATATCTAACAAATTTAATGTTTTATGATTTATGAACATTTATAAGGATTATTCTTAAACATCATTTCATTTAATTTGATGATAATAATTTAATTTTAACCTCTAAAAATAAGATAATTATTTATCACACTTTATTATAGATAAAGTAAAATTACTATTAACTATTTAAATAAATTAAAACATCAACCATTGATCCTACAAACTTATTGTGACATTTTTAATTTAAAAAATTAAAAATCCTTGGTGATTAATAAGCCTCTCTATTTCTTATTCTACTAACTAATTCAATTAATATTAAGCAAGGAAATGTTTATAGTATGGGGCGGGGGGCCTAGCTCGATTGGCTAAAGAATCTTGTTGTAGGCAAAGATGTCACGAGGTCTAGTCTCCCCCCAAACCCATGGCACCGGAGGGCGTGTCATGCCAATGTCACCAGTCATGTGAAAAACGTTTACTAGGTGCATTGCAGTTTAAAGGGGGATGAATACCTGACCGATTCTTGCAGTCTAAAAAAAGTTTATAGTATGAATAATCATGGTATATAAATATTTCATTTGATCCATAACTATCCATATAAATAGATATTGTAAAATGACATGAATTCGATTGGTATTTTCAATGAGATAATAATCCTTAAAGAGTGTTAGATACAATAAAATAGATAATATTCCTTTTCAATTTTAATAAGTTAGAAATAGGTTGAGGTGTAATTGGATATAAATTATATAGTAGATGAGTTCATAATGAGGTGTTTAATATTTGGAAGGAAACATAATCTATATAAATTTATAATAAATGAAAATTAATTTAAGATATAGAATTTAGACTAATATATTTTGAGATTTTTTGGTGAAGTCACACTCTAAATTGATTCTTTAATTTTATTAGGATATTATGTGATTTAAGATAGATAATTTTGAATTATTAAATTCTATGCTACCTATTTTTGGTTAATTTTGTGATTATAGAACTAATCTTTGCAACTACACATATAAAAATATCCATAGATCTAAATCTATGCACCCAAATATAAACTTTGTTAAATTTATAAGTCAAAACCCAATTTCCATAGTGTTTTCACTTGTATAAAAAAGGTTGATGTCTATAGATTTTGTTGGTGTAAATAGAGGCTTTATCAAACTAGTTGGCTTTTATTCTAACTACGAGAGTCCTATTCACATTGCTTGTCTCCACTTAGGGAATTTTAGAGTTTTATCTCACCTCATGTGCTTGAGGCATGTGTCCTCACTTTATGAGACATCTATTGCATCCATACTTGCCACTTACTTACACACTTGCCAAGTGAACTCACAAGTGTTGCATATTTGGAGGGGTAATCAATCATTGTCTCCTACCTTCTCACCTCATCTACCTTGCCTATTTAAGCAAGGATCATCATCATGTATTAAAAATCTTAAATTATATATTGATAGACATACTATCATGCTCATATTTTTCTCACCTGTAGAAGGTTGTTTCATGCTTTTAGATCTTTCCTTTCTCCAACATGGTATAAGTGTTGCAAGTATGAAGGTGTTTTCATTGGTGATAGTTGTGCAGTGGTTGAGAGAGGTTGTTGCTTTGATTAGTTGCATTATGTTGTCATCAGTTAAGTTACAGGTGTTAACCTCTGGTGTTACTTTGATAAGATTTTGCTCATGATTGTGGTAGTGATAAAGATGTTGAGGATACTGAGAACATTGATAAATTAAGGTTTTTTTGTTTTGCTTCACATATCTTATGGGTTGAATATTTTATTGTGTGGATTGGATATGTTGGATAGAGGTGTTCAGAGTTTCTATATCTAGAATTTTTGACTTCTAGATTGATGGTCAGAGGAAGTTATGTTCACCAGTGTGTGTACTAGTTTTGTAGTGTTGCTTATAGAGGTGTTTGGGAGAATTGTTTTTGCTTTGTGTTTCTCCATGGTTGCTCTTCAGGTCATGCGATCCTGAAGGTATGTTGATGGTGTTGATCTCTTTCGAGTGTCGAGAGGATTTGTGGTCTAGTGCTCCGAAAGATGGATTTTAGAATTGTAGTGTTTGGTAGTGAAGTTTGAGTGTACAAGGTATGTACATTTTGGAGGTGCAAATTCTTGCAAAGGAGTTTGATGGATTGCAAGATGGTAGAGGAATATTATAGATAGTGATGAAGCATGGTGTATGGTTTTCAAGTCATCTTTGGATTTGAGGAAGTGTGTAATTCAAAGTTTAAAGGTGTTTGTGTGGTAATGACTAACTTTGTGTTTACACTACATTTGAAAATGCTTAAGCATTCATGAAAGTGTAGCATGACATGTGAGAGTTAATTTGGGTCCCAGTTAAGTTTTGTATTGGTCCACTTTTGTTCCTATCCACCATGGGAATGCTTAGTGCTGACCTATTTTGAATTTTTAAAGTGTAAGGTGAGTGTAGCCAACTTGAAGATGCTTTTTAAAGTTATGGATGGTATAAATGCAAGGTGAATTGATGTGAGATAGTGTGTGGAATAAATTTGAGTGTTGTGATGTGAAATTAAGTGCAGAAGTGTGAAATGAAGTGTGATCTATAATACGAGATTTCTAAATGCAATGAGTTGAGGTATCTTGATCTCTTGAAGAATGCAAGTGTTGTTGAAGCTATTGTGGTGGAGTCTGTATTGAATTGAGATCATGTTCTTTGTGTAAAATTCTATCTTATATCTTCTTTCTATTTTGACAGTAAGCTTGGGATGTGAGCCTTTCTGGATAGTGCGTCCTATTCTGGCAGTCAGCCTCCTTGTACCGGTTTTACAATTACTTATATTGTGAGCTATCGACATCATGATTTTTCCTTTTTGGGGATTTTCATATAAATTTGGCATTCTCTTATGTATGGTGTTTGCTGTTTTAGTTTTTGTTATTTTCTTTTCATGTTTAAACATTATAACAGATTAAGGGTTTAATGAATTCATGTGGATCTGATTACTGTTGAGGGTTTTAATTTTTTAATTTGATGCAATTGATTCATCCCCCCTCTTAGTTGTCTTGTTCATTTAATAATAAGAGCCATGAGAGAATGTTCATTCCCACATCAAGTTGACTCTCACACATATCCATATCATTGGAGCATCGTGGAGCCAAATGAATACTATCATTATGTCTAAAAGGCTTGAGAAAAAAATAAACACCTTTTGTTTTGTCATTTTTGGTAGCTTTCATTGTTTTGCAATTTTTAATTTTTTATACTTTGTTGTATTGCACAAATCAGTATAGTAGGTCATAAAAATCTGTACGAAACAAATTTTTTTAGGAAAATGTTTTTTTTAGTAGAGGGATGAATTACCCTTACCCATCTACCCATTTTACATTAAATTAGGAAAAATATTGTTTTTGGAGCAAAAATATTGGCCTATTCAACCTATTTGGAGTGTTTCATTAGTTATTGTAGGTATCCAAAGTTTTGTGGAAATTGTAGTTTATGTTTTTCATGTGAGGAGAGGTAGTGGGTGCATTATTTGATTGCAAGCATTGGTCACTACTCATCCCTTCACAACATTCGTCACTAGAAAATATCATGTGTCCACACCACACAACATGGGAATTTGATTGTAATGAAGGTGTTTGATTGTTTTTAGAGTTATTTGGCCTCCATCACCTTTATTAAAATAATTTCCATTCCAAACTACAACCTCAAGTTTTATCTCCACGTGACCTACATGTACATGGTGACCAACAACATTGAGGGAGGCCCAATCTAGGGTTTTACCAAAATCTCCATGTGACCTCCTCATTCTCCCTTTCTTCATTTAGTGCAAAGGAGGAGGTGGTATTAGCATTACTAGGTTTTTGGTGTTTTTCTTGCTACAACATATCCCATGCACCCTATATAACATACATCTCCACACCTTTGGTCATAGTGAGATTGCAGAGTTTTGAGGTATGAAAAAGGTAATGGAAATTATTATTATCTAGGGTTACACCCTTTCTAATTTGTGTCATTAATACAAATGTTTGAGGGGGCTCTACAAAACCTCAAAACAACCTATGATTTGTGGGAGGTGTGAAGACCTTGGGTTTTTCTAGGGTACCCTTTCTTCCATATCTACCCACTACATCAAAGGTGAGGGTTTTTCTTGAAGATTTACTCGAGATATTTTCTCTACAATTAGTGACCTGCAGTGGCCAACTCTTCACATAGCACCATCTCCTTCCATTTCTGAATCATGTAATCCTCTGTGAAGATCTTTGACACTAGAAAAGGTGCAATACCTAGCTTGGATCTAGGGTTTCTCTCAATGACCCTCTTCACCTACACAAGTGGATCCCTCATTATCACCAAAAAATAAAATATCAGTCCACGACTTCAAAATCCTTTCAAAAATATCACATTTGTAGTATTCATTGCAATAAAAATCTATTTCTAGACCAATTTATGTAATAATTTGTGATAATTTGTTTGCATGCACAAACATGGTCCTAGAATTGGGATTTCTAAGTGTCTTTAAATGTTCACCAATGCTCTAGGTCATGGTTCATAGTCAAATTTATTTTAGCCACTAATGGTTTTCATTGTCATATTTTATGTTAACTGCTACATAAAATGTCAGTTAGCCATAAAAGAACTTGTATAGTGAGGAATTTTATTGCATAAATTACAAATAGGGAGTCAAATTTTGAAGTGTGAGTAGTTGACGGGAAGTTGATTTTGTCATCACCACTTTAGCATCGAGATAATTTAAAAATTGTACCTTTTAAATTTATTTTTTAACCTTTAAAATCATTGTGTAGATAGGGGAAATTTTGAGGTAAAAGCATGAATCAATGATAGTAACCACAAAAATACCTAATTCAATCCATGATGACCCTAATTTAACAATAAAGCACAAATGACAATAGAAATCACAATAATGAAGCAATAAACCTCAATTCCTATGCCATAGTTGAATCACCTCCATTACTCTTCTCCATTTTTCTCTGTTTGTTTTCATAGTTGTAGTATGCAATGTATTTGATAAGATTTATGTTGAAAATTGATAACAAGATCTAAAGATAACGCTATGATAGAAAAAATTCAAAGATTGTGGTTAAGGTTAGAATGAAGGTGATGGCTTGCTTTTATAGAAATCAGAATTCAAATAAATAGTGAGGATTGGATGATGAGGTATGAAGATCAATGGATGAAATTAATTGAGAAGAAAAGAGATAAGGATGGGAAGGATGGACCAAAACTCAATAAATTAGTTGAGATTCAAGGCATGGCTATATTCTGGACTATTCAACAATGATGGTAATAATGCTTGATACTACTTACAATAGGGGGGTCTTGTCATACATTTAACGTATGGCTTATGCCTTGTGGCATACGATTTCAGTGGCACATTTTAACAAGGTATTCATTAAAGGTGGTGAGGCTTGGTCATTAAGGAATTCTCATGCTGACAAACTGACAATCCTTTGATCTCCCCACCACCTACCTAGCAGTCATATTTGGTATTTTCTCTATTTTGTTATGGCAAGGATTATCTTGCAAATATCAATAAAGGAATTGGATATAGGTGGAATGGAAACCCCTGTCCAACTTCTTAGCTCCAAGCGTTAGATGGATTTTCTAGGTTTAGTGACATCACTTTGACTGAGCCAGATCATTCGTCACCCAGATTATCTCACCTTTGCAACGTTAAAATGCATTATAGGAAAGGGTTTCTTGGTAGGCATCGAAGATTATAGGCTTGACACCAATATCTCATCAAGAGTTTTGGCTGGGATGTTGGACGTGGGAGTTTCAAAGGCTAATCAATAAGTGATTATGAAGTGTTTTTTTAGGAAAGACCTACTTGTGGGGCTAGAGGAGACCTTAGCTGTGGCCTCCCTGGGCATTGTCATTCCTTGTCCACATGACTTAGAGCTCTTGGAGGACCCAAATGCATCGATATAATTCTATCCCTTTCTTTTGGACATTAACAACCTAGAGATGGTGGTGCATCAATGTTTGGCTTTGGTGGAGGTGGATTTTCTAAAAAAGAAGTTTCAGTTGGTGGCGGTATAGAATTCAGCCTAGAAATATGAGTTTTGATTATTTTCTCAAAATAACCAATGGTAACTGGGATGGGTGTGCGTCTATATGACATGTTGGGTGGTGGTTTGGTTTTTAGTAAATAAGGTTTATGTCTTTCTATCTAGGTTGGTTGTTTTCATAGATTATTAATATAATGTAGTAGCATGCTCAGGTATATGTTGCTAGTGTGGATATTTAATATACCCCCATGCTCGCTTTAGGTTGTTTTTGATGTTTTTCTCGACTTTCGATCGTGCCTGATGATTTTTAGAAGCCTCCTAGCCAATTTTTTGGCGATCTCAGCTCATTGCTGTCGTGTGTCACCTAAGCACTTATCGAAGGGGAGCTTCCCTTCCCTTCTCTTCTGAGCCCTGTTCTGCCCCCACGTATCAATAGATTGGGTGAGTTTGGCATGTATTCATATAACTCTCTTTCGAGTCTCGATTGCATGCCGCACAACCTTCGCCCGTGCAAACTTTGGTAGGCCCCTCAAGTGATGCCAATAACAGAGACGCTGCCACATGTCTTCTCATTGAAATCTCTCATCAAAGGATGGGAGAATGAACCACGAGTTGTGAAATACCGCCATGTGTTCCTTCAGCGCAGCTACAAAAAAGGGAGTGGTGCAATCACCAAGCTGCCATACTCTGCCAAGTGTTCTAACTGCCTTAGCTAGGAGTCAACACTTGTTTACACAGGGTAAACTGGGACCACTTCCATCATTTGCAAGAATGCATTTGGCTAGCGAATGACTAGGTTCATGCTCATGAATCTTTCTGTTACAATGGTCATGATGAATCATTACTGCAAGCATCATGATTCATGATGAGAAATATGTTCTGTTACAGTCCTTCACGCGATGGACACCCCTAGCTATATATACTACTTCTTCTTTCAGAGGGAGAGAGTTTTTTTAGTTTTTTTGTTTGTAGTTTGAAATATCCACAGAAGAATTAGGAAGAGCAAGCCTTTGTTTTGTTAGATAACTATAAAGACTCACATACTGTGCCCTTGTAATTTGGCCTTTCTATTTCTTAACTATTGATGACATTATACTGTGTTGTTTTTGAATAGTTTTCTTGCGACTTCAATGTTTTGAATAGAATGTTGATTTAGAACCATGTATTTGACTCTTTCTATTCAATATGTCATGAAATGAATTATCCAAGTCTTTGTCTTTAATTTTTGTTATTTCAGGATATAGTAGATTGCTTAACGGGCCCTGATATTGCATCTACAAGGTAGGTCTATTGCGCTTCACATCTAAATCTTGGCGCATCGCCTTAGTTAGATCCTTTTATTTTATATTTTCTTCTTTTTCCCATTCAAAACCCCAGTTATAGAAGAGACAACTTCTTTAAAATCTAGAGGTTACTCAGTTTAGCGCAATAGGTCCTCCCTTTAACTGAGTTTCCCACAAAGGGCTGTTTCCTTGCCAATTTTTGGCATCAATAGTTTTTTATTTTTCCTGGCATGCCTGGTGGGACCACAAAATGTGCTTAATCCTTAAGCAAGTCTATGAGCCATTGAACTGTCACAAGATTCAAAACAGTAAATAACCCTAGTTTGTTGGTACCTTTGTTAGGGTTAGTACCAACTAGAACCCGTCACATAAATGTCTTGAACTCTCCAAGTTAGCCATGTTGCTGATCACCAACCGAAATTATGTGGCATGGGATGGTGAAAGTAATCTTAGAAAACCTATAGCACCTACCATTTGGGCCCCCATCCCAATCACTACTCTCAAATCTATCCCTAAGTTCACTGGAGATGGCTCAAGAACACCTGCCGAACATCTACAAGATGTGGCAGACATATGCTTGGTACATAGAGTTACATATTAGAACGTAGCATTGAGGTTGCTCAGAACTTCTTTCAGAGGAAAAGCATTAGAGTGGTATCACACTCTTTTGACTAACTCTATCGACACTTGGGATCAGTTTGGGGATCCTTTTTATGAAAGATTCTTGAACAATGGAGATAGGTATTCCTAGTATCACTAGCTAGAGATCATCAAGCGAGCTCCATATGAGGCCCTGACCGACTTCAACGCTCTGTTCACATAACTTGGAAAAGAATTCAGGCTACAATTCGCTCACCACCCGATCTTGCATTCATGTTTTACCTAAAGTCCATCAATGCCAATATCTCAATGATGATCCAGTCACTCAGAAAAACCAATCTACCAGATGCATATAGTGTCGCAATTAAACATAAAATAATTTGATTGATGTTGGGAAGTTGCCGCCCCAGACCATCATGCCTATATTTCCAAAAATACCAAATTCTGGCCAGGCAATGCCACCTACCATGTTAGCTACTCCTCCTCAATCTATGTACACATACATTAGCACACCGTAGAATGTCGCACCTGGTTCCTCGAAGGATGAGACAAGAGACATAAAGGAAATGTTGCGGGCTATGGCCAATGAGATAAATATCATCAAGTACAACTAGGCCACTCCTCCAAAGCTGACCTATCATAATTATCAAGGCGGAAGGCCCTCTTACCAACAAAACTAGTTCCAAGGATGTGCTCACCCAAATTTTTACATGCAAACAACAAGTCAAATAGTATCGGTATCCAATCTATTGCAGAACACCAGCCTAAGGTCTAATAGAGAGCTGACTGTAGGATAAAACAATTTGATCGATGATGGTAATGCCTGGTGTTTTCCTTGCAGCAATTCACATATTCCCTGAAACTGCACACACAACAATCTACAATAGAAGGTGTCAGAGCAACACAGTCTAGGCTCAACATCAGACAATGAAGGTTATGCATATACCTCTCCGCAAATGGAAAATGCGGTACTTACTGCTCAAATACAATGAATGTCTTTGGAACAAGAAACCGATATAGCTCCCGACCACACCCTCTTCTCATGAATGGAAGGGGAGGAGGTGGTGTTCAAATTCAAAGCATTCACTTCCAAGACCTTGAAAATGTAGTCCGATTACAACTCTCACTCCAAAGGGAGATTCACAGGAAAAACAGTCATACCGTAATAAGTCAATCTGTAGCCTAAAAGTACTCCTGATCGCAAGACTAGTGCCCTTGCAGTGGTACCACAAATTCCTCTGCAAAGGGAGGTCATAACAACAAGGGCTAAAGAGAAAAAGCATTTGAGTCCACCACCATTTGATGTGGTGGAACAGTTGAAAAAATCATCTGCTAACGTTTCCCTGTGGGAAGTCCTAGCCATACCAGAACAAAAGACATTGCTACAAAGGGATCTCCAAGAAAATCCGATCACAAAACCAAAGGAGCAATCACTTCAAGGGGAGACTACTTAGCAGTCACCATGGGCCAAAGTTCTTGCGAATACCATGAAAGAGGCCTCTATTGAGGATTAGGAGGAAGAATCAACATTCAAAGCCGTCGAAGGAAAACCAAAACCAAGGCTATTTTTCTTAACCCTTATTGAGGGTAAGAAATTAATGCATAATTCCATGACTGAATCTGGTGCTAACACCATAGTCATGCCTAGGGTAATAGTTGAAGCCATGGGATTGAGCTACATAACTTTGAAAAAGGGAGTCATGCAATGAGATTGGATTATGGTTAATACTGTGGGGATCATTAAGGACCTCTCATTAACTCTATTTGCATGCCCGAATATCATAGTCAAGCAGGATACCATGATCATTGATATCACTCCAATATTTAGTCTATGCTTGTCCAGGGAATTCACTTCTAAGCTAGGTGGATACCTTTCTTTAGATTGGTCACACCTAATTATAAGGACCAAACACAAATCCAAAATGAAGCTGGTGTCCAAACCTTTGCATTCTAAACATGTTGCAGATGAAGCTAAGATAGTCTTTGAGTCCATGCACACCTCCATCACCAAGGAGAAAATGTACTGCATTGAGCTTCTAGAAGATGAAATCATTGGAGATTAGACCGAGCCAGAAGAGGTTCTCCTAAGTGAGTTCATTGATAGAGACCCTTTCGACAATTATCATGCCACTGGACTGGGAACTTATGTCATTTATGACGAAGACCAAGCCATCCCAAAGGTGACACAAAAGCCTAAAGGAATTTTGACAAATGGATTGCAGTTGCTACACTTCGATGGTGCAGAATGCAAGAGTGGTGCAAGAACTGAAGTATTCCTGACTTCCCAAAGTGACAAAAGGACAATCAAACTTTTTCGACCCAAAATTTCCTTTTCTAGCAATGAGGTTGAATATGAAGGCATCGTACTAGGTTCGAGCTTAGCAGAGCAAAGGGACATCAAGCAAATGAATCTGTTCAGGGTTCTCGTACTAATCATCAATCAAGTTCAGAATATCAATACTGCAAAAGATGTGCATATGGGATCTTTTGGAGAAAAAGTCTGGGACCTAATCAAGAGCTTTGGAACTTTCAATATTCAAGCGGTTCCTCAAGAACACAATGATGATGCAAATCACATGGATGAAATCAGATCCTAATCCAAACTAGCACCCAACCTAATGTATAACCAATGCTCTGTATGAGTAATACTCCAACTCGCAAATCCAGATGGTGGGTAGACCCGACAAGTATTCGACAATGATGAATACATCGGCTTGATCAGTTCACAACTGGGAGAAGTTACCAACCAATTCCAAGTAGGGATCACTAAAATTGATAGTGGATGCGACATACAGTAAGAATTCAATAAGCTTCCAAAGAGTTTGGTCACTCCTAAAAGCTCGCCCTTTGGCAATACTAGAAGTAATAACAAAAAGCTCATAGCAAATGAAGGTGGTTACACAAATTGTCAAATCGGAGATACAAATAATCTTAAAATCATAAAGAGTGTCCTGCATCAAGGTAAAGAAAGGCTCATACATTTTTCAAAGGAAAATGAGTAGGTATTGGCTTGGTTGTATGATAAACTCAAGAGGATATGATCCCAACATTGTCGAGTCTGTGACATAGCCAGAAAGAGAGACTCAAGCAGCGTGCCAAACAAAAAGGATAGCGAGTCTCAAGATTGAAGTGCCAATGAACCGACAAAGGTCGGTAAAGCTAGACCTAACACAAATTGTCTTCTCGGTTGAGCCTAGCATTTGGATTTTTGGTCTCATGCCGGTCTGAAAGAAGAATAGAGATATCCACCTATGTATCAATTTCTGCAACCCAAACCAAACGCCATGAAGAAATCATCACCCACCACCCCTATGCTATCAATCATACACAATGTAGTAGGTTTAGGTGTGTTTTCTCTATTCAATGGTTGTTTAGACCAGATACCGGATGGTAAGGGTCTGGTGATTAAATTTAACTAGCAGAAAGAAAAAAATGGTTCACATGAGAAATCTGAAAGCCTTCGAGAGGGTCCATTCACAATGATTCAATGTAGACAATATGAGGCGCTCAAATCAAAAAGTGTAGAAAGAAAAGCAATAGGGGTTCCCATAAGGGGAGTTCACCTTAAAAATTCTATAGAGCTCAATTAGACAGTTCTACCATGTAAATATGTAATTATTGTGATTATCTTCCTCTTTGTTTTTTGTTTTGTTCGGTTGATCTTCGTAATCAATGATGCAACACAAATTAACACAAATGCCAAAAGGGACAAGAAATATGTAGCTAAGCAGAGTTATAAAACATAAGCTATATTTTCATTATATTTATATACTATGATAAGTGCAATAGAAAAATGGCTCAGAGGCCATGCTTCTAAAAAAATTTATACTTGTAAAATTTTATATCGTGAAAGCCTTTTCTAGGCTATATACAAAAAGACTGACAAATTTTCAATCTTAAAGCAAGAAAAAGAGGGAATTTTAAGTCTTAGGGAGAAGCAATAGTAGCATTATCATCCAAAACCACCTCATCCTTAACAACAATAGCTACACTAGTAGCATCATCTAGAGAAGCGACGACAGGTGGTGGAGGGAACACCAAGTTCCTAAAATCAGTGTACCATTCAATATTGTAGAACAACACCACGTTATATATCTAGAATAAAAAGTGGTAAGCATGGGTAACCTTCTGGTGATGGAATTATCATAGTTGAAGGTGAAAATTGCTTAGAAATGAAAACCACGGGATGACCGCATCTTCTTCAATAAACCTATGAAGGTCACTCGTAGTCAGAATTCCTCCACTAAATGCAGAATTTGCCACCACCTCCCCGAGGCTGTTCAAATACTTCTTCGAGAATATTTTTGTCACCAGATGGATGATAAGTGGCTTGGGGACTTGAATTTCAAGCATTGATGCCACAAAATGAGAGAACACATTAGTATTTACTCTATACTTGTCCTCATATTTGAGGAAGTCATGACCCAGGGCCCATTTCATAGCTACGATGGCCAAAAAATGTTTATTCTTTATCATCCTCTTTAGACGGCTAGTCAAAATTTCACCCAGGAAAGCCAGTTGTGGTTTATGGGAGGTCAGCCTAATTGTGGTATCCATGGCATCAGATACTATACGACTGTCAGGCAACAACCTATGGAAGATGTCTAAGTTGAAAATCCATGCAAATACTACGTAAACTATAATTACCAAATGCTAAGCCAATCACCTAATGCTGATTCTACTAAAAATTGTTGTTAATTTCCCTACTGACTAGGTGCCTATTTATAGATGCAACAAGGGATAAATGTGGTAACTTGCATACCATAAGTATGAGGTTAACCAGGTACCACCTCAAACACTACACCAAGGCTTGCTCGAGACTCTGACTCAGTTGCGATTGCATGTACGAGTGCTGCGTACAAAATCAAGGCAAGCTAATTAATTAGCACAAGCTACTGGAAACATTCGGTGGTAGCCTTTTCGACCGAATGATGAGGTTTCATCCTGCTAGGTGTTCCTCAAACCCCGAGAAAAGATATAGATCTATTTGATGCTTATCACATACTTTGGAATAATCATTTCGTTTGGGGTATTAATTACCAAGGCATATGATGCCTAGCTTGCTTTCAAATCGTCAACTCAATTTCCAAGGAAAATCATGCTATGGGCTGTAGGTACCTGGGGTGATTATGAATCCTTTCCATTTCAAAATGACAAGTAGTTTGCTTCACACAAATGAAAAGGCTGGCAGTACATGCCAAATTTAATACAGAAAAAGCAAACATCATCTACCACTCGAAGGAGGGTAGAAAAACTAAGTATTCCATGTGATTGTTTTAAAGAAAATAAGGCTTTTTGAAAACAAGGATTACATAGAGGATTTTCAAAGTGTAGAGTTTCTAAGAGACGAGTAGCAAATTTTTAGACGTTCAGACAAAAAATGGAATCTGCTGCCCCTATAGTAGCCCAGAACCCACAGATGAATGAACAAGGTGAAGCATCTAAAATCTTGGTTGATACGATACTTACAACACCTATGGTCAATATATTTGAAGAGGAGAAATCTTATGGTATGCCTAGGATCCTAGATAAGACAAAGTGGTTTCGCACGTGGACAACCAAGAAGGGCCCGCTCAAAGATGCTATCATGGTAAAGGAAGAGTGGGATAACATCTATGACCCCATCCTCAAGAAAAAACCTAAGGGCCCGAGGGAGGCTGCTTTCACCAGGATGAAGAAATCCCTCGACCATCAACTACCGTACAAGCGATGGCTCTGTGGGCTCCCACAATATATGGTCCCTTATGTGCACCACTGCCTAGAAATAATTCATGAAAGTATTCGGTGTTTTGACCTAGCAATTGGCACCACTGAAGGAAAAAGGTTGAGAGTCATGTTAACTATGGAGGCTCGTAGGAGAATGTTTTGCGTTCATGATAATAGTACCAGAGCATTGCCAATGGAGCCCTTCAACCAAAAAAAGGGTTCCGAATTCTAGAACCTGGCAAGAGGAACGTCCTCTAATTTTATAATGCGGAGACTGGAAGGCCCCAAAATTGCTAGAAACCGTTAAAAAATCCAAACCGACGTGTTGACTTCACCTAGGCAGATATGCAGGATGCCTTCACAATGATGGCTTTTGTGTTTGGTTTGGATGATGACATGATCGTGTCCGAAGCTTAGTTGGGCCTGGGTTTCCAAATCAAGAGGTAGAAAGAACCTTTCTGGTATGATTTCACATAAATTATTATCAAAGATATGTGGAAGCAGATTGGTGAGTTCGAGACTGTGGGTAAGTTCAGGTATCCTTCTCTTCTTGCCTATATGTTTCTACATCAAAATCCTGATTTCTTCAGGGAAAAAAATGGAATTGTCAATATTTGATGAGAAGAAACATCGAAATCTAGTTTCGGTGTGGAATCCCATCCTTTGTTCCACCTACGATTATTATGCATTTTCAAAGAAATTCTTGATTCCAATTTTGTGTGATTTGGGCGAGGATAATGACTACTATCACCTGTCTGGTGATCAGACCAATTGGATGCGATCCCTATTCCCCAAGTGCAACTAGTTCCTTAGGGAAGAATTCACATGTATTCAAGTGCATGGCTTTTGTGAGGAGCCAATCCATCTCCCCGCATCTGTCATTGATTGAGTATTAGCCCTCGAGGTTTTTTGACAAATGGCTATTATGGACTGGACCTTTTTCTTTGATCTGAAGAAGAAGAGGGGATTTTTCAAATGCCTGATGGGCTACAAAATAGTGATCATGGTAAAGAAGTCAACAGAGCTACTAGAGGCTAAGATGGAACACCTCAGGCTAGTTTTTATTTACGATAAATGAGACTACAACCTCGAGGATGATTTGGGAGACACATTTATTAAGGTAAAGCATAGCCCTCAGCCATACAAGGAAGTGCGGTGAAATTCGCTTGAAGATTTCAATAGAATATGGGTAGACTTGGCACGCATGCCAATGGATAATTGAAGGCCATCATGGCTTAGTTTCTATCTCCCCAAGGGGAAGGTAGATGAAAATAGTCACATAATTACTACCCTCTAAAATAGCTTGGTGAGGCAACATGGCTGGATGCCAGAAAAGATTAATGATTTTTGGATCTATCTCCATGAGATCAAGAACACCATCGACTCTTTCCAACATTCATCAATTTTTGACACCAATGATCAATTTGATACCCTTTGGAACCAAGAACATCCAGATTTTGATGCAAGTGATGCAGAAGAGCCCAACCCTAAGGATGCCCTGCCACACTCCCACAAGGGAAAGAAAAAAAATGGTGATGTAGCCTAACATAGTTGTCCAGAGTGTACAGATCAATATGTCATAATCGGGGTGCTCACAATCTCGACCCGTGGCCATGGGGAATCATGGAGCAATCAAAAATCAACAAAAGTAGTGGATGTGGAGAACCCTCCACCAAGAAAAAGACAGTGCACTGATACTGCTTGAGGAGGAGGTTCATAGGAGGTTGCAGTCGGCCAAGCGTCAGAGGTGGAATCGACTACTTAGGTATCTTTCTCTCCCTCTCTTCTTAGCTCACAATCTCTTGTTTCACCCATAGTCCCTATGGCACCCATTGCTCCAAATCAGAGCCTATCTTTCTCTGTCCCCTCTACAATGGCCATGGGAGGTTTCTCCTAGTTTTTTCATATCAGATAGATGGTTTTCACTTCCCCTTGAGCTTCCCCATCGCTGGTCAGAGCCCCATCGATCGCCGCATCTGCCTCCAAATCTGTCTCCATTTCTTCTACCCCCTTGGTGTCCGAAGCTGCCATCCCTGTTGCATTATTTGAGTCAATTTCAACTCAACCTTTGCAATCGTCAGAGCCCAACACATCTCCATTGCCACCACCATTCCCCATGAGTCCCTCCATGCCTTCATCACTTGGGATTTAGAACATTCCTCCTTTCTCTTCGCTCATGGTTGCCCTTCCGAAGAAGAAAACATCTAAGGTCACCCGCCTCTCTTTCCCTTTCATTGTCCCTCCTGGGGCACCCTTTGTAGGTGAATGCATCAGATCACCAACTCAATTCTTGTCTCAGAGCAATACAACAAAGCAAGCTCGAGCTCTCTGACTCCAGAACCAAAAGGAAAAAGATGCCAGGAGGCCAACGAATCCTAGAGTCCAGACAATTTATAATGAGGCTCAACAATCATTGCATTTCACAACCATGCATCCCAATGTTACGAAGCAACAAGGAGAAATGCAACCTGATGACTATGACATCCATGCCATTGGACTGGACTTGCATGTTGCCTGACCATACGATAAAGTCGAGCTAATGGAGAACACAACGGGTAGTGACTATTGACTTCCTTAAGTCTGGTCACATATTGAAGAAGGTGAAGGACGAGCTCAAGGCCATTAAGGGAAGACTGGAAGTCTTGTTGGCCAAAGAAAAAGCACAAGAAGCAAAAAGGGTGTGCCTCACACAAAGTGTGTAGGCAGAGCAAGCGAGCTTGCAAAGGGAGCTCGAGAAATTCCAATCCCAGGAGTCTGATTGGATATTCGACCCGTGATAAAGGAACCATGAATTATCCAATAGGTTGGCCCAGTTGGAGGAGGAAGTACAACAAAAGAATGAATAATTGTAGTAACTACGTGCTTAACTGGAGAAAGTGGTATGAGAAAATGAGGCAAACCAAGCGAGCGCACTCGCTGAATTTCAAGAAGATCTCGAGAAGTTCAAGCTCTCCCTGGAGGAAGAATCTGCAACCCAAAACCAAGCTGAGGAAAGGTGGTTGGCTACATAAAGGGACCTACAAGAGAAGCTCACCTCTACTGCATAACAAATTTTAGGGCTAACGCAAGAGATTGGGATGAGGGATGCAGAGAATAATATCTTGAAGAAGATCATTCAAACTCCTGCTCCATAGTTAGACCTCTACTTATTAGCCCAACAACTGTATCCTTCCTACTAGGAGAGAGTCAAGGCTCTATGTTTGACTCTTCATCCCACACTCTGATTCATGGCGGAGGAAATAAATTTATGCAGAGAGGTTCACGATACAATGGAATAGTTCCCACAATTCATAGGGGAAAAAGGTTCCCGAAGTAGAAAGGCTGCTAGGAAAGCTATACACTATGCCAAACAAGGATCTTGAATGAGCATGGATCGAGAATCCGAGGTTAGTCACTGGGGTTGTGAAAGATTTTATGTGCTACCAAGAGGCTACCCTTTGTACTCAATGGTGTTCGGTTACATTGGGGCAGACTATGGACAACGTTCGGGCAAGGCTTTCCCAACTAACCCAAATGGGTTTTCCCTCTCTATTTCTTCCTGATGAATCGGTGGCTATCGCGGAGCAGATTGCAGCCAAAATTGAGGAGAGGAAGCAAGATTTATCAGTGTTTTCAGAGTTTCAACCCGCCTCCTACCGTTGAGGACATTGAGGGTGTAACTCATCAGATTGCACAACTAGTTTTTCAGCTCGAGGATGGGTCCAAAATATCTGTGATGCTGCCCTTTAAGGAAATAATCAATTTGCATGAGGCACATGAGATCCTACACACCATATCAACACCTTCTGAGGTTGACTGGCTATCCTTGTAGATCACCCTTTCTAGGCTCTGACTCCAATGTCCAATGAATAAAACCCTGGTCGCAAAACTAGAGATTTTTTGATTTGCCATTTCATAGGTGAAACACCCCTGATAGTCATCAAAAGATGTGGATATTTAACATACCCCATGCTCCCTTCGGGTTTTCTTTGATGTTTTTCTTGACTTTTGACTGCACCCAATGATTTTTAGAAGCCTCCCAACTAGTTTTTCGGCCATCTCAGCTCACTGTTGCCGCATGTCACCTACGCGTTTATCAAAGAGGGGCTTCCCTTCCCTTCTCATTCGAGCCTCGTTCTACCCCCACGTGTCAATAGATCGGGTGATTTTGGCATGTATTCATATAACTCTCTTTTGGGTCCTAACCGCATACCGCACAACCTTTACTCGTGCAAACTTTGGTGGGCCCCTCAAGCAATTTCAATAATAAGGATGCTTCCACATGTCTTCTTATCAAAATATCTCATCAAAGGATAGGGAGAATGAACCATGGGCTGTGAAATATTGCCACGTGTTCCTTCGACACAACTACAAAAAAGGGAGGAGTGGTGCGAACGCAAAGCTTCCATACTCTGCCACGTGTTCTAACTGCCTTAGCTGGGAGTTGACACTTCTTTACACAGGGTAAACTAGGACCATAGCCATTATTTGCAAGAATGCATCTAGCTAGCGAATGACTAGGTTCATGCTTGAGAATCTTTCTGTTACAACGACCATGATGAATCATTGCTGCAAGCATCATGATTCATGATGATAAATATTTTTTGTTATTGTCCTTCAAGCGGTGGATGGCCTTGGCTATATATACTACTTCTTCCAGAGGGAGAGATTTTTTTTAGTTTTTTGTTTGTAGTTCAAAATATCCACAAAAGAATTAGGAAGACTAGGTCTTTATTTTGTTAGATAACTGTAAAGACTCATAGACCGTGCCCTTGTAATTTGGCCTTTCTGTTTCTTAATTATTGATGAAATTATATTGTGATATTTCTGAATAGTTTTCTTGTGATTTCAACGATTTGAATAGAATGCTGATTTAGAACCATGTCTTTGACTCTTTCTGTTCAGTAAATCTATGTGCAAATTATTTTATGTCATGAAATGAATTATCTAGGTCTTTCTCTTTAATGTTTATTATTTTGGGATATAGAAGACTGCTTAACCGACCCTTAGACTGCATCTACAAGGTAGGTCTATCGTGCCTCACATCTAAATCTCAACACATCGCCCTAGTTAGATCCTTTTATTTTATATTTACTTCCTTTTCCTATTCAAAACCCCAGTTATAAAAGATTTGACTTCTTGAAAATCCAGAGGTTACTCAGTTTAGCACAATAGGTCCCCCCTTTAATTGAGTTCCCCACAAAGGGTTGTTACCTTTCCAATTTTTGTCATCAACAACTAGTTCTAGAGGATTTCGACCTTGTGTGGTCATTTTGGGTGTAGTCTAGTTTGGTCATCAATGGTAGTTTCTGTCGCCTTATAGTCATGGGCTAATACTTTTTTTTTGGTGAAAGGCTAAAAGCTGATATATATTAATATATAATAAAAGTTAGGAAATAAGCTTTACAATGGTTCTTGAGAACCAAGATTGTTTTCATATTTACTTGCTGCAATCAAAATTGATAAAAACCCCTTATATGATCTATATTGCCCTTGACTATGAGTATCTACAATATCCTCGAATAAGAAAATTGACTGCAAAAATTTACAACTTAGTTTAGGTCCTGCAGCATATGGGACACTCGATCGATTGATCCTCGATGGTCTTTAGCGTCAAAGTATTGTTTCATAAAAAGGGCCCCATACTTTGTATTATCAGAAAGTTGCCTTAGTCGAAGTTTTATCCTGTAATATCTTGTGGGATTTGAACCTAATTTTGACCTGATTCGTTGATCACCCATTAGCCCAACCACCGATACTAGTCAGTCCTGTGGAGTCTATCGAAGGGGGTCCTCACAAGCCCATAATAACAACCAACATTGAAAAATCCTTAGAGATGTAGGCTTAGATGTCAATATCACTGACCTCACAAAGGCATATCAAGCAATAGGACCAATCAAGTCCGATGCCATATGAACAATATGCTATGTACACCCGATGTGCTGATATCGCCGACCTCACAAAGGCTTATCGGGCAATAGGATGTGCCGATATCGCTGAACTCACAAAGGCTTATCAAGAGATAATACCAATCAAGTCCAACACCATATGAACAATATGTTGTGTATACCTGGTGTGCCGATATCGCTGACCTCACAAAGGCTTATTGGGTGATAGGACCAATCGGGTTTGGCGCCATATTAACAATATGTTATGTACACCTGATGTGCTGACAACTAAAATCCTGATAATCCTTAAAGAAAGGATAAAAAGTAGCCATCAAAGGAGTTTCCTATGGTAAATATGCATGAGGTACTGGAGTAACAAAGGAGTCGACAACCAAAATCTCGATATGCTATGTACACCCGATGTGTTGACAACCAAAAGCTCGATACTCCATATAACAAGGATTTGAAGAAGCTGCCAAAGGAGCTGCCTGATATCATGCTCATGCTTTCCAATCTCAAGCTATATTTTCTAATCTTTCTCGATCTATAATTTCTTGCAAATCAGGAAAAGCTTTTAGATCATCATTATTTTCCATTATTATTCCCTCTATTTTCTGACGCCCCATATTTGCTAAATAATTTGCAAGCTTGTTCCCCTCATGATATGTATGTGAGATTTGGAATAGTTCAAAATAGTTCATTAACTCCCACACCTTTTCTAAGATATACCTTAGATGTCAGTTATGACATTGCCTTTCCTTACACATGTTTACAATTACAAGTGAATCTTATTGATTTGAAATTGCCTTGCTAAACGCAAACCATAAGGAATGGCCAGTGACTCCACCATATTATTCGTACCCGAAGGAATATGAATTGATCTAACTACTTTCAATTTACCCCATGAATTTCTAATGCAAACACCTATCCTTGAAGAGCCCAGATTCCCTCTAGATGCACCATCAAAATTAAGCTTGAAAAAACCTATCGGCGATGGGTGCCATTTGATTAGGCTTTTATTCACCTTCAATTTGGAAGGAAGTTTTATACTCCCTTTAAAAGGCAGAATAATACCTTGCCAACCCTTAAGTATGCTTTGATCCCATGAGGTAAACTGATAACTAACATTCTTCTAATCCTGTACATATGCATTGACCACTTTTGCAACTAATTTTTCAATTGTTGCATGGACAAAGTGATCTGGTGTTGAAACTTTTCTAAATATGAATTTATTTCATTGCAACCAAATGGACCATATGACATTAGCTGGAATTATATGCCAAGTAAATGCAAAAAATGAAGTCTTATATAAAACTAGCCATGAAGAAAAGAGATCCCATACTAAGTTTGGCAGTGGAGTATGAAAACTCATCTTTTGCATGAAAAATTCCCAGCAACTTTGGGTGAATGAATATTGTAGAAATAGATGATCAGGATTTTCCAAACACTTACCATACAAAACACAATTAAACAGGTCTTCTATAACCAATTTTACCAGACGATCACTTGTGAGTACTCTTTTCCTCAACACAAACCATGCAAAAATCCCCGCCTTTGGTAACACCATATTACTCCAACAAAATGAATATGCTCTTTGACACTGCAAATGGTTATCCTTGTTAAGGACTGCCTTGTAACCCCATTTGACTGAGTAATTGCCATATTTTGAATGAGCCCAAATAATATGATCCACTTTTGCTGATAAGATGACTGTTCTTGCTGCCAGAACTTGATTAAGACAACTCTTTTGTTCATTAGATAACTGAGAGATTGAAAAATGTTTCCATATTACTTTTCCTGAAGAGATCTCTACTGCACATACATAATCAATTAATTTGGAATCTCATAAAGAAGACATAATTGGAATGACTACTTGAAATTATTGACAGTTTCTCAATGGTGGATGGCCATTCCAAGATTCATCCCAAAAATTCACTACTTCCCCATTATTGACCTCCCAAGAAACATAATCTGTGATTATTATTTGCAAGATAACATAAAGTTCCACATAATAGATCCTACAAGTGGGTTAGAGACTATGATAATTCTTGAAGGTTCTTGATTATCAAGATATTTTACCTGCATAAGTGTGCACCATTTAGAATTAGGCTTAGTATACATCTACCAAACCAATTTCCCCCCAAAGGAAATATTGCGGTTTGAGATATCATGCAGACCTATTCCACCTTTGTATTTCTCCGATGACATAGAATCCAAAGACATCAAAGGAATTTTTTAACATCATTCATGTTTTCTTTCCATGAAAATCCCTTGATCACTTTCTCTATTTGATCAATTACTGATCTAGGTGCCTTGAGGATTGAGATAAAATAATTATGGATTGCTAAAAATACAGATTTTATTAAAATAATTCTCCCTGCTAAAGACAACCAATGGGCTTTTCAAGCACATACTTTCAACTTAATTCTTTCAATAAAATTTTCCCAAAAGGATGGTTTATTAGTACCCATAAAGAAAGGAATACCCAAATACTTAAAAGGTAAACTTGCCTCTTGAAAACCTAGCACTTGAATAATCTTTCTTTTTAAAGTTGCTTTAGAGTTGAAGACATACTTTTGATTTTTGAGAATTTATATTTTGTCTTGACAACTCAGAGTATCTATCTAGATTACTTTTTATTTCATTGGCTTCATTAACATTCACCCTTCCATACAGTAAAGTATCATCTGCAAAAAGATTGTGTGTAACTGACAAACTAGTTTGTAGAGTATGTATCGCTTGCCATAAACCCTGATTGTGCTTCTCTTTTATAGTTATGCTCAAAGCTTATGTCATAATTATAAAAAGAAAAGGTGAAAGAGGATCACCTTGTATTACACCTTGTGTGGCTCTAAAAAATCTCGAAGGAGAGCCATTAATTAATATAGAAAAAAACGCTCCTAATAAGCAAGATAAAATCCATTTACACCACTTGTCTGAAAACCCAAACTTGCTCAAAACTTTGAAGAGGAAATTCCAATCAACCCTATCATATGCTTTCATCATGTCTAGCTTTATCATAAGTGATGGGAGATGATTAGTTTTAATAGAGTGAAGAACCTCATGTGCTACCAGATCCCCTTCTACTGTTTCTCTACTCGGCACAAAACCACCTTGCTCTTGTGAAATGATTTTTGGAATTAAATGTTGCAGCCTTTGATAAATTGCCTTGGTGAAAATTTTATAAACCACATTACACAGAGAAATCGATTCGAATTCAACAAAAGTTTTAGGCTCTTTTGTCTTTAGCAATAGAGCAATATTTGTAACATTAAAGTGCTTGAGGATCTTGCCTGACTTCCTTGATTCCTCCAAGGCTAGAAGCAAGTCAAAACCCACAACATCCCAACATTTTCGAAAAAACAAAGCGGTGAAACCATCAGGGCTTGGGGCCTTGTCTGGAGCAAGAGAAAAAACTACCTTTCTCAATTCTTCCAATGAAAAAGGCTTCATTAGTTCAACATTATCTGCTCAGGAGATAAGGGTCGGTATTGTTGCCAACAACTCCTGGTTATCTTGCCTTCGTTGTGTAGAATCAGGTTTAATAGGAGCAAGCAAATTCTTAAAAAATTTTACACCTTTTTCTTGGATCTAATTTACACTTGTCACTTGTTTCTATTTCCTGAATTGAGATGGTTTGTGCTGCTCTTTTTTGTTGCGCTAATGCATGAATTTTTTTTGTATTACGATCTCCTTCTCTCAACCATAATTCTCTTGACTTCTGACTCCAATAAATTTCCTTTCTTTTCCCTAGTTCTTCCCAGATTAATTGTAGATTTTTCTGTTTTATGTATGTATTGGGATCCATTCCATTTTGAATATGTTCATGGAATTCTTCTAGTTATTTTTTTACTATATCTTTTTGTTGAAAAACATTTTTAAAGACTTGTACATTCCAATTTTTAATCTGCCCCTTGATGAATTGCAATTTCTTAAATAGCTAAAACATTTTGGTGCCCCTATATTGTGGTGCACTCACCCACCATTTTATGAGAAAGAGCAAGAAAAATGGATGCCTGAACCACATTTTCTTGAATTTGAAGGAGGGCTTGTGTTGAGGGGGCATATTCATGTTATTTATCAATAAGGAGATATCATAATCATTTGAACATATGAATGGCAATATTTGCGAGGATAGGAGAAAAGGTTCGAGAACCCAATTTGGTGAAACCAAGAATCTATCTAACCGAACAACTATTTGATATCACCCTTTTTTGATATTAATATAAAATCTTATCTTACCTATCAAAAAAATTAAATAATTATTTAATTATAGATGAAAGGTGGGATGTGAAATATTAAATAATTTAAAATAACTATTTAATAAGGGATAGAGGGAAATGATAAAATATTAAATAATTAAAAACAATTATCTAATTATAGAGGAAGGTAAATGATAAATAATTAAATAAATAAGAATAGAGGGAAAAAGCTAATGAATAATTAAATAATAAAAATATTATTTAATTACAAAATAAAATAGGAGTGAATAATTAAATAAATAAGAATTTATTTAATTATAAAGGGAAAAGGGAAATTAGTGACACAATTAAAATAAATTGACATTTATTTAAATTAATCAAAAGAAGAATAAAAAGAAAGTGAATTAATTAAATAATTAAAAAATATTTAATTAATAGGAGAAGATATCTTTAGGAAATAATTAAATAATTAAAATTATTTGATTATGCAAGAAAGAAGGCAGATTAGTGATAAGTTGTTGCTTGCAAGCTCGAGACATTTTTTAGTGTACATTTTCCCCCTCTTTGATACAATGTGATATTGAGTGTTGTGTTAAAGAATAATCCAAAAAAATTGGCTTAGGACTTCCCCTAGTGTGCCCCGACAGATGCAAGATAGGATGATGCCCCCTCGAGAAAATTGACAAATTTTTGAAAAATTCTAACTTTTTTTGCAATTTTACTGATAAGCTAATTTGATAGGTATGAATGCAATGGTGATGAAAAACTAGGATCAAAATTTGATCTAGGGCTTGATATTTTTATTTAAAGGCAAAATTTGATGCGACCAGTCATAAAGGTATGGGCCCTATTGGGTCAAATTAGGTTATAAATAAGCCTTGGGGGGGGAATAGGTCATTTGTGCATTGTGAGTTTAGAGATCTAGGATCTTTGGTTTGAGATTTTGCATGGATATGCTATCCAAATGTTACCTATACCAATCATTGCACATAGAGGATATTGGGTAGGATCATTTAGGTAAGTAGAGGGCTCGGGTGCGGTGGTATGTATCTAATCCTTGCTTCATAATTGTGTCATTTTTTAGTAGATTTTAGGGCTCAAAGAAGGGGAAATAGATGTGATGAATTTCCTACGCCGCATTTGTTATCACATTCGCCACAAGTGTAGTTTCGTGTGCTATATTTGTAATGTGTGACACATTTGTAAAATGGAAATGCATAGGTGTGATACAAGATTAGTCCAATCACAACTATTTTGTGCACCACAATTATGATTGTGTGACACAATTGGAGGTTAAAATGATGCATGTGTTAAATAACACTGCAAATGTTGGATGGTGCAACACATATGTGAAATTGTAATGTGTATGAATGATAGAGCAACACAAGTGTAAAGTAAGCTTGCAATTGTGAAGTATGAAACACTTGACTAACAATGCAACACATTTGATTGATAGGCTAATTTGAGCAACTTTTGACAAAATTTTGAACATGCATTAGGTTGAAAATAGGATAATTTAGGCGTTGTGATTAACATGATAAATTTTTGTGAATGCAGGTGAGACTTGCACTTATCTATACATGAGGGAGCCAACCAACATAATTTGTGCTTTGAGAGCATCTTACTGTGGAGGAGTGGGATACATTGATTACACTGGGACTATATCATGTGACCTTTATGCCTATTATGCGAGATAACAGGGGCTTGCTCACATTGCTTGTAGAGAGATGGTACTCAAAGATGAGTTCCTTCCACCTACCAATTGGAGAGGCCCCAATGATTCTTGAGGACATGTGGTAGATCTTGCGACTTCCTATTCATGGAGACCAAGTGGTCTATGACCCAAAGCATGGATTGAAAATAATTCAATGAGTGTTTGAGATATACGATTTGGTAGAGCTAGGTGTTGAGGATTATGAGATTTGATGGGACACCTTGGTAGATAGATACCACATGTTTATTGTAGTAATATGCATAATTATTGGGGGTGTGGTTATTTTGGATAGAAGAGGCCAAGGATTTCAAGTAGGGTGGGTGGAGATGCTGGAGGGGATGATGGGATGATGGAGCTATGTTGTATTTTCAGCTACATGATGTGGCATATAGGGATGGATAGTCTACCAGTTATGGGACACTGCTGCTCATGGTATGGGCATGGGAGCATATTGTTGTATTTAGACCAGCCATGGATAGGTACTTGGCTTTGGGCTTTACTTATAATTATATTTATGGAGGATCAGTTACATAGATTTGGGTCAGTGATGTGGGGTGTTGGAGGCATATCATTGATTGGTTGCATGGATTTATATGGTGACCCTATATGGGATGCATAGCTTCGGATGATGGTCAAGAGAACCTATCATACTTTTGACACACTAGATACTTTATTGGGAAGACAGTGTTGACTCAACACATCATTGATTGACACTTACCAGAGAGGGTTCTTCAATAGTTTGGGGAGAAAAAAAGTGTCCTAGTTGGGATAGTAGAGTACACTAGATTAGCATGATAGGCCACACAATGGGGTCCTATGATTAGCTTCCAAGTGGTGATGTAGGATATAGTGGGGTTACAACCTATTTAGTGGGTGGTGCACCGACCGATGTGGCCAATCCAGGGACTACTCCAAAGTATGATGCATGGTGGGCTATGCATATGCCTATGCCTTTTACAAACCTAGATAAATCGGTGCTAGTGGAGATGTTAGGTAGGGGTCCATGGGGAAAATTGTAAGGACGAGGATAGGGGAGAGGAGGTGGTCAAGATGGTAGAGATAGAGACAAAGATGATGGTAGAGATGGTGGTGGGGGATGGGGAGATGGTGGTAGGGGTAGGTGAGGTAGAGTAGGTCTACCACCTAGAGGACCATAGAGGATGCGATCCATCCAGGAGGAGGGAGAGGGGGAGTAGTAAGTGGCATAGATGGTCATGGATTTCAAACCGGTCAGGGTAAAGGAGGTGATTGGAGATTTTAGTGAGAAGGTGGTAGTGGGAGAGTTTGTGGTAGAGGAGGCAAAGGATGATGATGTAGTAGCAAAGGAGAAGGCGACCAAGGATGTGGCTATATTAAGGAGGAGGGCTTGGAGGATATCCCTATTAGGGATGTTATTATGGATGTGTTTGAGGAGGAGGTGAAGGATGTAGGGAAGTGTACCTAGGCATAGATACAAGCACTGCAAACACATGCACAAATATTAAAGGCTCAAATATCTCAAATACCAAGGTTACAAGGATAAGTGCAGATGCTTACAACCGAGAGGAACATGATAATGATATGAGAAGAGAGGGTCGAGAAACAACC
>CM021100.1:826443194-826485297 GCA_007115665.2 Sequoiadendron giganteum | reverse complement strand
CATAATTAAATTTTAAATAAAAAATATTTTGAAAATTTGGTACATTACTCTAAAGAATAATTAGATCTCACATTTTAGTAAGAAATCTTTTATATGTTTGTGACAATGGGTAAATATTTAATAAAACCTAGATTATTGAAATTTTATCTCTTTGGATAGCCTCCATAATTAAATTTTAAATAAAAAATATTTTGAAAATTTGGTACATTACTCTAAAGAATAATTAGATCTCACATTTTAGTAAGAAATCTTTTATATGTTTGTGACAATGGGTAAATATTTAATAAAACCTAGATTAGATATATTGAGAATTCTAAACAAATTTGTTTTAAGGTAATTTAATCACATTTGGGTAAGAGAAAATAATGTAATGCATCTTATTAAATATTTTAGCATGGTCATTCTAGTTAGTTGTGAATAAAATATATCATGTTTTGTGGTTGTTGAGTGTGACCTATAGTTTATTTGAACAACACATTTTTTTAAGTTTGCAACCAAGGTCAATTGTTGGCTTCATAAGAGCAATCAATAGACCTGAAAATAAGAACCACCAACATCATACACAATATAATATAGATATACAATTTCTCATATGATTCACAAACTGGCTTCATAAGAGCAATCAATAGACCTGAAAATAAGAACCACCAACATCATACACAATATAATATAAATATACAATGTCTCATATGATTCTCTAACATTTGTGAGTAATCAATTTATTAGACTCAAAAGTTCAATAGTTCACACACCATTTGAACATAGAAACACTTCATCCACACATCTAGAATGAGATCTTTGACCTATATTTTAATTTGACCTATATTTTAAATCAAAACTAGTGATTGAGCTTATGTTTCCAATTCAATCCATATACAATAATATGATCTTTTAGATATTCCAAGCAGATACTAATATACTAATACAATGTCAACTACATGTAAGAACATAAAACCACATAATGTTCGATTCATACATACAACACATTTACACTTACAATTTGAAATCCAAGCTAATCCACTCCAAACCAATTTCTAATTTACAACAAATATTTTTCAAAATAGAGAGGGTTTTTCCAAAGCAACCTAACAAGTGAATGAAAATGCATATTATTTTCCTTTTCATAATTCCTTAAGCCCTTTTCTCGTGTTTCCTTTTTTTTACATTTGAGACTAACCATTTTCAAACGAAGCATTTTCATAATTAGATATTTCAAAATATTTTTCTTTCAACACATATATTATTGCTTTCAAACATTTAAAATGATCAATATACAAATTGATTTTATAAATAATTTAAATGATAACTCTAAGACAAATTTCGTTTTCTTATGTAAAAATATTTTATTTCCAAGAATAACACTTTAATTCTCTTTCACAAGTAATAAAATATTTTAATAGATAGGTTTTTCTACCAAGACATAAATATTATCTCTTTGACTTAAATATATTAAATGTTTCATAAACATGATTAACACATAACTCGAAATAATATAAATGAGATGAAATAACCACACACAAATGATATATTCATTTTATGGGTTTAAACATATGGATTTTGGAATCACAATTGATCTAGATCCATTTTTTTAATACAAGACTTATCTTGCACTTGAATCAAGTGATATGGATGTTATAAATATATGTTTTACCTAATGTGATCACCTCCAATTTAACCACAATTGTAAAAAAATTGTACTTACATAGTCAAGTGAAACATCAAGTGTACTTGCCCCATATAAGAATAGCTTAAGTAAAGCACAAAGCACTCAACATAGTATAGTATCTAAATAGAATAATAATAAATCTACACATCTAATTAAAAATCATCTATGACTAGCATGACATATCTATCAAGATGCAAAAACTAATAATAATCCACAATGTAGAACTAGATATAATAATCACATGTATATCATAAATAATGGAAACAATGAAGCTTAAACATTGCACTAATTCGAACTTATAAAGGCATAACATATACATAACATAATAAATAGTTGAAAGTCTAAACGACAATACAAAATCTCATTGAGAAAATATAATAATGGTAATAAAAATCATCATCACTCATAAGAGGAGTGGAACTAAAAAAATCAACAAACATACAAGGTACAAACACCGAAGGCATTACATTGTGGTTTGTTTCCTTAAACACCAACTATTGTTATGTTGGCATCATAACATTGGGATAATATAAAAGTGATTCATTGATTTGTGCATGTAAAATTTTCCCCTCGAGCACCATAATTTTTTTTAAAGTTCAATTAGCATTACTACCAACTTAACCGACCAAGCATCTTCCATCAAGTTGAAGTTTTATATACAAAAATTCTTCATTCACCACGATGACAACAAATAAATGCCCCCACTTACATGCTTACACTCTGTTACTTAGATTTCAGGTCCCCCTCTTAAAGTTGGCACCCCCATGTCAAAATTTTAGTTAAGTCTTTTGTCGGGCGATGTTTTATTGAGTATTCCTAACTCGGACGATGTTTTTACTTGTTCGGCTAACTTTCCATTTTACCACTTTTGCCATAATTCTCTATTTATTTAATCGGTCGGTGTATTAGGGTATCACTATAACTTTCCACATTCTAAGTCATTCTTCCAAAAGGCTAGCGTTCTGTACTTAAGGTTCATGAACTTGTTGAAAAGAACACCAATGATATTTTTGAAGTCTTTCAAGTCAAGTGAGAATTGAATTGATTTCTATAACTACAACAGTGATTTGTTCAGTTTTATGAATTCTCCATATTACCGTCGAAGTACATTTTTGAAGAAATTAAAGAAGTCGCAGTGCAGTTATTTTATTAAGGTGCATTTCAAATAAACACAAATCTCTTTGTGTGAAAATGAATAAAGATATGTCATTCAGATTCAACAAATTAAACAAATTAAAAAATAGAATTGTTCATAAAAGAGAGAGGCAACACCAGAGATATAAAATGATATATTTTATTATATATATGTACTGGTGGAGATACAAAAAAAATTGTCGATTAAAAAAAGGGAGTTAGATAGTATTAAAGTGATGATATCTTCATGCATAGAGGGTGAACATCAACACATGGATCACTTTTACCACCACTTGAAGGCACTCTATCTGGGAGGTGATAGCAAGTTCTCATGAGAATATAGAAATTGGGAAAACAACCCCATGTTGTTCCTCACCAACCCCACACGGAGAAGGGTCAGTACTTCTTCGATGGTCTCATTTTGGGTAGCGGTCACAATACAAATGGCACCACCCACCAGGTTGCTTCAAGGGTAGTTGCTAAGGCTAGCAATGGCTACATTCATGCGATGGAGGAACTCTACCCAAACCAATCACTCGGTTGCCCTCAGTCCCCAGTCATGATGCCCAGAGGTGCAAATTACAGCGTACAAAAAACACCCTTGCATTGTGCACATGCACCTAGTTCAAAGACGCCTCTCCAAGTATGTCTCACAACACCTCCTCTTCGACCTCTCTCTAGACAACAAATACCTCCTTTAATTGGTCAGATAAATGCCTAAAGAGGGGACTACATTCGATTTATTCAATGACAATGAAGTCATTCATGGACACTCCATCACTCCAAGCACTTGCCATGTTTGACACTACAGGTTGGCAAAGTGAGGTAGTTCCTATTGAATATATAGAAGGTTGTTGAGACATTTGAGCTAAGAATGATCAAGGCGATAGGATGGAAATGCGATTGGGATTAAATATTGATATGACAAGAATTTAAACTATATTCCCAATTGATCATCTTTTTAGACAACTTGCATGTGTATTTCCATTGTGCCTCTATGACAATTATTTAATGCTTAATTTGCAAAGCATGTAAACCGCTCAAGAATTGATGGCCACAGGGCAAGAGTTTAACCAAGAAATGCTCGTAAATCACTTCAAGTCTTATCATTAGTGATGAAATCATTTTGGACATTAATTATTTCCCATTCACCAGTTTTTAAGATGGACAATTAGGCAGCAATAAAGCATTACTACAACTAATCGGTAACCATCATGAGAAGAATGCAACCCCTATATCTAGGTAAAAAAGTCATTCACCAAGGGTTCGATTCCTTGAGAATAAATTGTGTTGTAGTTGATGGAGGAACATGTTTTTTCTTTGAGTTTGTTTATCTTCTAATTGCAATAACTCACAATTTGTGAGTTGTGAGGTGAATGTAAAGTTGGTCGTACTGAGCTGTCAGTAATGTGTGTAAATAGAATATATTTTTTGTGTGAAATCTATTCGAATGCATTTATTTCATCTATTGCAATTATGAAGTCTCTCCTTTTTGTTTACATTTTCTTTTGTCATTAGTCAATACATCCTATGAGCTAGTCGGCTAATGATCCTTTATAATTCATTTCACATTAGCTGCATTTTATGGGTTAATGTTTGTTTCCTTTATTGTTTTCTAGTTAAAGCACATTTATTTCTCATTTAAATCATATGAGGGAGTTGTACCTCTCAATTCAAAGGAAAGCCACATATGTAATTGTGGCCTTTCCAGAGCTGTTAGCATATTGGTACTGTGCTTATTGGGTAAGAGAGTCATTTTTTAATAGGCATATTTATGAAGGGCCAATTCATTCGCTAACACATTTTTGGCGACTAATCTAGGGAAGAGATTGAAATTTTTGACAATTTGCTTTCATGTCATGCAACAAGATGGTACTTCCCCATACTTCAACATGATTTGCATTGGATGCAGGTAGAGCAAGAGGATATCATATCACAATTAAATACAGTCGCTTGGAGGTACAAGAGAAGTACATCAAATTATATGTGAATTAATTTTGTCTTGGAAGAGGAAGAAGCACAAGCCCTATGCCCACTAGTGTGAGTGGTTCAATGCCCTCTAAGATTGATATTTGAATACTATGACGACCCACCCCATCATATCTTGATCCACATCCTAATCCACGTCCAATCAACCTCCAAATAAATTTCTGAATCAACACTCTAACCAGTCGCTTAATCACCCTTCAGCTCGACCGCCACCTAGGAAATAGCTTAGGGTTCCTCTTCTTTACTCCAATAGGATTTGGCGACCCTGAATATCATGGCTTCTATCCCTTGGGGTAATCATATTAGACCTTATGCCCTATCACAATGAAATGACCTGCCATGTGGTTCAAGGAAAAGAATCCCAAAATTCTTTGGTAGTGGCATTTAAGATCTAGAATCTAACATGTTTTGGATATGATTACAGTAAGAAAAATTATAGGAATTCAAGAGGAGGATGTCTTTGTAAAGATATTTGTTGACAATCTAATTGGGAAGGTAGCTAAATGGCTCGAGGGACTAGAGAAAGGCTATATAACTGGTTGGTATGTTTTACACAAAAAAAAATTGCAACATTTCTAGAATCTTGTCGATGTCACTACTCTCCTTAGAAGATTCTTTAAAATTGTGAAGGAAAGATGTGAACCTATGAGGGAGTTTTTTTATCCATTAAATCAATCTCTTTGATGGATTCCTACACTTGAGAAACCAAGCAAAATAATTCAATTCCATGTATTCACCTTCGCTCTTGATCCTGATGTCCAAATCATGCTAAAAAGAGACAAGGTTTCCATGATTGAACAAGCTCATATTGAAGCAATTTGAATATTGAGAACGACCTTATTGAGGTAGGAAAATGGAAGTTCGGCTATATTACTCAACCTATTGTTAATCATCCACTACCCGCCCATAGCCTCTATGGTTCCCCAATAGTTATTGATGTTCCTCATCCTACTACCGAGAGGATGAATCTGATAATATTGAATGATGTGTAGCTCTTTCCTAAGAGAAGCGAAGATGTGAAAGAAGAAGATTAGTGCTGGTATGCCCAGGCATATAGTCTAAACAGTACAATTGAGTCAAAAGAGGATCTCAACTCATCTAGTAATGATGAAGACTCTACACCATGAGAAAAGCATTACCCTACTTTTCAGTTTAATCCTCCATCTATTCCTACAAATGATTTTCCCTCTTATACCTCCAATAGTGAAGATAGAGGGTAAAGTTATCTTTCCACCCCTGAATATGAGACCTTCATTTTGAAGATTTTGCTAATTAAATTGTATATGCCACTTAGAAGAGTTAAAGATCCTCTAGGTGAAGGTGGGGTAAAGTGGTCAATCAATTTGAACCCTCTGTTCACATTTGAAGTATTTGAAATTCATAAAAATCACATGTTCAAAGAACTAGGGGTTGTTCTGCCAAAACTGTTATCAATGGGGGTTGTTAATTTTTTTGTTAATGGTCAAGAAGAGGAAACTATTGTAGTAAGGGATCGAGAGGTCATAAGGTCACAATGTAGCCATGATGATAAAAAAATTTCTCACAAAGTGGTAAGTCATGCTATTGTAGGGGGTGTGGAAATTTCAATTTTTCCTCAAAGGCGAGAAACATTTTCAATAACAAAGCCTCAAGAAATAATAAGAAATTCTATAGAAAATTTTGTACACATTCTTTCACATCAAGAGGAGATTTTTGACAAGAAATGGTTGTTCAGGAGCGGCACAATTGATCTTCTATCTAGTTGCAATGCCCATGTTTGAGTTATTCAAATTCTTGCCTCGCTTTAGAAGCTACATGCATGAACAAGCTTTCTCAAGTCTGGATCATTCTTCTCACAATCTGTCAAAATTTTCATGTGAGTTTCTCTTTCCTTTCCCCTTTTGGTAGGTGCCAACCTACATTGTATATAGTCATTTTTGGTGTGTCATTTTTGGGTGTTTTTGTTTGGTTTTGGGTTTTCACCCTTCCTCTTCACTCGAATTTGTTGCCCGTTGGATAGGATTGGTCATAATGCTTTTGGGTTCTCAATTTTGTCCTTTCAATCCTTGTCCCCAGCCAGAGCCTATGTTACTCATATGCCAGGTCCCCCTCTTAAAATTAGCACCCCCCATGTAAAAAATTTGGTCAAGTCTTTTGTCGGGCGGTGTTTTATTGAGTACTCCTAACTTGGGTGGTGATTTTACTAGCCTAACTAACTTTCCATTTTACCACTTTTTCTTTACATCTATGTTTCTTTATTCGAGAATTGTTTTGTTGAACATCTAGAATACTGAGAGGGGGGTGAATCAATATTCCACAAAACCGCAATAAAATTCATCTAACCATTATCACAATTTTGAGAACTCACTTGCATAAGTTCATATTGTAGCCTTTCTCCACCTTGTTTTTAATAGTTTACTACTTATCATTATATAATTAACATTTTATACTAATAATTTTTATTTTGGTTGTACAAAAAATTCTAACCACTAGTGGTTAGCTTACACTACCAAGTTTTTTGTTAGTTCTTGTAGGTTTTTTTTTTCATTTTTGCATAACTTGCAAATGGGGAGCCAAATTTTGAAGTGTGAATAGTCAATATAAAGCTCTTTTGACATTGAACAAATGAGTGTTGAAATAATTTAGAATTTGTGTTGTTTGATATCATTTTTGAGCCTTCAAAATCATAATTATAAACAAATTTTGACAAGGCATAAATTTCACCCCAATTACCAAAAAATTGTAAACATTTTTATTTTTATTGTTATTATAATTTCTCAAAAAATATAATTTTTCATGTAAAACTAATATCTAGATTGTCATTTTCTAAGAAAATGTAAAAATCTCCATGAGTTATAAATGGAATATTTTGACCGCAGATCCTTCTAACTTGTAAAATTCTCTTGCACATTGTTTTAGTGGGATACATTCAACACTATACATATTAGGGGCTCTCTAAATCAAGGGGAGCAATCCATGTGTTTCTAATTTAGATTTTTTTGGTTCATGTGATCATGCCTCGCACACTAAATCCCTTTCATTTGAGTATTCTTTGTAATCCTCCTAATAAATGGAAAATCAAATGTGGATATTATGGAAAGAAAAGGAATACAAAAGAAGAATGTCAATTTAGTAGAATTGAGAAAATAGAGAAAATTATTCTTAATCATGGTATTGCCTTACTTGATCCTATAGTTCCAACACATGCAAAAACATCATTTAATCTTACTCGGACATCTTGTGAGACACCATCATTTGGGGATGAACAATGTAGTCACATGGCTTGCATTGAGATCTCATAACCCATATTGCATGTTGCAACATCTAAATCTAGAATGGAATCATTCATGAGTTCTCATGATTCTTTGCCTCAGGACATTACTATTGTCATTCTAGATCCATCGTATTAGGATACATATCTACTAGACATCACATCCTTCTTTGTAGAATCCTAAATTTCAGATTTAAATGGCATCATTGAGGATATTCTTCTTCTATTTGATGTTAGCTTTGATGAAGTTACATCACTGTTTCCATCTTTGGATCTTTTTCTTGCCTCGCCTACATCAACTTGTATCATTACACATCAACTATGGTTGGGAGATCTATGAACATCATTTGAAGGAATAATTTGCATCATTTCAATCTTTAGATCACCTACAAAATTCAAGGACATTAATCTTACTTCCTTCATATTGCTATCCAAAATAGGAAAGTCATCTTTCACACATTTGTGGTGTTCTTTCTTTCCAAAGGGAGAAATATTGTTCAATGTGGATCATCTTCAACATCAAGTGTCAAGTATCTACAAACGCAACATACATCATTTTGAGGGGAAGTTGCATGGTTTCTCTTCTCTTACCATTTTTGGGAGGAATCTTTTCCTCACATGAAGTTCATAACTTCACACTTGTTGGGGGCATCACATATACCTTCTATCTTTTCTCTCCTATGGGGTGATTTTTTATTGTACGTTGTGCTAGAATTAGTCCTAGGGGGTCATGATTAGTTCTCCATCTATCACTTATCTTATTCACTTGTATATTTTATTTCATTAAATCATTTATATTTTGGAGAGGGCTTTTTTTCCATTCAATTTTCTCCTTTACTCCACTTTATGAGAAATTTATACATGAATACCTAACATGGCCTAGTAGTCAAGACTCATTATTAGTGCATATATTACTCCCTAATTTTCACTTAAGAGGGGTTGTTAGTGTAAATATTATCTTTATCCATTTGAATAGGATATCACCTTTCTAGGATTGACCTATTTCTAGGTTAAGTTTAATTAGGCTTTTTATGTTTTTTTCTTGCTTCATAGCATTGAGACGTGTGTCTTCATCACTTGAGACACCTAATGCTTGCATACTTGCCACATTCTCACACAATTTTCAATTAATCTCACAAAGTGTTGCCCCTGTGGAGGGGTAGTCAAACATTGTTTTCTACCTCCTCACCTCATTTAGCTCGCATATATATTCAAGATTCATCATTGTATTTATAAAATTTTCATATCATATTGATAGACATACTATTATGTTCATACTTTTACTTTTGGAAGGTTATAAATTCATTCTTTATGATCTTGGTTTTCTCGAACATGGTATTAGAGCCATGAGAGCACATTCCTTCCTGCATCAAGGTGACTCTTGAACATAGCCCTATCATCATAACATTGTAGAGCCATATAGAAAACACCATTGCATATAGAATATTTGAGAAACAAAAATACCTTTCATTTCATCAATTTTGATAACTTTGATTTTTGCAAATTTTTGGGCCTTTGTGTTGATTGTATAAAAGTTGTAAAAATTAGCAAAGGGCCAATCTTCCCATCAACTATTTTGGCTATTTTGGTCATTTTCACTCAATTACAAGGTTTTGTGGTAACTTGTCTTCCAATTTGTAGGTCACAATATAAGGTTTAAATCACATATATTATTATCACTGCATTATAGTTGTCTCTTATGCATTCAATATGTTTGAGAAAGCTAAATGCATAAATCAAGGCCTTGGTAGAAGTAAGGGAGGCTAAAAGGCTAATGATTGCTCTTGTAAGCAATTACTATCATTTGGGCATGGCTAATTTGGGCATCAACCCTAACTATGATTGAATTTTGACTTCTCTGACAATCACCTGTCACATTTTTCATCATTCAAAGCCAATGCATGGAATAATTTAATCACGATCTCCTAAACAAGGATAAAATCCAAGACCACCAGACTAAGCATTATAGGAATCACCCCTTTGACCACCATGGCCTACCTAATCTCCTGCACACCCACATCATTTCTTAGTGCTTGATTTCTTCGATAATCTTATTGAACATTTTGTTATTATAATAATCAATAGTTGCATATTATTTAATACCAATTTTCCTTGGTTAAATGCATCATATGTGATTGACTAGTGACCATAAATGAAGTCCTTGATGGATTCTTTATCATTTATGTAAGTGTATGCAATAACCTTTGCCTATTGCTATGTAGTCGACTTTTCTTTAGTCACATCAAGATTTTTTTACTTCTTTGTAGTATGCCACCTCATTTGGACTCGATATTCAGCTCCCACCTAGCCTAAATAGAGAAAATAAAATATAAGGCTAAGGAACCATTGATAAATAGTTTCTACACTTAATAAGGCACAACTTCCTCAATTTATGAGTTATTTCAAAATGATCTAGGGAAAATTATTAACAAATTGCGGGAACCACCCTAGCCATATGAGATCCTCATGAAGGGAACACATCCCAAGAAATAAGGGGAGAAGAAAAAATTTTCACTTAACACAAGGGAAAGGACTACACAAAGAAAAAACTAAAAATAAAAGTCATGCATGTTCAACACCAATGTTGAGAGAGGCCAAAAGTAAAGATACAAAACTCAACCATTATAATGATATAATATAAGCCACGCATAAACCTCCATAATAATTATTATATCATAAAAAATAGAGCATTGCCAACATCTTGAAATAATCATTTTTATAATTAAGACAATTATTCTAGCATGACAACTTCCTTCCAAAATAAGGATCCAATACTAACCAACTGAGATCATAATATAATATCAAGTTAGAATCCGCTTCCCAAATATGGAAGGATCACATTGCAACATATACATGATACGCATTACAATATAGCATCTAGATTAGCCACCTCCAAGGTGATCCAATAATTTTAATTTATAATAGGATTATAACATAAGATAATGGACAAATAAATCTTCCAACTCCCAAGAAGTATTTGATAATAGAAAAATGAGGCATGGTAATCACCTCTCAACCGTTTTACAATAATTGAGTGAATAAATTCTTACGCCACTCTAGGTAACCCCGAGCTTTGATGAAGAAGATAATAGATACACCATTTTCATGGCCAAGCTCACACACATACAATAGTATCAAGAAGGGAACAAAAATTGCACAATATTAATATAAATTTATTCACACAAGCACACAAGAGACTCAAGGAAGGAACCATCAGTTACATAACAAGGTTTATTTCAATACAAGATCAAATATGCTCAATCCAATCAACAAGGAAAGATGGAGAATGGCTAAGGAACTAGAGTGGACATTATCTTGATTCTCTAAAACCACTTGCTCAAAAGTGAAGTAGACCACAAGGTTTGAAGAAATCATAGACCATGTGGATCCTATTCTAGGAAAGGCAGTAGAGACAATTATTCAATGAAATATACACTACCCTTAGGTAGATGGACACTTCTTTAACATGGTTTTCCTACCCAAATTTATTTTTAAGTTTTACAGAATCAAGTTCTTAGATTGAACATGTCACTACATAACACATAATTCAATCATGAAATATTCATCTCATTGTCTCCATGCTTGTCTAACACATGGGAATCCATAATCTTATTCGATTTGGATAATAATCTTACACATTTCAAAAACACAAGGCTAGTAAGTTGAGATGGCTAGTAATATCCATATCAACAGTATGCACATGTCAACTATTGGTCAAACACCTATAAATTTATTGCACATGCAATCAAACATTACGTACATCAACCTAGTATATAATAATAGTTGAATAAAATTTGATAAATCAAATAAACATAGAATAGTAATAATTTAATTAATTCATTTATTCAAGTAGAATGATTCCATGTGATTAATCATTTAAAGAATAACTTAAAGGAACTAGGTGCACCCATCAAGCATATCATTAAATGAAAACATTATATTGAAAAACCAAACAATATACAAATACAAACATTTATAAAAGTATTATACTCAAATATGTACATATCAAATATCGAATTAGAAAATTTATAGATCCAAAAGAAACCACTAATTCAGAATAGAAAAGAGTACATCATAATATCACATATCTTTCATACTCCAAAACATGATAAAGAGAAAGGCACAAATGCATGTGGAAATTAAAAATCCCCTATGGCTTACGAAAGGGGTAAACCACTAATGGTAAGGGTTCTTTAATTTGATTATTTATAGCTTGTGTAGATGGAAGAGATCCAAAAATTATACACTCTTGAGACTTATTATGGATTAAATATGTTGTTGACTACATCATTTATTCACAAAGCTTGATTGATAAGATAAAAGAGGTTGTGGTTGAAAATCATCTTGGTGATTTAAAATTAAACTATAATCCAATATGAATTTTTCTATCTTGTTAAAAAAATATATGACAAAAGAACAACCCACCCACCAACATTCAACAAAGGGAAAAATTGAGCTTATTGTTGTTTTGTTGATTTCAAGAAGGATTACAAAAAAATTATTAGGAATAAGCTATGGTGTAGAATGAAGGATCTTGGTATCTAGGTGTAATTTAGGGAAATTATCTATAGGCTCTATGAATATGTTTAAGTAAGAATTATAAATTTAGTTATTTTAGAGAGATTTTAGAGAAAAAATGGAGTTAATATAGGATTCTTGTTATCTCCTACACTTTTTTTTCCTATATATTGACAATCTTGAAGAATGGTTTAATTGGAAAGGTAGAGATGACATTCTTCCAAGGAAATTTATTGTTAATATAATTTGGTAAAATGATAATCCTATTTTGATTACTAGGTCTACTAAAGGGTTATAATCCTAGCATTCATTTCCCATGCACTTTTATAATTTTGTGTAGTTAATGTGAAAATATCCCTTACACATCTAGTTTACATTTATCTAGTTTCCATAACTAGTAGACTTATTCACACTAGCCTAAGTTCACTTAGTTTTTTAGTTGTTTCACCTCATAGACACATGACACATGACACATGACACATGATCTCACACTTTTCACAAGTGTTCTACATGTGTCACACCTCTTAGAGGGTTAGTTAATGATAAAATCTTATCTTAATATGTATCGGTTGTCTTAAATATACATAGAGTTGTTTTTACATTTCATACAATTTATTCATAGTTTTTGTCTTATTTTGTTGCATGCATTTTCTTGGATAAGCTATTGAATTCATCTTAATGTTGATCCAACATGGTATCAAAGCTATGAATTTTAATTCCCTTTCCAATTTTAGTTAATCCTCCACTTAACACTATCATAGGTGTTTCATAGAGCTAAATGAACATCACCATCACATCTAAAAGACCCAATTATCTAGAAGTTCCTATTAAATCCACTTGTTTCATCACTATTATTTTTTGGAAAAGTAAATAGGATCCCTTACCTCCATGTACCCTATGACTTATACAAACTTTGTATTTTTGAGGCAAAATTTACTTTTCAATTAAACATAGATTAATTTTTGGTGACATTTTCTTTTTATGATAAAATTATGGGAAAAAATAAAAAATTTCTATTTTTGTAGGGCCAAAATCCTATGCCTTTTTTGGAGGGAGTATTTTGTATTTTTTGTAGGTCCAAAATTCTCTACTCTATTTATAGGGGGCATTTTATTGAGAAGTGGCTCAAGGTATCAAACCTCAACCTTCTATGGAATTTGCACATTTCTTATACTAATGGTCAAGCATAAAACATATGACCTCATCATAGATCTCACAACCTCTTCAACATATACTTGTTTCTCTTCATATTTTTCTTCTTCCTTACAAGAAGAATCATTTGATTCATATCCATCTATCATCACTGAACTCTTATGCAAGTCTTCATCCACTTTGGCAATTGCATTTACAACAATTTCGTTCCACTTCTTGTTATAGTACCAGTAAACTTTTTTTTTGTGGAATATCCAAGGAAGATACCTTCATTGGATTTTGTATCAAAATTTCTTAAGTTATCTTCATCTCTTTTGATATATAGCATTTTCTTCCAAACACTTTGAAATGTTTGATAGGAATCCTTCCATACCATAACTCATAGGGAGTCTTTGAACTATTTTCCCTTGCTTGTACTTTGTTAACTGTGTAGACTACAATATGAATTGATTCTCTTCAGCAGACTTCTAGTAGGTTTGCCTCTTCCATCATTTTCCTTGCAACTTCTTGAATAGTCTTATTCTTTCTTTCAACCACTTCATTCTAATGAGGAATTCTAGGGGCTAATAAATGTCTCTTTATTCCATGATTTTCACAAAAAATGTTAAACTCATTGAAGGTGAACTCTTCACCTCTGTCTGGTCTTAAACATTTTATTTTAATATCCATTTCATTTTCAATCATAGCTTTAAATGCTTTAAATTTATCTAGATCTTCTATTTTTTCTTTGAGAAAAGCAACCCATGTCATTCTAGAATAATCATCAATTAATAGTAAGAAATACCTGACACCTTGAAAAATTCTTATTTCGATAATGTCCACAAAGATCTATATGCACTAACTCCAAAAGTCTAGTAGTAGCTTGTTCTTTGACATTGAAACTCCTAGCTTGCTTACCATTCTGATATTCCTTGTAGACAAAATTGATAGGCTTTGTAATCTTTGGTAGATCTCTTATAGCTTAAACTAAATTGATCCTTACTAGGCTATCAAAATTGACATGACACATTCTTCTATGCCACAACCAACATTCTATTGATGGTGTTTTTATGCACTTCACAACACAGGTAATACATAGGCGCATTACCTCTCTTGAAAGACAATTTTCCACAATCAGATTGCAGAACACTATCCCAAGGTCTCTCGAGTGTCAGGTCATGATGAGGCTTGGAATATTTCAGTTGTTTATGTGATTTTTTGGAATCACAAGGCGGTCTTACATGGTTAAAGCTAGGAGAATTAAGTCAATGAATGGAGTTCTATGGATTTGGAATTACTATGCTTTGTTGCAGGTTCAGACAACATTCTTAGACTCCATCGTTTTGTCAGATTTGGCTTTACAATGTGCAATGAACCTTAACACAAGTTGCTTCTAAAAAAAAGGGAAAAGAAAAGGGCGAGGAAGGAAGGTGTTTCCCGGACCTGCAACTACCGATGAATAGTGATCACGGAGGTTCCTGTTGTGGACAGTTTCCTTTAGACAGAATTTCACTTAATCAGAGTTCTCACAATACTATGAAACCTGTGCTATCTTCTAAGGACTGTAGATATTCATCATTCATTCACTATGGGAAGGTGAATAAATATGAGATTCAATGAGCAGCAATGAAATCAAAGTCCAGACTAACTTTGCACAGTCATCTACCTTCAGCAAATGACCAAAAGTATGGCCAAGGAAAGCATACACACAACAGTAATACCCAAAATTAGAGATACCATACTAAATCTATCAAGTCTAATCTAAAGCACTTAAAACAACAAAGTATCTTAAATCAAAGCTATAACTAAAAGGGAGAGGAATCATGAAACATGTGGAGAAAACCAGAAATACACCAGAAAATGACTGTATTTTCTATTCTATTCTTAGCAGCATGTCTTTACAACAACTCAACTCTCTTAAAATGAGAGCAGGAGAGCCCTATTTATAGTTTTCAAAAAACAAAATGAATGGCCAAGATTCACTTTACATTAGGGTTTCACCTACCCCAAATATATTACATTTATGGCTAATTTCTTGTTTCTTCCCTATTTCGTCATCTAGTGACAGCGCTGTAGCAAATTTGTCTTTTAGCCATTTTCCCTCTGATGTAGCTATTCTTCAAGGAGCTCATCGTCGATGACGGGATTGCCCTCTTGCTTCTTTAATGTAGCATACTCCATGAAGCTTAGCATCAGTGACTGAAACTTATCTACCTCCATGATGTCGGATTTCAAGATCTGGTAAGACCATTCTTAGGAATCGCTACCCAGCTTCTTCCAGTCGTCCTCATACATAGCAGCATTTTCCTTGAAAAGTTTTGACTGTGCAAAGGCTTTGGCAGCGAAACACATGAATTCGGTTGTAACCTCGGTGGACATTCCATCTTCCATAATCCTTACGAAGTAAGGCTTTATATTCTCTGGGTTAATCTCGTCCGCAGGTAGCTCATACTCCATCATCACTTTGAGGTATCGAGCACATTCCTCTCTGGAATCTCTTGCCCATTCAATATCTGGCGTTATCCTCTCCAATATTTGCTCAAGCCTCCTCTTTCGGTGATCAAAATCCCTTCTCCATGTGTCAACTAACCAGTGATCATCATCTTTGAAGGTGAGTTCCTTTTCCTAGACATCGCTTGGCAACGCGAGTATAGGCTCAATCTTTGGGTAGGCCGACTCATACTTCCTAGGGAACCTCTCACAGATCTGCCTTGTGTCTTCGAGAGTCTTCAAAACTTCCAGGAACCTATGTGCTGCCCGAACAACCAAGTTGATGCCAGTGTTCCCTATGTCCAAGACCTGCTGGAACCAGTTTTCCGTAGTCTTGTCCAAGTTCCGTCTCTTTTCAAGTTTGTTAATCTGCTCCTGGGATAGCAACTGAAGCGGGGCCGACGATGTTGTAAGCTACTCATCCGGGGACGACCACTGCTGAATATAAGTTGTTAGGTCAGCCACCTGCTCCTTAAGCTCCTCTTTTGAGACCTTATCTTGTTGGATAAGGTGTACCACTGTGGCGACCGACTCCTGGAGATGCTCAACCTTTTGTTCCCTTGTGGCCACTCCTAAGTCGATGGTGGAGATGTTGTAAGTTATGCCTTGCTCTCCAACCATCGGCGTTGCTATCTGCACTGCCCTTGATCCTGAAACTCCATGGTCACTTTTGACCTGACCTTTGGTTTCTTTGTCTTTCTGGTGCTCATCTACACTCTGGCCATGATGGCTTCCAACCTCGCCTTAGGATCCTTTAAGGTGGGAGTCCTTTGCTTGAGTTGTCTTTGCAGCCAGTCAAGCGTTTGGGATTCTTGTCTGGGCGGTTCACTTTGAGTCCCACTGTCCTCCTTCTCAAGTTCGACGGTTTTGACAACAAGAGTCCTTTCCTTTGTTTCTACCTCTTCCTTTTCTTCGTCAGGGCCTTGTTCGTTTATTTCATGCTCAACGGGGGACTCAATGTGCAACTGCTCCCTGGGTCAATCTTTCTTTTTAGCATCCTCTTCCTTCTCGTTTAGAGTATCTTGATGTTCCTTGAGGCTCTCTCCTTGTTTATCCTCGTGGAGGGATGTTTCCTTATCATGTTCTGGGGTCTGACCATGTCCCTCGATTGGAGACTTATTACCTTCCGTCTCTAGAGCAGAAATCTCTTCTTCTTGCACCATCCGGTCCTCAGCCTCCTTATCTTCAATTTCCTTGAGCTGCTTGTCCCACTCTGCATTGAGTTCGGGATCATTGGACTCTCAGATCAGTTCAACATCGAGGTCCTCACTGCCCTCGCTGGAAGACTCATAGGCTACCTCATCAATCTCCCGATGCTCGAACAAGGGATGTTCATGATATTCAAACTCTTCATCTTCCGGCGCTTTCTCAGCCTCTAGTTGCTGTTGTTCACGCTCATCTGAGATCTGCATGGTTGCTTTCATTTTTGGTGATTCCAGAGAGGGGGATGTCATTGGAGCGGAGGCCATAGCCTGAGCTATCGCAACCTAGACTATTGGATTGGTTAGCATACCTGAAAGCTCAGACGACACATTCTGCATATACTTTACAAAAGACTCGGGAAGGCTAAGGGTAGGCGTCATGGCAGCATAAATGGAAGGAAGAGAAGGAGACATGGAGGAAGAGGACATTGGCGAGGTGGTGGTGGACGATGAGTCCGTAGGAACAACTTGCAACACTAGAGGAGTAGGAGCAAGGTGAACGGAGATATCCACTGTAGGCGGGGAGGAAGTAGAGGCAATAAGAGAAGCATGAGGGATAGGAGAAGCAACAACAGCAGTAACAATGGCAGGTAGCGACCTTGGTGAGCTAGATCCTGATCCTTTGATCCCAAGGGATGGACCCTTGGTTGGTATAGCCATCTCCACGCTACCAGTTGTTTTCCTCCTTTTCTTGGAAGGTTTAGGCTCAGAAGCTTTATGGGCATATACCTTTGGTTTAGGCAGCTGTTCGCTAGCCTCCTTCCTTTTTTTGGTCTTTACCGACGGTGGGGTCTTAGATGTCTTGCCAGTTGCAGCGGCAACTGCTCCACACTCGGAGCCACTTGGTTCACTTACGGGCTCACTTGTAAGCTCGGTGAACATTAGAATGACCCCTTGTTGTTTCAACTGGGCCACCTTCTTGTCGATCCATGCCCTTGTTTGGATTTCAACGAGCCTAGTGAGTATGCTGACATCATTCAGCTCTGGCTCACTCCAGTCAATTGCAGGCAGCGGCAAGTTGGAAACTGCATCATATCCGAGGTCCATAACTGTGTCTTCTTCCTCTTCTAGCTGATGAGGGACCAGACACAGGTTCACCCTTCGCACATAGATAACGGTCATGCGCATATAATGCCACAATCGTACCTCAAGATCATCCCTGCAATTGGCCCAAAATTCCTCGATGTTGTGGAGGTGGGCGTACTCATGTCCCAACACCTTTCTGACATGACCATAAGGATCCATTTGAGGCTGTGCTGTATATTGCTCAAAGTTGTATTCCGCCAGCTCCTTTTTCGAGTACCCTACACACTGGGAGGTGTGGACCTTATACATCCCTTGACCTAGGTTCATGGGATAGGCAGGGCCTACCAAATGCTTCTCGCTCAGGAGGCTATGAATGTGTCATAGTTGCCGAGTCAGCTCTAAGAGCATGATCCGATCATTTGGATACTGGGGCAGCTTGTTCGGTCTCTCGGTGAATCCCTGAGCTCGTATATATGTAAACTTTGGGAATTGAATGTACCAAAAGGCGTACTGCTTGAGGAGGACCTTGGCACTGTGGGATTTTCTCCTATGAGAATCACCTCCCATAGATCGGATGACGTGAGCAATGAACATGTCGTTCACCTTGCAGTAATCTCTTTTAAAATTTTGAAATTGTAATTGGGGGTACTTGTCATAGGGCTTAAGCTCTGGCCCTGATGGATCATTGGGCATCATTGTCAACCCTTAATAATGTCGCCGATTGGTAAGAGAATATACCAAGTAGGAGGTCATGAAGAATTTGTTGGTCTTCTTCACGATGGTAAACTACTCGTGGAAGCATTTGTTGATTATTTCACCCCAATAGAAGGCGGTGCCCTTACTGCGGAGAATTTGTTCTATGAAATAGAACATCCATTCCTGAAAGAAAACTGCATTGGGGAGGCCCATGACTCGGCTGAGAAGAGTTACAAGGTCATGGTAGTCCTCGAAGAAGTCATTGCGGAAGAGCTCTTGAGGAAGCTTCCCAGCACTACCTCGTTTATCCTTCAACGAGTACTGGTTGATCAGCCTCTTGCACCCTAAGGGATCCTGTTCCCACACCTCCTTACAGTCTTCTATGGTGGGGATCTCCATGCTTTGAAAGGTCGAGATGTGGAAGGTTGTTGTTATGCCTGACGGAGACATATCTGCAAGGATATTCCCATCATGGTCCACAATGGTTCTAGTGTCGGGTTGATATGCTTCTAAGCAAGCCATCACCAACTCCAGGACCACTAACGCTGGTGGGAAACCTGCAACTTTAGCAAGTCCGCTGCTCTTTATTAATCTGGCATTTGTTGTTTTTGGGTTCATCCTAACCCTTTGTGTGAATTCATCAAAATCAACCTGTCCGATGTTGGTATCCGAGACATCCCTCCACAGGGTAGTGATTTTGGATTGAATCGGGACTCCCTGGAACTTGTATTTCATTAGGTCCTTGTCCTTCTTGCCCCTTGGTGGCTTGGCTGCTCCTTTTCCTTTCTTGGGAGCACTACAAGTCTTTGCACCAGATTCCATAAATTCTACACAAAGGATGTGAATTAGCAATGATGAGCTTGTTAAAATGGTTACCAACAAATCCCTGCATATCCAAATTAGTTTGACAATCATAATCTATATTAAAAAAAATCACGCAAGCTGGATACTTCATTGTTAGGAAGAAGTACAAACAAAATTCGGAGTTCCTCGACAGAAATTCCCTTGGCGGAATGTCGTTTGAAAGGGAAAAATGAGAATAAAATTCCCATAAGCATTTCTCGACGTTGGATTTGAAGAGTTGAGGTTGGAGGCGGAGGAAAACTTGATTTTAGCCAGTGGGTCGAAATCCATTTTGGATTTGGAGGTCATTTGATACCTCATTTGGCAGTTCGGGCATCACCTGCAAGAAAGTCGTCTAGAACGGCGCAGAGGAAACATAAATCCAGGTGCCAGAATCCGGGTCTCGGATTGCCGTTTCTGGGAAGCAGCTAAGGACTAGCCGTTTGGGATGGCAAAGCGGAAGCGAAAATACGGGGAAGGAAATCCAAGAGGCAATTTTCGAAAGCAGCAAGAAGGTTTGGGACAATCAGACAGCGAACGGAGCACCGGGACCCAGAGGTCAGGAAGCTGTCCCGAGCTCACCATTAGAACGGCGTAGGTGGAATGGAATTCCGAGAAGGGAATTCTGGAGTTCGAAATCCAGAAGAAAGGTCGAAGGAGAAAGGTCAGATTCGGATTTCAGCAAACAACGGACCGAGGTCTGGGAGCCGGGAAGATGCTTGGACGAGGCCGTTTGGAACGGCAATGACACAACGGAATCCCGGGAGGGGAATTCTGGAGGTGCAAGTCCGAAGGGAAAATTTGTCGAGGATTTTGACCGGAAGATGGTTTTGCGGCCGAGAAACGATGTCTGGAAAGTCGCTCGGGGAAGGCCGTTTGGAACGGCGAAGACGGGACGGAGTTCCGGGAATGGAATTCCAGAAGAAAGATTCTGAAAGAAAAGTGAATTTGGCAAGATGGTGATATTTTCAAGTTTAGACGGACTTCGAGGGTCCGGGGTCCGTTGGTCAAGAGGACACTCGGACCAAACCATTTAAAATGATGATGATGCAACAGAATCTCGGGAGGGGAAATCCGAAGGTCGAAATCCGAGGCAGGAGATTTGTCGAGGATTTCGATCGAAAGAAAGTGGTGGACAGCCACGAGAAGACCTAGGCCTGGGTGGCGTCGGCGCTGTTCCGAAGAACAGCCGCAACGCGATGAGGTTCCAGATTGATTTATGGGTGGTTTAAAGATTGATTTTGTCATTTTTAAAAGATGGGTTTTGTGCGGAAGGCATGAATTTACTCAGTTTTAAACCAATTTTACGATTTTCACCCACAAAAATGCAAAATTTTACGAAAAACAAAAGGAGGGTGTGTGGATGGCAAACCTACCTCGAAATCCCAAAGAATGGGTTGCCGGATGCGTGGGGGTCGACGGAAAAATACTCAAATTCCAGGACGGAAGAAAAGTTCGGGCATTGGGAGTTCTCCAATCTTCTCAATTGCTCAAGCTTTTTGACAATGACGGATGGAAAACTTGATTTTATAGCCAAAAATACCCATTAATGCAGCATTAAATTCATCGTACGGGGTAGGTGGAGTCGGTGGATTTGAAAACATAGGGGCAGCAAGAGGTCCATTGTCTGAGGTCCGGAAAGTCGTCCAGAATCCGTCGTCGAAATAGAGGAACTCAACAGGAAACCCGGAAGGGGAAACCCGAAAGGAGAAACCTAGAGAAGCAAATCCGGAAGGGGAAACCTGAAGAAGGAAATCCGATAAGGGAAATCTGGAGAAGGAAATTTGACAAGGGAAATCCGGAAACCGCCACAGATACCAAAACGAGATTTTGACAGGGAAAAACCTAGTTACCCAAGACTTAGCAATTTTGACAAAAGGGAACTTCGGTCGAGCCTAAAATATTGCATTGGGAAATGCATTGACCCTTCTTAGGGCACAAAAATGGGCACGTAAAATGAGGCGAGGCAAAAAGGAAAGAAAGAGCCTGAAACACAAAGAGGGAAGAGAGGGTCCCCGTTCCGAATGGGGTGTGTGTGCAAAATGGGCACAACAAATGGCGACTCTGCTAGGAGAACGCTCCCGACATTCTAAAGATAAATATTCATTCCGAACCCATGACCTTTGGTTTCATAGACCTAAGACAATTTTCAAAGTTGAACTGAGAACAGTTTAAGGAGGGCGGGATTGAATCAAATTACAAATTTATCATGGAAGTGTGTGTATGGTGAATTCATTTCCATTCCTTAGAGAGAGTACAAGCAATCACTGGTTGGAAGAGATAAGCTACATAGTTCATCTAATCCCAAAAGTAACATGGACATTGCTCCGTTGCCAGTCAGGCGTCCATAGCCCCGATGGAGTTGTCTCTACGATCTCACGAACATAGCTCTACTGCCAGCTAAGCGTGTATAGCCCTGGTAGACATATTCGCACACCCATACGGTTGTTCTTTGTAATTTATTTATTGCTTGTGCTGGATATTTTCCTTTTAGCACTTTCTCTCTTTCTTTTTTTTTTTTTTGGTCAATCGGGCGAACAACGAAGTTCATAATGGGCTTGAGAATCGTAGAGGTCACTGGAACAGACTTTAGATTTTTCACTTATCTTCGCCTCCCAACGATCACCGTACTATTCCTTGAAGATATTTTAAATGTGCTTCGTGTGTTTCATGATAAGAGCAGGGATTCAAGCAGGTAGCCATCCTAAGTTAGTGCAAAGTTTGAGAGTTGAAAACCAACACTTAGGAGCTTTCAGAGGGTAGTAGTAGGGAATGAGGGTTTATCTAAAGAAACAACATGAAAGCGGTTAGCAAGGCAACCATTGGCTGGGCCAGGCACGACCACCATAGCAGAATGAAGAAACCTTTCCCAAAATTGCGATAACGCGGCCAGAAAGGGAAATAGAGCTGAAGGGCAAAGCAAGAAATCTACCTTAACCTATGTACAAGTATTTACACTGACAGCTCGTGGGAGCTCAGGCCTGGAAGTAATGCTTGAGGTGTTGCCCGTTGACGGACAATAGGGCGTCTTCATCAGTGAGAGCCTTTAGGCGGAAAGCATTATCTCCAAGGATTTTAGCAATCTGAAAGGGGTCAAGCCAAAGCTTGGCGAATTTGTTGTACCCCCCTTTCTTCTCATGGGCCTTGTCCCAGTAGAGGATTAGATCAGAAATGTAGAAGGCCTTGACTTTGGTTTGATGGTCGAACCATCTTTTGACTACGCCCTGATGCTTGGAAAAAATTTCTATCGCACGGTCTCGTACTTCTTCAAGGTGTAGCAGCTCGGCAAGGCGAGCTTCTCTGAGGTCTCCTCCCTCATAAAAGTCGTTGATGAATTGGAGGGTTGGTATTTTCAAATGTATGGGAAAGACAGGTTCTAAACCATAGACTAGATGGTACGGGGAGTCTCCAAGGGTGGCCTTATGGCGGGTGCGGTCTGCCCATAAGGTGAAACGAAGTTGGGTATGCCAATCCTTGGGGTTCTTATCTAACAATTTCTTGATCATCGTAATCAATTTTTTATTGGTGGATTCAGCAAGGCCATTGCCTTGAGGATAATAGTTAGAGGAGAATTTGAGGGTGATACCATAATCAAAGGCCCAACTTATGAATTGTAGTGAAGCAAATGCAGGACTGTTATCACATACTAGAGCATACGAACAATCAAAACGATTTAAAATAAAACTTTCTAAGAAATTGAATACGACTTCAGTTGTGCATTGCCTACAAGTTATTGCTTTTGTCCATCTAGTGCACTAATCAGAAGTAGTTAGAATGTACCTGTGTCCCGCAGACGATGGAGGACTTACCGGATCGATGAAGTCGAGACCCCATTGCGTAAAAGGTCTTACCTCCAGGATAGGTTGTAGGGGAACAACAGTGTTCCTTTCTCTAGTGGCAGCAATCTGGCACACATGGCAAGCACGGACGTGACTGTGAGCATCCTTGAAAATGGTGGGCCAATAGTTCCCAACTCTCAGTATTTGATGCGCGGTCGATAGACCTAAGCCATGGCCAGTTCTGAATTTGTCGTGGAATTCCTTAAGGACGCGAGCAACTTCCTCCTTTCCCAGGCATCACAGATAGATACCTTCATGATTTTTCTTGTACAAGATAGAGCCCTGTAACATATAGCTGCTGCTTTTCAACCTCAGAGCTCGTCTCTGGACCCCTTGCAGATGGGATGGGCATTTATGGTTCAACAGGTAGTACACTATGTCGTCATACCACTCCCCTGGGGAGACGTCCTCCAGTTGGTATTGTTGCACCGTGAGTTCAGGTACAACATCAATAACTACTTCCGCCATTGTTTGGGCGAGTGCCTGTCCTCTTACCAGCTTCATCAGCTGGATCTCCATATCATACTCCTGTAGCAACATGATCCACTTTGCCCTTCATTCGCCCAACTCATTCTGCATAAGTAATGTCTTTACTGCGGGATCTGGAACTATGGCAAAAACCTTGTTGCGTAGGATGTAGTGTCGAAACTTCTTGACTCCTTTAACAAGGGCATAAGCCTACGTTATGATAGCAAAGCTCAACATCCTTCAGTGGAGCACTCATGAAAGTGATCGGGTGCTCACTTCCTTCATCGTCTTTTTGCGTCAGAATGCTAGCACAGGAGTGATCAGAAGCAAAGGAGTATGTATAAAAGGGTTTTAGGTAATTGGGGCTGACCAACATAGGGGCATCAGCAATTGCTTTCTTGATCTTGCCAAAATCCTGCTTCGACTTAGGAGTCCACTCAACCTTGGCATCTTGTTTCAGCATGGCATTGAGGGGTTTGACAATTTCCACAAAATCGGTGATGAATTTGCAGACGAAGTTAATCTTCCCGAAGAACGATTTCAGTTCTTTCTTGCTGCCTCGCAGCTAGATTTTCATAATGGATTGCATCCGTTCGGGGTTGATGGAGATCCCGCGTTCTAACAAGACATGTCCAAGGAGCTTTCCCTCAGTGACCCAGAAGATGCACTTCTTTGGGTTAAGAGACACCCCAAAAGTGCAGCATCTTTCAAAGACTTTGCATAAATCTGCGACGTGATCACCCTGCTGCTTTGAAAATACTGTCAAATCATCCATATAGATGATTATGCACTTGCCTATCAAGTCTTTGAATGCGATATCCATGGCCCACTAGAAAGTGGTGCCAGCGTTGATGAGTCCAAACAACATTCTTCTATCCGCGAACATTCCCCATTTGGTGGTGAATGTTGTCTTATGCTGATCCTCGTACTATACCATGACCTGATTGTATCCCGAGTATCCATCCAAGAAGGACATCATCTAGGATCCATTTACTACCTACAACACCTCATCCAATGAAGATACAGGATAGTTATCCTTCTCTGATGCTCGATTCAGATTGTGAAAGTCCACACACAACCTGATCTCTCCATTTTTTTTTCTAATAGGGACCAAGTTCGCTACCCAAGTAGTGTCTGACCGAAAAGATGATCTTGGCTGATAGCAACTTCTACACTTCTTTGTAAATGATTGGCTCTAATAAAACGTTGACTGGGCGTTGTCGTTGCCGAAACGACTTTATATCTGGTCTGAGGGGAATAATGTGTGTGATAATCGACGTATCATATGTCTTAAGGTCGTCATAGCTCCAAGCGATGATGTCATGATATTTGAGTGACGTTTCAATAATCCCCTTTCTTTCTTCAAGAACACATACCCTACTCATGAACACGTTCTTAGCATTTCTAGTCGTTCTCAGGTTACAGGTATCACACTAACCACTGATAGTATCTTCTTTGGCTCGTTGATCTTGTTCTCTGATCTGATCAAGGTCAAATATTTGCTTCAATTGAACCATTCCCCTAGGGATGGTGTTGGTTTTTAAGTTAATGACTCCTATATCCAATTTCGCCTCTTGAGGCTCGAGCTCATCGATTATCTGCGTGGCAAACACATCGAAACTAGCTAGGAATTCCAGAATGTGCGTGTCATCATTGAATACTTGGAAGTTGGCCACATTGTCTGGCATTGACGAGACAGAAGTGAGTTCCACCGTGAATCTTTTTAAGCCAGATAGGGACAAGGGTTGTAGTGTGCTTGCCGCCTGTGCCAGGGCGTTTGCGGTATAATTCTGTGTTCAAGGGATTAGTTGAATGTTGAACGCATCCAACCCTTCCAACAAATCCCAGACGCAATGTCGGTAGTTAGTAAGTCTTCGATCATAACAGGAATAAAGCTTTTTGACCTGCTTTATGACTAACTCCGAATCTTCGTACATCTGGAGCATCTTAACGTCCTTTCTTAGTGCCATCAAGAGGCCCAATACCAAAGCTTCATATTTTGTCACGTTATTAGTACAATAAAACTGCAATCTGTGGGCAGAGAAATATGATTTACCTTTGGGACTGATCAGTTCGAAACTGGCTCCAGCTCTGTGCTTGGATTTAGAGCCATCAAAGCGCAACGTCCAAAATCTAGGAGAGTCCTTAGGCACAAGGCTGAGCGGCTTGACCTTTGTCAGAGAAGGGACTGTCGCTTTGGTGACCGCTTACGGGGCCATGGGGGTAGCACATGTTTGCTCGTGCAATGCCGACCCAAGTTTCTCTTTTAGAATAGCCCATTTTTTAATGTGTTCAATTGTTGTCTGACATAAGCAGTAGTCAAATTTTGAGTGAGCAACATTATGTACCCTACACCAATTAGGGAGTAGGAGTTCCTTGAAGTTCATTCAGGTTCCCAAACTAAGCTGGTCATGTACGCACTTTTTTATGAAATCTTCGAAACCAGTAAAGAGTCCAAGGTCGTCCCTCTCTTCTAGTTCTTCATCATCGGGCTCTATGAGCATTTCAGTGCTTTGAGAGATGTTGGCCAAATTAGTAGGCGAGCTACATAGTACGAGGAGAACCTCGCTCGTTTCTTCATTTTTAGGGTACTCCTGCTCATTCTTGCATGCCACTGGAGAATAATTTCTCAGACTTGTTTCAGCATACAACACCTCATTCGTGTTGTTGTACTTTGTAATCATAAATTTCATCGGGGGTTCTCTGTCAATCTGGATCTGATTAGACATTCCTTTCCATGGAAGCCATATGTGAGAGTAATCAGTGGCAGTGTATCCGTTCAGTGCCCTCATGAAATCTCGTCCTAGGATCATGCCATAGGTGTCTGGGATATCGGCCACCTATATATCAATGGTTTGTTGGACCCGGGGATCAGCAGCAACTTGCATAGGTATCCTATTAATTTCCCCGACTATATTGATTTTGGTTTTATCAAGTTGCATCACCTTTTGCTGGGAAGGGGTAGGCGTGATTCCTAGTGCCTTGCAAACACTCAAGGGCATAACATTAGCCGATGCTCCTGAATCTAGCAAGCAATTGTGGAGGTTTTTTCCGAACACACGGATGGTGGTTAGAAAGGGAGGGGTCTCAAATTTCCCTTGAAACAATCCTCTAGAAACGTCCACCTGAGCGACTTGGGTCTTTTCTCTCTCATTACCCCTGTTTTGGGTTGATGTCAGACTAGCTGCCCTGTCGGGCTGCCTATTTGCCTGCTGACCTGTTGGTCGGTCAACCTTACTATTAAAAATCTGCCGGACAACTCGTTCATTCGATTGGTCACTAAAAGAAACCTTCTTTACCGGGACTTCTTCTTGAGCTGACCCCTATGATGGGGTCCCACTTATCATTTGAAAAAAGGCATTCATGACAGCAGGTACCTTCAGAAGTTCGAAGGTAGACACACTCAACTTTACCTTCTTGAATTCTTCAGCAATATACTCCCCCATTTGCTCGATCTCTTGGTCGTGCGAGACGTTCTGGGAGGAGCTAGCGTCTTGACTTTGGCCACTACTTTGTTGTTTATTTCTACTGAGGTAGCGTGTGGGTGTGAGTGGAAAACCCAAATTATTGTTTGCACTCAGATCGGGAGGGGTACTGAAATTATTTGGTGGGGTGGAGGTCGTGAAAGGGCCTCCAGCATGACCTCCTACTTGTCTATTTCTGAGGTTGTAAGGGACAATCCACTGGTGAAACATTTGGACCTCGACCTCCCTAAGTTCTTCTTCATCATCATTTGGACCATTATCTATTGAATTAAAAAGCTGATCCAAAATACTTTCGTAACTTACCTCTTTTGCCGCGTCATGATGGCTTGAATTAGTATTTTCCTGCTTGGGGGCATTGCATTCCGCCTTTGGGAAAGGGGTTTGATTCAACATCAACACCGAAGCATCATACGGGTCAGATGGGACGATGTCCCTGCATCCTGAATTGTCAACTACATTTTGAACTTCCACTTGGAAAATCTCAGTTGCAGTTTGGAATTCCGGACAATCCAGTTCAGAATGGTGGCTCGTCTTGTGTATTTGGCACCAACCGGATAAAGCGACTTCTGCCAAATAAACTCCGCTCATAGGGTTTTCATTATTGTTGTTGTTGGGCTGATCAAGAGGCATGAGAATTCCACCATTATTGGGGTGAGTATTCCATGTTCAACTCTACCTTTGGAAGGGCCTCCTGTCAAAGTTCTGGCCCGAGTTCTGATTTCTGTCATAATTTTGTCCTAACGATGTGCCAACCTTTTGATTATCTCAATTTTCGCAGTGATCTCAACTTTCCCTGTTGAGGTTGGCCTGGATGCTCTTCTGTGATGTCTGCAGCTAGTTATTCTGATTCCTTAGGTGTGTCATCTCTATTGACATTTTCTTGACAATCTCAGTAAGCTCGTCGATCCTATCTCTTTCAGTGCTACTCGGTTGCGACGCGGTATTCTGAAGGAACACAGGCTGTGCTTCCGGCTGATTCTGATGATCGGGTGGAAACTTCATCGCTTGAAGGTATGCTGGCATCTGGGATTGTTGCGGATGCGACTGCTGCTATTGGGGTAACAAGTAATGAGGCATTGGATACACCTGATTCATCGGTTGTCCAGGGTGCGGAACCATAGGTAGTTGAGGTACCAGATTCAACATGGGCGTTTGATGCTGTAAAGCTTGCGTGAGTCCCTATGTCTGCGTTGGGTGTGCTGTTTGCCCAAAGGAAGGCAACGGACTTGATATATTCTACCCCAAATCTGTACTGGCAACGATGGCTTCAACGTATGCATCGACCAACCTTGCAGGTGGCGGTCTCATCCTTTTCACCAAGGCTGAAGTGAGGTTATCCAACACTGCATAGTAAACGGGCATGATGGCAGCATCATTGAAAACACATGGGGCCTGCAGCCAGGTGTACACTCTGTGGAAGTGATCATTGAACGAGCTGATTGGTTCATTGATCTCCCTTTGAACCGACATGAAATGTCGATACGAGTCTGCAGGGCTGACAAGGGTCTTGAACTTCTGTAGGAATGCATTCTTCAAGAGATCCCACGTGTTGATTGTTCCAGCTGGTAAATTGACATACCAGTAAAAGGCCTCTTCCCCTAAGGAGTAGGGAAAGAGCCTACATGCCACATCTTCGTACATGATCTGCATAGTCTTCAGGGCGATTTCAAAAATCTTGACATGTTCCTCCGCTGTCCTCTACAGATCTTGGGAGTTGAACTTCGTACAAAAATTCTCACGATTCTTTGGCATATCATGGTAAAGGTTGAAGGCAAGCGGGGATGGGTTGTTGCCCAACCATGCCATTGAAAAAGGTGGTGGAGGCGGCTACGCCAGATTGGTCTGTGTTGGTAAGGGGGCTATAATGATTGGTGAGGTAGCAACAAGGCTGGTGAGCGTGTTTAGTTGAAAAGTGGTACTCAACCCGAGGGTGGTGAGCATGTTTAGCAACTGGGAAGGTGTAAGCGGTGGGATGAGCAACGAACGAATCTATCGACGAAGATGAAGGAGGTGGAGGTGAAAGAGCAGTGAGTTGTTCCGTGGAATCTGTGATCATGATCCCCTTCGTTTAGCTCTCTTAGCTCGGATCAGGGGTTGTAGTTCTTGCAAATCTCCCTTGTTTGGTGTAGACCTCAATATTCGGTGGAGTCTCTCAGGGGAAAATGACTCAATCCGATCCAACTTTACTCCTTTAGTGCCCTCCTTCTAGTGCCAGTTCTGTTGATGGTGTTTTTATGCACTTCACAATACAGGTAATACATAGGCGTATAACCTCTCTTGAAAGACAATTTTCCACAATCAGATTGCAGAACACTATCCCAAGGTCTCTTGGGTGTCAGGTCATGACGAGGTTTGAAATATTTCAGTTGTTTATGTGATTTGCTGAAATCACAAGGTGGTCTTACGCAGTTAGAGTTGCCAGAATTAAGTCAATGAATGGAGCTCTATCGATTTGGAGTTACTTTGCTTTGCTGCAGGTTCAAACAACATTCTTAGACTCCATCGTTCCGTCAAATTTGGCTTTACAATGTGCAACGAACCTTAACACAAGTTGCTTCTAAAAAAAGGGAAAAGAAAAGGGCGAGGAAGGAAGGTGTTTCCTGGACCTGCAACTACCGATGAATAGTGATCATGGAGGTTCCTGCTGTGGAAAGTTTCCTTTAAACAAAATTTCACTTAATCAGAGTTCTCACAATACTATGAAACCTATGCTATTTTCTAAGGACTGCAGATATTCATTATTCATTCGCTAGGGAAGGTGAATAAAGATGAGATTCAATGAGCAACAATGAAATCATAGTCCAGATTAACTTTGCACAGTCATCTACATTCAGCAAATGACCAAAAGTATGGACAAGGAAAGCATACACACAACAATAATACTCAAAATCAGAGATACCATACTAAATCTATCAAGTCTAATCTAAAGCACTTAAAACAACAAAGTATCTTAAAGCAAAGCTATAACTAAAATGGAGAGGAATCATGGAACATGCGGAGAAAACCAGAAATACACCAGAAAATGACTGTATTTTCTATTATATTCTCAACGGCATGTCTTTACAACAAAACAATTCTCTTAAAATGAGAGGAGGAAAGCCCTATTTATAGTTTTCAAAAAACAAAATGAATGGCCAAGATTCGATTCTATTGTGTGGCCAAGATTCACTTTACATTAGGGTTTCACCTACCCCCAAATATATTACATTTATGGCTAATTTCTTGTTTCTTCCCTATTTCATCATCTAGTGACAGTGCTGTAGCAAATTTGTCTTTTAGCCATTTGCCCTTTGCTGTAGCTATTCTTCAAGGAACTCATCGTCGATGACGGGATTGCCCTCTCGCTTCTTTAATGCAACATACTCCATGAAGCTTAGGATCAGTGACTGAAACTTATCTACCTCCATGATGTCAGATTTCAAGATCTGGTAAGCCCATTCTTGGGAATTGTTGCCCAGCTTTTTCTAGTCGTCCTCATACTTAGCAGCATTTTCTTTGAAAAGTTTTGACTGCACAAAGGCTTTGGCAGTGAAGCACATGAATTTGGTTGTAACCTCGGTGGACATTCCATCTTCCATAATCCTTACGAAGTAAGGCTTTATATTCTCATGGTTAATCTCGTCCGTAGGTAGCTCATACTCCGTCATCACCTTAAGGTATCGAGCACATTCCTCTCTGGAATCTCTTGCCCATTCAATATCTGACGTTATCCTCTCCAATATTTGCTCAAGCCTCCTCTTTCGGTGATCAAAATCCCTTCTCCATGTGTTAACTAACCAGTGATCATCATCTTTGAAGGCGAGATCCTTCTCCCAGACATCGCTTCGCAATGCGAGTATAGCTTCAATCTTTGGGTAGGCCGACTCATACTTCCTAGGGAACCTCTCACAGATCTGCCTTGTGTCCTCGAGAGTCTTTTGAACTTCCAGGAACCTATTTGTTGCCCGAACAACCAAGTTGATGCCAGTGTTCCCCATCTCCAAGACCTAGTGGAACGAGTTTTCCACAGTCTTGTCCAGGTTTCGTCTCTTTTCAAGTTTATTAATCTGCTCCTGGGACAGCAACTAAGGTGGGGCTGATGATGTTGTAGGCTCCTCATTCGAGGACGACCACTGTTGAATATAAGCCGTTAGGTCGGCCACCTACTCCTTAAGCTCCTCTTTTCAGACCTTATTTTGTTGGATAAGGTGTACCACTGTGGCGACCGACTCCTGGAGATGCTCAACCTTTTGTTCCCTTGTGGCCACTCCTAAGTTGATGGTGGAGACGTTGTAAGTTATGCCTTGCGCTCCAACCATAGACGTTGCTATTTGCACTGCCCTTGATCCTGAGACGTCCATGGTCACTTTTGACCTGACCTTTGGTTTCTTTGACTTTCTGGTGCTCATCTGTGCTCTGGCCATGATGGCTTCCAACCTCGCCTTAGGATCCTTTACAGTGGGAGTCCTTTGCTTGAGTTGTCTTTGCAACCAGTCGAGCGTTTGGGATTCTTGTCTGGGCAGTTCACTTTGAGTCTCACTATTCTCCTTCTCGAGTTCGACGGTTTTGACAACAAGAGTCATTTCCTTTATTTCTACCTCTTCCTTTTCTTCGTCAGGGCCTTGTTCAATTATTTCATGCTCAACGGGGGACTCGGTGTGCAGCTGCTCGTTGGGTGAATCTTTCTTTTTAGCATCCTCTTCCTTCTTGTTTAGAGTATCTTGATGTTCCTCGAGGCTCTCTCCTTGTTTATCCTCATGGAGGGATGTTTCTTTATCATGTTCTGGGGTCTGACCATGTCCCTCAATTGGAGACTTATTACCTTCCATCTCTAGAGCAACAATCTCTTCTTCTTGTACCATCCGGTCCTCAGCCTCCTTATCTTCAATTTCCTTGAGCTGCTTGTCCCACTCTGCATTGAGCTCAGGATCATTGGACTCTCGGATCAATTCAACATCGAGGTCCTCACCGCCCTCGCTAGAAGACTCATAGGCTACCTCATCAATCTCCCGATGCTCAAACAAGGGATGTTCATGATATTCAAACTCTTCGTCTTTCGGCACTTTCTCAGCCTCTAGTTGTTGTCGTTCGCGCTCATCTGAGATCTGCATGGTTGCTTTCATTTTTTGTGATTCCATAGAGGGGGATGTCGTTGGAGCGGAGGCCATAGCCTAAGCTATCGTAGTCTGGACTATTGGATTGGTTAGCATCCCTGAAAGCTCAAACGACACATTCTGCATATACTTTACAAAAGACTCGAGAAGGCTAAGGGTAGGCGTCGTGGTAGTAGAAACATAAGGAAGAGAAGGAGACATGGAGGAAGAGGAAATTCGTGAGGTGGTGGCGGACGATGAGTCCATAGGAACAACTTGCAACATTGGAGGAGTAGGAGCAAGGTGAACGGAGATATCCACTACAGGCGGGGAGGAAGCAGAGGCAATAAGAGAAGCATGAGGGATAGGGGAAGCAGTAGCAGCAGTAACAATGGCAGGCGACGACCTTGGCGAGCTAGATCCTGATCCTCCGATCCCAAGGGATGGACCCTTGGTTGGTACAGCCATCTCCACTCTACTAGTTGTTTTCCTCCTTTTCTTGGAAGGTTCAGGCTCAGAAGCTTTACGGGCATATACCTTTGGTTTAGGCAGCTATTCGCTAGCCTCCTTCCTTTTCTTGGTCTTTACCGAAGGGTGGGGTCTTAGATGTCTCACCAGTTGCAGCAGCAACTGCTCCACCCTCGGAGCCACTTGGTTCACTTATGTGCTCACTTGTAAGCTCGGTGAACATTAGAACGACCCGTTGTTGATTCAACTGAGCCACCTTCTTGTCGATCCATGCCCTTGTTCAGATTTCAACAGGCCTAGTGAGTATGTTGATATCATTCAGCTCTGGCTCACTCTAGTCAATTGTAGGCAACAGCAAGTTGGAAACTGCATCGTATCCGGGGTCCATAACTGTGTCTTCTTCCTCTTCTAGCTGATCAGGGACCGGACACAGGTTCACCCTTCGCACATAGATGACGATCATGCGCATATAATGCCGCAATCGTACCTCAAAATCATCCCTGCAATTGGCCCAAAAGTCCTCGATGTTGTGGAGGTGGGCGTACTCACGTCCCAACGCCTTTCTGACATGACCATAAGGATCCATTCGGGGCCGCGCTGCATATTGCTCAAAGTTGTATTTTGCCAGCTCCTTTTCCAAGTTCCCTGCGCACATGGAGGTGTGGACCTTGTACATCCCTTGACCTAGGTTCATGGGATAGGTGGGGCCTACCAAATGCTTCTCACTCAGGAGGCTATGAATGTGTCGTAGCTGCAAAGTCAACTTTAAGAGAATGATCCAATCATTTGGATACTGAAGCAGCTTGTTCGGTCTCTCGGTGAATCCCTGAGCTCGTATATATGTAAACTTTGGGAACTGAATGTACCAAAAGGCGTACTGCTTGAGGAGGACCTTGGCACTGTGGGATTTTCTCCTATGAAAATCACCTCCCACAGATTGGATGATGTGAGCAATGAACGCGTCGTTCACCCTATAGTAATCTCTTTTAAAATTTTAGAATTGTAACTAGGGGTACTTGTCATAGGGCTAAAGCTCTGGCCCTGATGGATCACTAGGCATCACTGTCAACCCTTGATAATGCTACCGATTGGCAAGAGAATATACCAAGTAGGAGGTCATGAAGAATTTGTTGGTCTTCTTCATGGTGGTAAACTGCTCGTGGTAGTCGTCATTGATTATTTCACCCCAATAGAAGGCGGTGCCCTTACCACGGAGAATCCGTTCTATGAAATAAAACATCCATTCCTGAAAGAAAACTACGCTGGGCAGGCCCATGACTCGGCTGAGGAGAGTTACAAGGTCATAGTAGTCCTCGAAGAAGTCGCTGCGGAAGAGCTCTTGAGGAAACTTCCCAGCACTACCTCGTTTATCCTTCAACCAGTACTGGTTGATCAGCCTCTTGCACCCCAAGGGATCCTATTTCCACACCTCCTTACAGTCTTCTATGGTGGGGATCTCCATGCTTTGAAAGATCGGGATGTGGAAGGTTGCTGTTATGCTTGACGGAGACATATCTGCAAGGATATTCCCGTCATGGTCCACAATGGTTCTAGTGTCTGATTGATATGCTTTTGAGCAAGCCATCACCAACTCCGGGGCCACTAAGGCTGGTGGGAAACCTGCAGCTTTAGCAAGTCTGTTGCTCTTTATTAATTTGACATTTGTTGTTTTTGGATTCATCTTGACCCTTTGTGTGAATTCATCAACATTGACCTATCCGATGTTGGTATCTGAGACATCCCTCCACAGGGTAGTGATTTTGGATTGAATCGAGACTCCTTGAAACTTGTATATCATTAGGTCCTCCTCCTCCTTGCGCCTTGGTGCCTTGGCTGCTCCTTTTCTTTTCTTGGGAGCACTGGAAGTCTCTGCGCTGGATTCCATAAATTCTACACAAATGACGTGAATTAGCAACGATGAACTTGTCAAAACGGTTGCCAACAAATCCTTGCATATCCAGATTAGTTTGTCAAAACGGTTGCCAACAAATCCCTGCATATCCAGATTAGTTTGACAATCATAATCTATATTCAAAAAAATCATGCAAGCTGGATACTTCATTGTTAGGAAGAAGTACAAACAAAATCTAGAGTTCCTGGGCTAGAATTCCCTTGGAAGAATGTCGTTTGAAAGGGCAAAATGAGAATGAAATTCCCATAAGCATTTCCCGAGGTTGGATTTGAAGATTTGAGGTTGAAGGCAAAAGAAAACCTAATTTTAGCCAGTGGGTCGAAATCCATTTTGGATTTGGAGGTCATTTGATACCTCATTTGGCAGTTCGGGCATCACTTGCAAGACAGCCGTCTGGAATGACGCAGAGGAAACGAAAATCCGGGTGCCGAAATCCGGGTCTCGGATTGCCGTTTTCGGGAAGCAGCTAAGGACTGGCCTTTTGGGACGACGAAGCGGAAGCGGAAATCCAAGGGAAGGAAATCCGAGAGGCAATTTCTGAAAGCAGCAAGAAGGTTCAGGACAGTCGGACGGCAAACGGAGCACCGAGACCTGGAGGTCGGGAAGCTATCCCAAGCTCGTCGTTAGAATAGCATAGGTGGAATGGAATTCCGAGAAGGGAATTCTGGAGTTCAAAATTCGGAAGAAAGGTCGAAGGAGAAAGGTCGGATTCGGATTTCGGCAAACAGCGGACCGAGGTCCGAGAGCCAGGAAGATGCTCGAACGAGGCCGTTTGGAACAACGATGACACAACGAAATCCCGGGAGAGGAATTCCGGAGGTGCAAGTCCGAAGGGGAAATTTGTCGAGGATTTCGACCGAAAGATGGTTTTGTGGCCGAGAAACGATGTCCAGAAAGCCGCTCGGGGAAGGTAGTTTGGAACGGCGAAGACGGGACGGAGTTCCGGGAACAGAATTCCAGAGAAAGATTCCAAAAGAAAAGTGAATTTGGCAAGATGGTGATATTTTCAAGTTTAGACAGACTTTAAGGGTCCGAGGTCAGTTGGTTGGAAGGACGCTCGGACTAGGCCGTTTAAAACGACGAGGATGCAACGGAATCCCGGGATGGGAAATCTGAAGGGCAAAATCCGAGGTAGGAGATTTGTCGAGGATTTCGACTGGAAGAAGGTGGCGGACGGCCACGAGAAGACCCAGGCCCGGGTGGCGCCGACGCTGACGTTGTTTCGAAGAATGGCCGCGGCGCGGTGAAGTTCCGGATCGATTTATGGGTGGTTTAAAGATTGATTTTGTCATTTTTAAAAGATGGGTTTTGTGCAGAAGGCATGAATTTACTTAGTTTTAAACTCATTTTACGATTTTCACCCACAAAAATGCGAAATTTCATGAAAAACAAAAGGAGGGCGCGCGGATGGCAAACCTACCTCGAAATCTTTAAGAACAGGTTGCCGGATGCATGGGGGTCGACGAAAAAACACTCGAATTTCGGGGCGAAAGAAAAGTCTGAGCGCTGGGAGTTCTCCAATCTTCTCAATCGCTTAAGCTTTTTGACAATGACAACCGTAAAACTTGATTTTATAGCCGAAAATACCCATTAATGCAACATTAAATTCATCGTACGGGGTAGGTGGAGTCGGTGGATTTGAAAACGCAGGGGTAGCAGGAGGTCCAGGGTCCGAGGTCCGGAAAGCCGTCAAGAATCCGCCGTCGAAACAACAAAACTCAACAGGAAACCCAGAAGGGGAAACCCGAAAGGAGAAACCCAGAGAAGGAAATCCGGAAGGGGAAACCCGAAGAAGGAAATCTAACAAGGGAAATCCGGAGAAGGAAATCCGACAAGGGAAATCCGAAAAAGGAAATCCGACAAGGGAAATCCGAAAACTGCCATAGACACGAAAATGACATTTTGACAGGGAAAACCCGAGTTACCCTAGACTTAGCAATTTTGACAAAAGGGAACTTCGATTGAGCCTAAAATATTGCATTGGGAAACACATCGACCCTTCTTAGGGCACAAAAATGGGCATGCAAAACAAGGGGAGGCAAAAAGGAAAGAAAGAGCCTGAAACACAAAGAGGGAAGAGAGGGTCCCTATTCCGAATGAGACATGTGTGCAAAATGGGCACAACACTTTCATTGGTTGAGTCATAAAGAAATGACCATCAACACCTTTAAGCTAATAAACATTTTCATCTATCCTTCTAACAACAACCACAATTTTGGAGCCTTTTATAATCTCACAACCATTTTACCGAAACACAAGATTATATCTTCTACTGCATATTTTCCCTACACTTAAGAGGTTATGTCGTATACCCTTAACATAGAGAACATCATTTGTATTATGCTTGCCATCAATACTGATTGAACCTTTTCCACATATCTTAGTGTATATATCATCACCAAACTTAACAAGACCTCCTTCATATTTCTCGAGTTTGAAAGACTTATTCTTGTCACTAACCATATGATTTGACCATCCACTATGAATGATCCAATAGTTCTTCTCAACTCAAAGGTAGATAAATCACCATACAACTGATCTCTAGAATATTCGCATAGGATTTACTATCATTGATAATGGTTTACTTTCTTATACTTTAAGTTATATTTCATTTATATAGTTTTGGGATGTTTGAGAGTTCTTTCTAATCTCTAGGAGTTATAATGCAAACTCTTGTTTCTGGAAGATCTTATAACTTTCTAGACTTAATCAAATTTTAGTAATCAAAATTTCAAATTTCAGTAATCGAAAGGTCAATAATTAACAAGTTGTATCAACTTTCTCTCTATCTATCTCACTCATTGTTTATCCCTTATGCTTTAGACCTTTCTCTCATTATCTTCATCTATTTAATTGGCTCTATCCCCCTTGAGCTCAAGAACTACCTCTTACAGTGTCGTAAAATGTACACCTTTACGTTTTCACACTATGTTTGCATCCCCTTAATTAATTGGACTTAATTAAGCCTTTGATTGGCCCAATGATGCATTCACAAACCTAATTAATTTTGTTTTCTAAAAGTCGAACCCACATTTAATGAATGCCTACACTTAATTAGATATCTTGGAAAATGTGTCTTAGGTTTAAGGCCTAGGACCCACTCGCATAAGGGTGAATGGGTCCTCCTTAAGTCTCGGGATCCATTTTTTAATATGCTTTTAGTGGAATTTTAATTATCTAAATTCAAATCGCAAAGGTCGACTTGTGATGGTTAATTGTCAGGTAATTAGGGAATCACCTATAAATACAGGGTTATTTTATCAAATTCAAATCCTAAGAGATCCTAAGACTTTTAAAGGAGAAAAATTATAGCCAAGACCATTAGAGAGTAGATTTCTGAATCAATTATTACAACATTCAAGATCCTATCATGATGTCAAGATTTATGTGTGTTCATGCATGTTGACATAACCTTGTGATGTAGGTTTCAAGTTTTTCAAACATCAAATTAAGTGTCAAATCAAGCATCCAATCAAGCCATTTCATGCAAGATCCTATCCTTGGAGAGATGTGTTAGACTCCAGTCGTCTAAGGCCAGTCATTAAGGGGTTTGGTGAGTTGCAACAAGCTTTTATTTACAAGTGAAGAAAGATTGAAAGTTGATCAAAAGTGCAATTTTGCAAAGTTGTCATCTAAGGTGTCAAGACATGGGTGATCCCACAATACTAGTTTACAATTTTTGGCCAAACTGGACACTGAATTGATTTTTTCTAACTAAATCTTCACTTTCAGACACTTATAGCAGCAGAATCGTGAGGAATTTGAAGATGATGCAAAATAGTGATTTGTGATATTTTGTCTGTAGATTCTAAATATATTTTTTTCAAAAAAATTGGAATCACATTGCACTTCTTTTTTCATCTTTTTTGAAAACTAGTTTTTTTCAGTGAACACCATTTTTAAGGAGTGATACTCACCACATAACACAATTTTTTTCCATTAAGGATAAAATTCTATTTTTTTCGAATTTATATTTGTAACTATAATATCTATTGCTTCCAATTGGTTTCATAGTGTTTTATTGAATATTATTTTCTTAAGTCAAACCAATTACAATTTAGACATAGGCAGACCTTATAACACAACTTTTTTTTGTTGGATTAAGGACTTCAATATCTAGTGGACTCATATTTAAAAAAATATATGATAATCTTATATTTTTCCACATGTGCAAAACAAAAGCTTGATTTTCGATGAAAAACCTATATTCACAAGAAATAAAAAATAAATATAATAATAAAATTAAAATTATACTTTTTGGGAAGCTTATAATAAGGACTACATACTTATAAAAAATAAATTTTAAATGAACTCATTTTATCCTCCAAAAGGTAACTCAAAAATGGTTTTTTATCAACATTTTGATAGGTGTAAAGGAGACTTCATTATAGGTGTGGTTTAAAACTAGCGGGGTTCTATCCAAGGGGGTTTGATCTAAGGTGGTTTGATCAAACCCTCTTCAATTGGAATTATTCAAATAAAAATTTTTAAGGCTTAAATCATTATATTTTCTAAAAATATGTGATTTCAGCAAAAATCAAAATCTCCCAAAAATTGTAAACCAGCATTGTGGGATCACCCACACAGAAATTCACCTACAAGTTTTATTTTTGGCTTTCTGATGGTGAAACTTGGGGGAATCAAAGCCTTAGATCTGACATCAGGAGGATTGAAAAAATAACTTTTAGAGCCCTATACATAGACCCATTCGCCCCTAGGTGAATATATCCTTCAACAAAGCCTGAAACCCACTTTTATAGTCAAATACATACCATCTTAACCTTCTCAGATTTGTTGGTTAATGGTTTTTTTTTCTAATGTTATCATGATAATTCATGTTTCAAGTGTTAAATCTCATAAGTGTTATTATTAATGCACTTTTTTTCTTCTCCAAAAAGTGTTCAGACATTTTTGTCATAAGGAAGTTAGGGCAACATAGTGTCCAAACCTAGGGTTGACTCGCCTTGAGAGTTGCAAGCCAATTCTAACAATTTGTGACACTATCCCTCTTCCTAATGAACATGGAAAAGGTGGATTTATGATTAGGTGGACACCACCTATTGCTTTTTGGCATAGGTCCCTCATTTTTAGGCCTTCTTATTTCACTTCCCCCTTTTCTTTTGTTTCGCCTCTCTACCTATCCATCTCTCTATCTCACATTTCTCTCCCTACCTCTCTGTCTCACCATTGTCTCTACCTCATTCCCTTTATCTTCTCTCTTCATCCCTCTTTCCCTCTCTACTTCTTTATCTCTACCTCCCTCCGTCCCCTCTCTCATGTTCTCCCCCTCTTTCTATCTCCTCTCTTTACTTCTATCTATCTCACTTCTTTCTCCCTCCCTCCTTCCCTATCTCTTCTCTTTATCTCTCTCCATCTCCACCTCTCCCTCCCTCCTTCCCTCTCTCTCAATATCTCCACCTTACTCCTTTCGTTTATGCCTCTCTACTCTCTCTCTCTCCTTCCCCTAATCTTTCTCTTTCACTCTCTCCTTCCCTCTCTCTCCCTACCTCTCCCTCCTTCCCTCTCTCAAAGAAAGAAGGGGAGGGAGGGAGTGAGAAGTAGGTAGAAAGATGGAGAGAAAAGATAGAATGAAGGGAGAGGTAGAGAGAGAGGGGGGTAGGTAGATGGAGGGAGGGAGAAATAGGTAGAGAGATGGAGAGGAGAGGTAGAAAGAAGGGGAAGGGAGAGGTAGATGAGATAAAGAGATAAGTAGAGAGCGAAGGAGGTAGGGACAAAGAGGTAAGGAGGAAGACAAAGGTGAGAGAGAGAGAGAGCAACAAAAAGAGAGGTAGATAGATAGAGAACAAACACATATATGTTATATCACTCAACCATGATGAACAACACACAAGAAATGCTAAAGGAGTTTAATGCGACCTTCAAATAAAATCCATACAACTTAGTGACATATGTGTTATTAGACTCTTCATGCAAAATCCATACTAATATTATGCACAATAGTGAATGCCATTAGCCATGACACATAAATAAGCCTACCAAGCACATCATGATACAAGCTTCTCACAAAAGCCACAACACTTGTAGTATATTATTCCATATTCACCATTCAACCCTAATGAACACCCGTATATGCCATATTCCATTAGAACCATCATACATAAGTTAATTTCATCTAATAGTGATGTATGAACAAGCACACTAGGCATGCCATCATAGTTTGATGTATAATAACCATATAATTAATTTAATTCAAACCTAATACATAAGAACACTAGAATATAGCATAGTGACAAACATGCCATTTTATGAAATCAATATCGTTGATCCTTATACACAAGAACAAAAGGCACTCTGTAGCAATTAGATGGAGATTTTTCAAGAAAAATTTACACAAAATCCATAAGTATCAAGCATTCCATTAGACCCTTGATACAAAATCCATATAATTAGTTAATGATGTGTACAAGCCTAGCATTCAAGTATACCCTTACAGAAAAGTCAATGTCAATTATGCATACAAGTCATTGTTACTCAACATTGACAAAACACATAAATATATGAAATTTAATTAAAAATATTAATTCACAAATTTAAAAATGTAATTCATATTAGTTAAACCTAAAATATTTGTTTCTACATGTGCATAAATATGTTTCTAAATATTTATCTCTCTCTCTCTCTCTCTCTCTCTCTCTCTCTCTCTCTCTCACTCACTTTATCTCTCCCTCTCCCCCTCCCTCCACCTCTCTCTCTCTCTCTCTCTACAAGCCTAGCATTCAAGTGTACCCTTACACAAAAGTCAATGTCAATCAACCTTGACAAAACACATCTCTCTCTCTCTCTCTCTCTCTCTACAAGCCTAGCATTCAACTGTACCCTTACACAAAAGTCAATGTCAATTATGCATACAAGTCAATGTTATTCAACCTTGACCAAACACATATCTCCCTCTC
>CM021100.1:826419672-826443094 GCA_007115665.2 Sequoiadendron giganteum | reverse complement strand
GTTGAATACAACTGCCAACATCTTGTGGGAGCTAAGGTAGTTTGTAGTGAATTGATACACCTGAAGCTTGGTTTGTATATAGCTTGGAGGTATTTTGACCCAAGGAAGAAAATGAATGCCTTGTTGCCTTCTATTTTTGATAAACATTTCAACTTGTTGGAATATTTCTGGAGGGATCTTCAAGATGAGTATGACCTCGGCAAAAGAAATTATAAGAGGTTACCCATCTCACTCATGGTAGAATTTGGGGTTAAGGATGACATCCCCGACACATTAGTAGATGATGGAGTGGTATTAGATCCATCATATGAGGCACTAAATATTGGCACCAAAAGTTTGGATCTGGTGGACTGGGATAGTGAGGAGACCATTGACATAAAACAAATAGGGAGGCCAGTTTTGGACAGAAGTATTCGCTGGGTTGTCCTAAGAACTAAAACTCCTCAAGAACCAACTCTTAAGAAGGGGAAGGGATACAAAAGAATCAAAAGGAAATTTCCTTCCAAGGAGCCCTTGGAGTTCTTCCCTCTTGACATTGAGGAGATTTAGCTTGAAGCATCGACTCAAGATGAACCAGAGGCACAAGAGGGAAATGCCCAAGTAGGACTCGTGGTTTTCACATAAGCAGTAGGTGATTCATCTGCTCAAGTCCCTCCTACAGAGCAGCAAAGTAAAGAGATGCCTAAGGGGACTCTTCATGATATTTTTGAGTCATTAAAGGGAAAAGAAGTCGAGCCGGAGATCCATGAGGTGGAAATAGACTCTGATGAGACTTTGTCAGAAAAGGATGCACAAGAAAATATACCTCTACAGGAGGAAACCAAGCATGTATTGACAGAAGAAGATCAATGGGCCCTATTCGAGGAGGAAAATAAAGCCTCGGATGCTCAAGCACATGTGGAGGCCATAGAGAAGCAAAAGGAAATTGATGCTAAGGAAAAATTTGATATCTTACTCCAACAACAATAGGTAGAAGAAAAATGAAGATTTGATGAAATAGAAAATAAACAAAGACAAAAGGAGCAAGAGCTCAGGATCTAAGAAGAAAATGATAAGCTGGAGTTAATATAGAAAATTCATGATTTTGAAGAAGAAAAGGAAAAGCAGCGAAGAGAAAGAGAAGTTCTTGTGGCCAAGTTAAAGCTTATTGAAGAGGCTTATAAAGAGAAAGAAGAAGCAAAACGAGTGCAAAAGGAAAAGGATGTTGAGGAGCAGATTAAGAAATAAAAGGAAAAGGAAGATGCAGATAGATTGAAGGCATTAGAGGGAGAAAGAAATCAGGAACTTGAGAAGAAGAGGTTAGAAGAAGAAAAGTTGAAAAAGGAAGAAGAAGAGAAGAGGATACAAGAACAAAAGGATAGGGAGGAAGTTGAAAAGCTTGCACAGACAAATGTGGATCAAAAACAACAAGAGAGACAAGGGGTTGATTCTCAAACTCAAGTAAATGTGCAACCACCTTCTACTATTACTATGGCTTCTTCTTAAACTATAATGACCACTACTCCAGGTGCTTCCACTTGGTTAAAATTGGATCTTCAGAAGAGATCAATAACACCTTCATGACCTCTCAATTGGGATGATATGATGAAGGAAATTGAAAAGGAAAGGCCCAAGAAGAAGACCAAAATCCTACATTCCACTAGGCTCACCGACAGAGGAGAAATTGTTGTTGAATGTGCCATACCAATGATGGACAAGGATGTAGGAGACATGCAATTGACTGATTACCAGTTGGGCACTGTCAACTTGGGAAGACCTACCAAATATCAACAAATGAATTTAATAGATGTGGTAGCTTCATCCACTAAATCTAGAATGATGAAAGATAAGAAGAGAAAGGATGAGCTTAAGGCTTAGTTAGATCAATTGCATTCATTCTTGAAAAGTGTTTCTAATCCAAGGTCACAACAAGTTCCCACCATTGAAACACCAATTTTTCTTAGTAAGAAAGAGGTGGATGATTTGGTACAGGTAAGGAGTAAGGCAAAGGTGTTGGATAGGTGGACTAATAAGATAAATCAAGAAATAAATGAAGTGGTGGACAATAGTTTTGAGGTCTACAAAATGATGAAGGAGCTAATAGAGGAAATGAACCAGTATGTTAAAGTATTGGGAGAGCAGGAGGAGGAATATAGAGGATATAGTCAGAGGTTGAAGGAGGTTAGAAAATTGTCAAAATCCACTCTTCTGGAACAATCAATACTTTAAGAAGACAATAAAGATTTCTTGGAAAAGACTTCCAACATACTTTGGTTTAAGTCTGACTTTCTATATAAGCATAAAAGTGAGGTTCAAGATTCTGTCAAGGATCTGAATGAACAATTTGAAGAGTTGGAGGCAATTATTGCTATCATAGTGAATGTTAATATACCAGTAAAAGAGGGCCTACCTTTGAACCAAATAAAGGAGAAATGGGATGATAGGTTTAAAGAGGTCATGCAAAAAGGAGATGATGGAGAGGATCTGCTATTAGATCAATTAATGGATATTAAAGAAGAGATAAGGGAAGCTAAGAGGGAGTTGACCAAGCTAAAGGACATGAGAGGATTTGCTATTGTGGAGCTAGAAGGGATCAAGTTTGAAGACAGTTGGGTTGATGGGCCGGATTTGGAGGTGCTTCAACAAGTCTTCTCTAGTTATGATGAGTACATTGCAGAGTAGGCTTAACATGCATAATTAATAGCCTCATGCATGCATGGTTTTCTTTTTCTCCTCTGCATGCACAACTGGTAGTTTGTGGGCACATGACTTTCTTTCTCCTCTCCATTATTTTCTTCTAGTTTAACAGAGTTTCCAAGATGACTTTAATCCCTAAAAAGGTGGATTGACCTAAAATAGAAAGGACTTCAGATTTTTGTGTATCTATAAATACCTGGGAGGTATTATATTGTAAGGGTCGGCTGATGAGAATAAGATTAGCCACCTGATAAGTAGGAGATAGAATATTTTCATACTTTTTATAGAGATACATTGTTACTTTATTTACAGTTGAATATAATTATAGGTTTTTACACAATATGGTATTGGAATTGAGTTTTGTTGGATAAGGTTGATGAATTATAATCTATCTATATGCCAATGATTGTGTTGAAGCATGAGTGTTTCTTATGTGATCAAAATCATTAGAAGAAACCAGATTTAAATATTATTTCATTAGATTATTTGTGAATTGAATTTATTGAAGTCTGTTGATCTATGGTCTTGGCAATGAATGAGAGTGTGTTCTTTTATCTTTGAAATATTTATGATGAGTGATTGTGATGTTAAAATAAGCACCTTAGATGCATGCAATAGTATGGATTATTTTGTAAATTGCATCATTCTATGGTTTTCTTGATTTGTTTGAAGAACATTCGTTGTCAAAGATATATATCTGGATATTAGATAAGTTTTATTCATGTTTGTTGATATACACCCTGATCTATCTTTTTCTTTTATTTAAAACTCCCTTTTATTAAGGACCGTTCGATGAATAAGTCATTGCTTGCATTCCTTATTACCAACAAAGGTCCCTTGAATATTATAGTTGCATGTACTGATTGAGTGACACCAGACAGTTGAGAACCATCTTCCAGGACCTTAGGAGTTAGGCTACTATATGTTGCCTTTCTTTTTCAGGAGAAATAGAGTAGAAATATTCTATTTAACGTTGTTTGTGTCATTTTCACCATCAACAGTTTTGATTGTGAGTGTTATTGCATTAATTATGTATTTCGATAAGTCATGTGCTTTATTCTTTTTGTTGCACACAAGATAAACACAATTAGCCGATTCATGCATTTTGTTTTCTCACTCCTCTCTCAATCAGAACTCTATTAATCAGGGTCTCATGTTGAGTTTTCCTGAGTCTACATAAGGATATTCAATCCTTCATTATATTCATTCAATAATCAATAATCATTATTGTTTCACATATTTTGTTGTGTAATTTCTCATTCGTGTGTGAAAATTTTCTCTTTAGAATATCATCTAGGGCTTGTGGGATCTCAATCATGGATTCTTTCATGGTATCAAAGCTCTAGATCTCAAGATCCTTGTTCACTTTTTTGAGGAATTTTATTGCATCAAGATCATGGTTTTTGGAGGCATAGAAAATTTGTGGAGGTCGCTGAATTTTGTGAAGTGTGTCCACAAGCCTGTGACTTGAAGTTGTCACCCATGCCCTCTAAATCAGAATCTTCAATAAACCATCTTGTTGCATATTCCTCTGTGCAATACATTTTTGGAAGCATCAATTTGAGTTTGGAGTCCCACAAGGGTAGTCTTTGTGCAGGTTTGATCAGTTATTTGCAAGCTACTAATCATGCATTTCAATAGTGAAGGCACAAACTAGGGAGATTTTCCTATGATACTCAGGTTGTGGATTTTTGTCTTTGTGATGGAGGCTTGATTAAAGGGAAACACTTAGTCACACAGGTCATGGTTCATTTGAGTGACCTAATCCATGCTTCCTACCGCATGAATTATTGTTTCACACATCAAGGATGGCATGATTTTATTTGTTTGTGTAGGCAGGGATTCAATTTGAAGTTAAAGAGGCCACATTTGGGTTGTGATCTGTATAGTGAGGGCATTCTTTCCATTTCCATAGCCTAGCATGGTTGGAGGAGGCATGATTTGTCACCGAGGATCATAATTTTCTCTAAGTCATGATTTTCTTTGATCCACTATTTGGAGGCATTATTCACTTGTTTGAAGCCAACAACATTCATCAAAGTTGTGCTTGAACCCACGGTCTCATTTTCATGGTGTGACAAACATCCTTTCAGGCATAATTTTTTGTATAGGTTTGTCTCTCAATACCCAATTACTGCAAGTGACTTGCATTTGGAGGAAGAGACATCAAGAGATCTTTTATTTACAACAACTTCAATCTATTGATTGGATTTGATTTGTTGCATTTAAATTGTAATCCGAGATCAAAAATTCTTGCTCTTATAGGCATATTGTTCTTTTTTTCTTGCATTATTACTATAATTTATTCTCTCAAGTCTGTAATTTTTTGGAATCATGGATTAAAATCATGTAACTCTTCTCACTCCCTAAAAATTTCTCAAGTGGAAAACCCAAATGGAGATCATTTTGAAGAAGTTGGGGTTGTATCAAGTCACCATGGGTACAAAGCTTGAACTGGGTGCTATTGCAGAAAAGAGGAAATGGTTCAAGAGATGTGATGAGTCTTTTGGTACTCTTTGTATGTCTATCTGTCTTGATCTATTATTTCACATCTAGTCTTGTAACACTCCATAGGAAATTTGGGCCCATCTTGAGCTCCTCTTTGGTAAGAAAGAAACACTTAGGATTTATCAATTAGAGAATGAGCAGATATGTCTTAATCATTTTTATTTTGATAGTATCCAAGACCTCTTCAAAAAACTTAAGTCTTTAAGGCTTCAGTTAAAGTAGTGTGGTATTGAGAAGAAAGATGAACAGTTGATTCTTTATCTACTTGCCAACCTTGGTCCTGATTATTCTATCTGTGTTTCTACATTTTATGCTACTAGAGATGCTATGGGCTCCAAATTTACAATTCTCTCTCTTGATGAATTTTCCACATCACTCATGTGAGAACAATCAAATTTAATCCATATGGATACATTGAAATCTTGAAAATCATCTACTCTTTTTGTTTCTCAAAATTTGAAAGACATGAAGGCCTCTACTAGCAAAGGTAAGAAATAGAAACCAAAGACCATAGAGCATGAGAAGGATTCTAGTTCAAATAAAAAAATTGATTCACCTTCTCCTAAGGTGGAATCATCGAAGAAAGAAAGACCCAAGTGTGCTTACTATAATAAGAAGGGACATAACGAATCTTAATGTTATGAGAAGAAGATAGATGGATATGTAGAACAAGTTTTTGATTTGACAACTCTTCTTATGAAGAAAAATATTCATCTACATTAGGCGGTTCTTCTTCTTCACCATCATTCCAAATAGATAGATAGACCAAACACAAGGTTCATGCATTATGTGCAACCACCGGTTCACATTATTCTAGATAGCTACTAGATTCAGGTGCTTCACACCATATGGCATCTTCTTAGGAAATGTTCTCATCTTTTGAGGCTACATCCTCACCACACATATTAATGGCTAATAACACTTATATGAGTGTATGTGGGAAAGGTTTTATCGACATTGATGATGGTACATTCAATTATGTACTATGTGTACCATCTTTATTCACTAAGCTTCTCTCCATCTATCAGATTGCTCACAGTTGGAAAGGGAAGATAGTTGAGTTCACACCTACTTCAATGCACATCAAAGAAAGTTAGATTGGTAACATTTTTGCAATAAGGAGAGTTGATCATTCTTCTTGATTGTATGCATTCTCAAAATTTGGTCCTCCATCTCCACTACTTGAGTATCACTCTCTTTCTTCAAGAGAGCATGTTGTATCTGAGCTGAAGTTTTGTCATTTGAGTTTATGTGTTCTTCCATCTATTCATGAGACTAGTGTTGAGAATTATACACCTCTACCTCCTGTTGAGATCACATTTGCTTAGCAAGATCCCTATTTAGCCTTGATTGACATTGTAGCTCCATTCATCAAGCCATCCAGTGCTATTGTTGAGGACATATCAAAGGATATTCATTTCCTCTCATATGATAGATTCAACACATTTATTATCCCGTCTTCTTTAGAGATTCCATATCAAGATCATCTTGAGTTGTCTGGTGTTGATACATTTGATTCAACATTGTACCATTCAGACACTCACGTTTCAGTTCAATTCTCCATTGACCATCATCCAAGACTTCCATTTTCACCTCACATCTAGGGGTTTCCTCATCATTGACCATTGGATTTGTTTCTTTCTTAGGGGAGACACATTGGTTTGATCATCGACATAGGGATTCTCTCATTCTAGGGGGGATTTAGAGTCTCCACTCTCTCTTATGGGGGTATCTAATTGTATATTTGCATATGTTCTTGAGACATTCTCTTGAGACATTCCATTTATAATTTCCTTCTATTTCTCGTTTGGAGAGGAGTTTTGTTCCCACAAGGTTATCTCCTTTACTCCATTTTTAATAAACTTTCATGTTGTTCATGGGTACCTCATCAGGCCTTATGCCGAGATCCATTCTACATCCACCATTGCATTCTTTTCCTTCATCAATTTTTTACTTCTCCTTAGTTGTCATTCAAGGGGGTGTTGGAGTAAATTAATTAATATTTACTCTAGTGCTTAATGAAAACTTAGGAAAGGATCATCTAGTTCTAATTGCGAGTGATTGCATTAATTATGCATTTCAATCAATCATGTGCTTTATTATTTGTGTTGCACACAAGATAAAGACACTTAAATGATTCATGCATTGTATTATCGCAATCCTCTCTCAGTCAGAATTCCATCAATCAATCTCATGTTGAGTTCTCCTGAGTCTACATAAGGATATTCGATCCTTCATTGTATTCATTCAGCAATCGATTCAATAATCAATAATCATTATTGTTTCACATATTTTGTTGTGTAATTTATCATTCATGTGTGATAGGTTTATCTTGATAATATCATCCAGGGATTGTGGGATCTCAATCATAGATTCTTTCACATTATTCATATAAATGATAAATATTTGAAAGGGTTGACACATGTGTCTTATTTTATTTGCACTTATGTTATGAATTTAGCACATGTTCTCATTGCCTAATTTTCTAAAACTAGTCTCATGAATATATTATAGACCTAGTAATATTTCTTCTCATTATTTATTATTTGAAGCTTTCTCATCTATTATTTGAATGAAATATAAATATCCTTATCTTACATTTCATGCTAATAATTTTCTTCTAGCATAAATAAAACCTACATTTTTCATAAAGAATTCTTAATCAAAGGATGAAATAGGTGGTGGTGGAGAGGTGTGAGGATGATTTTATGTGTCATAGACCTTAGGTGAGATGGGATCCTTAGGTTAGTTGAGATGAATCTTTGAATTTATGTTGACCTTGGGTGAACTTGGTATGGGTATTTATGGTTTATGTTCCAAGTGGGATTTTTATTGTGGATGTTGTATGACTAGTGGATGGCTTTTTGAACCTCATTAGGAATGGAAGTTGACACTTTAGGTGGTACAAACCCTTTATATAAGGGTTTACCTCTAATGGATAGGGGTTATATATCCATTTCTACATCTTCATTTTTCTCCTCTTTGACAACCTCTACTACAAACTCTTTACTTTTCATTACATCCTCATCTTCTTTACTTATGTCTTTTTATTCACTTAGTTGTACCTCCAATTTCTCTAGTTTAAATCTAATCGCTTGTTTATATTTTCGATCATCCTCCATGTCTTGTTTTCTTCATACCATCTCCATGCTTCCCAAATCACATGCATCTTCCTTATTACTATAAGCATATTGTTTTTCATCGCAATCTCACTTCAATGTACAATTTTCCATCACACTCAATTTGCAAAACAAATTATTTCATGAGATAAAGCTCTCTTGTTGCTTAAGACTCCTCACACACCTACAACAACCCTCACAAGATTCTTCTCTACTAACCTCTCTCTTTCACTCTACCCACTGATTCTGGTATAAGCTACCTCATGTTCAATGATCTTCTTATGCACTCAAAACCCGAGGCTCTAATACCACTTGATGTAGACAAAAACACAATCTCAACTCAAAAAATAATTAAACCAAAATTCACAATAACTTGTGCCAATTTTTAATCGATTTACAAATCCATGATTACAAAAATCAAATCAAACAACAAACAAATATCTTTATTTCAACTTCAAGATAAATAAGAATTATAAATTTTAGGGCAACTACTTTGCCTCCCTCCTCTGTCCAACTTTGCATCTTCCTAATTTCCACACTTCATTCGCCTCTCCTTTATAGTGTCAGTCTTCTACCACACATTCTTACCTCCTTGTCATCCATTTCTCTTTATGCTTTCAATCTACGATGATTCTCCTTTCAATATGTTCGATATCGGTTCGACCCTTGCAAACCTACCCATACTTCTATGCATCTCATTTAAATCTACATTTAAATTTTAATAACTCTTCCTTACCTCAACATTGATACTTCTCCCAGAGGTGCAGTTTTTTTCCCTATACATTTTATTTAAATAGCATCTATGGCTCCTTCATATGTTGACCCTTTTGGCCTCGCTTTCTGCATGCCACACGATACTATTATTTTTCCCATCCTTAAACTTCTATCAACTTATTTAAGACAACATTTTATGGCATTTCAATTTCTCAAATCTTATTTTGAATGGTTCAACCTCTTTCTAATTGTTTCACACAACACTCATCTCTTTACTTTATCTTCAAATTGTATGGAAGACTTCCATTACATTTGTGACCAACTATTTCTCAGTATTGTATTCTACAGTACAGCCCATCCAACATCTCACTAATTCCACTATGTCTACAACAACTTGGTGTTGATCTCAGGCTATGTTATGTAGCCTAAGGGTATTTTATTGTTGCAAGAGCATCTCTCATTCCCACATCCTCCTATTTGCATTATTTTTGGTAAACAGGTATATTTCCTTTAGTCCTATTTTATGCTTCCTCTATTATGTCTTCTACACTAGCTACCAAATGCTCTCTTCCTGGAATGTGTAGCCTATCCCTTTCTCGATGTTTTAGTTTTCTTCATTAAAAATATTCAACTCATGCACAGTCTCTTTATTTTGCCTTCAATTTTTCTTTAAAATACATAACACCTCCTCCCACGTTTGGCCTATGCTGATTTTCTTTTGGTTTCTTGGTAATCTGCCTTCAAACCAAAGCCATGGTGTGGGTCTCTCCTCACCCAAGCGTGCCTCTTCCACTCACTAATTTTTATTTTATTATCCCTAGTGATGCCTCTTCACTTTTTTTTTTGCAATTTCTTCAACTTCTCTTGTTTTTTAATCTTCCAAGCTCTTTAACCATATCCTTTCCAACTTTCACATCCTCATAATATTTGAATAATGATTTGCATAACTTTATACAAATCAAATTACCATTTAACCACATTGGAAACTGATTAATGTGAAAAATATACATATATGAGATCATGAAGATACATATAATGATCACTCAAACTTATGATGTTTTACTAAACCAAATGAAATTTCCCATGGAGGAAAGAAAAACAAAACCAAAGAAAAACCAAACCGGATTTTTTTTTCAATGAGTGAAAGATTGCCTATGGACTAAAATGCTCCTTCATTAGAAATGATGTGTAAGAAATTTGTAAGAATAGGCCCACGAAGGTCGAGTTGAGTAGTCAAACTACTCTTCTAGGTTGAATGCAACTTGCAGTGAACTCCATCATTGGGATAACTCCACAATATTAATTATTTTTCCTCCTCTACCAACCCATGTTGGAACAACTATCATATTCCTCCCACAATTCCATTCACCACACTTCTCTCCTCTCATGGATTCACATCCACCATGTGTCATCCTCCTCCAAAAAAGTATTTCTACTCTCATCTCCTTTTTGCGATCCAACCCACTAGAAACTAGCCTCCTCCACCAAACTCTCATATCAAAACTTGCTATATACAAATCTTCTTTGAATACCTTATGGAAATTTAAGATTTCTGTAGGTTCTTCTCCACACTCTTAAACCTTACCACATCAAGATATGCATTAAGGTTTTCATTCATTGTTGCAAATTCACCATTGACTACATCATTAACTTCTACTTCATTCGTTGTGATGCTTATCTTCTCGCTTTCAATCACTTCAATATTTTCCAATCATTCATTCTCCACTGCCAAAATTTGTGACAACAACTAATCCCCTTCATCATCCTTCACTGCAATATCATTGTATTCCATTGCTACATCTTCATTTTTCTCCTCTTTGACAACCTCTACTACAAAATCTTTACTGTTCATTCCATCCTCATCTTCTTTCCTTATGTTTTTTTATTCACTTAGTTGTACCTCCAATTTTTCTAGTTTATCCAATCGCTCGTTTATATTTTCAATCATCCTCCCTTGTTTTCTCCATACCATCTCCATGCTTCCCAAATCACATGCCTCTTCCTGATGACTTTAAACATCTTGTTTTTTGTTGCAATCTCACTTCAATGTACAATTTTCCATCACAATAAATTTTCAAAACAAATTATTTTATGATATCAAGCTCTCTCGTTTCTTAAGACTCATCACACACCTACAACAACCCTCACGAGCTTCTTCTCTACATCCCTCTCTCTTTTACTCTACCCACTGATCCTGGTATAAGCTACCTCATGTTCAACAATCTTCTTATGCACTCAAAACATGAGGCTCTAATACCACTTGATGTAGACAAAAACATAATCTCAACTCAAATCCAAAATTTTAGATTACAACAACTTAAAAAATAATTAAACCAAAATTGACCATAACTTGTGCCAATTTTTAATCGATTTACAAATGCATGATTACAAAAATCAATTCAAACAACAAATAAATATATTTATTTCAACTTCAAGATAAATAAAAATTACAAATTTTAGGGCAACTACTTTGCCTCCCTCCTCTATCCAACTTTGCATATTCCTACTTTACACACTTCATTCACCTCCCCATTATAGTGTTAGTCTTCTACCACACATTCTTACCTCCTTGTCATCCCTTTCTCTCTATGATTTCAATCTACGATGATCCTCCTTTTAATATGCTCGATATGGCTTTGGCCCTTGCAAACCTACCTATACTTCTATGCATCTCATTTGAATCTACATTTAAATTTTAATAACTCTTCCTTACCTCAACATTGATACTTCTCCCAGAGGTGCAAATTTTTTTCCCTATACATTTTATTTAATTAACATCTATGGCTCCTTCATATGTTGACCCTTTTGGGTCAAGTTTTTGCATGCCACATGATACTATTCTTTTTCCCATCCTTAAACTTCTATCAATTTCTTTAAGACAACCTTTTATGGCATTTCAATTTGTCAAATCTTCTTTTGAATGGTTCAACCTTTATCCCTATTTTCATCTTTGCTCAACCTCTTCCTGATTGTCTCACACAACACTCCTCTCTCTACTTTATCTTGAAATTATATGGAAGAATTCTCTTACATATGCGACCAACTATTTCTGAGTATTGTCTTCTACACTACACCCCATCCAACATCTCACGACTTGCAATATGTCAGCAACAACTTGGTGTTGATCCCAAGCTATGTTATGTGGCCTAAGGGTCTTTTATTGTTGCAAGAGAATCTCTCATTCCCACATCCTCCTATTTTCTTTAGTTTTGGTAAAAAATTATCCTTCCTTTAGTCCTATTTTTTGCTTCCTCTATTATGTCTTTTGTACTAGCTATCAAATGCTCTCTTCCTGGAATGTGTAGTCTATCCCTTTATCGATGTTTTGTAGTTCCTCCTTTAAAATCTTCAACTCATGCACACTCTCTTTATTTTTCCTTCAATTTGTCTTCAAAATACATAACACCTCCTCCCATGTTTGGCCTATGCTGAACAGTTTTTGGTTTCTTGGTAATCTGACTTCAAACCAAAGCCATGGCATGGGTCTCTCCTCACCTAGGTGTGCCTCTTCCACTCACTAATTTTTATTTTATTATCCCTAGTGATGCCTCTTCACATTTTTTTTGCAAGTTCTTCAACTTCTCTTGTTTTTTAATCTTCCAAGCTCCTTAACCATATCCTTTCCAACTTTCACATTCTCATAATATTTTAATAATGATTTTCATAACTTTATGCAAATCAAATTACCATTTAACCACATGGGAAAATGTTTAATGTGAAAACATACATATGTGAGCTCATGAAGATACATATAACGAGCATTTATGATGTTTTACCAAACCAAATGAAATTGTCCATGATGGAAAGAACAACAAAACAAAACAAAAACCAAACCATAAATTTGTTTTGGTCAATGTGGGATTTCTTGTGGACTCGGATGCTCCTATATCACATATAAGAGGAGAGAATGAACTCCCTCTATCATTGTGGGGAGAACTAGGAAATCTCTCATTCCCATGAGAGGATTTGTAAGCAAGGTCACTGTGAGCCCTCTAGGTTTAGGTCTCGGTCTAGTAATGACCCTAGTCATAGGAGCTTAACACTTTTGAGTGTTTGTATGTAAGTGGTGGCATTTATTTGTTGTCATCGTGGTGAATGAATAATTTTTGTATTTAAAAATTCAACTTGATGAAAGATGTTTGGTTGATTAAGTTTTTTTTTATTATTATTTTTATTTTTATAGGCAAGTGCTGTCAAGGGGACAACTCCCACAATATAAGAATTCAAAAAAAATAAAAATGTTTGCCCTGACCATCAGGTGCAACACAAAACAACCAAAAAAGGATGACCAATCCTACTTAAAAAATATTCATTAAATCCTTTTCTTTGCAGACCTTAATGCCATTCAGAGAGAGGAAGGAGATTTATTCTGCTTAACTTCAATCCAATCCTTTGCAGTCACGGAGGAGGAAGTTGGTTCAACACAACCAGTTTGATTCTTCTCTTCCAAGTTGCAAATGGTTGCAGTAGATAAAGGGGAACCTTATTGGGTCTCAATGTTAACCGACTGTGAAAGCTTAGGTGAGATCAATGAAGCCTTTGAATTTCTTTCATCCATATAATTGTCTTGCTTTGTCTTGAGCTTTGGATCTTGGGTACCAAGAGAGAGGGGTGAAAAAGTCACTAGATTAGCATCTTGAAGAGCTTGGGAAGGAGAGGAATTTGGATTCAAGTTAGGTGGAATAGTGTACTGTTGTGATTCAGCCCTGATCCACCAAGTAGGTTGATTATTTGGATTTTTAGTTTGCTCGTGTATTTTCTTATTTCTACATTGGGAGGTGAAATGCTCAATGGAAAAGCATTTTCGACATCTAAAAGGAATTTTCTCATAATCGACAAGCTGTCTCCAACATATTTTACCAACTTTTAGAGAGATCTCTTCCGGAAGACCTTTATATACATCCATTTCAACGCATATGCGAGCATAGGTAGAGCTTTCATAATTAATTGTTTCCTTTGAAATGCTGTGATATTTTCCCAAACCATTGCCAATGGCTCTCAAGCAGTCGATTTCCCAAAACTGCAAAGGGAGATAAGGAAGGTGCACCCAAAAAAATGTAGAAGAAAAAGACTCTAATCGTGGATCAAAGGTAGGAAACCAGGGCTTAATGCAAAGAAAATCTTCAAGAAAGAACCAAGGGCCAGCCCTCATAATCAACTCTTTGTCTTCCTGAGACTCAAATTCCAAGATAAAAAACCCTCTGGCGTAGGGGTGAATACTAATTTCATCTTCCATAACCTCTTTCCAGTTGTCAGAGATCTAGGAATGTAGATCACGCAAATTTGGCCATGTCTTCATAAATCTGTAGATGAGAGCATGATTTTGGAGGTATTCTTCCCTATCCGTAACGAATCTGTCCAGAATAATTTCTGGAATCGAGGTAGAATGTTGAACAACGAAAGGGGCCACAATATTGTTGGACGCATGGCAGGGGGAAGGGCATTTTTTCACATCACTAATGGAAGACTTATAGGCTATCTCCAACCCCTTACTGTCCTGGGCACCATGGCATAAGGCCCCCAAAAAATTTAGTGAGCTGCCATCATTTCCTAGCGAGGATAGAACACCCAACTTGGGATTAGGGCACGAAGAGGAGCAATCAATGCCAGCCCCAGATAAGGTAGAAATATCAACCGCTTGCCTAGTCAAGGGCCCCGAAAGGCCTTCACACAAATTGATGGGGGAGTCCAGACCATCCAGCGCTGAAGGAGAACCAATTTTTCCATTGTTTCCAGGAGCCTGTGCGGAGGCAGGTGAAGAAATGCAAACCTATGCGGAGGCAAGGGAAGAAATGCGAGCCATTTTTTTGTTTGGTTGATTAAGTTAGTAGCAATGCTAATTGAGCTTAAAAAAACTTATAGTGTATGAGGGGTAGATTTTACATTCACAAATCAATTAATCACTTTTATATTATCCTAATATTATGATGCCAACATAACAATAGTTGGTGTTTAAGAAAACAAGCCACAATGTAGTGCCTTCGGTATTTGTAACTTGTATGTTTGTTGATTTTTCTTTAGTTCCACTCCTCTTATGAGTGATGATGATTTTTATTACCAATATTATTTTTTCTCAATGAGGTTTTGTATTGTCGGTTAGACTTTCAACTATTTATTATGGTATGTATGAGTATTCCTTTATAAGTTTGAATTAGTACAATGTTTAAGCTTCATTGTTTCCATTATTTATGATATACGTGTGATTATTATATCTAGTTCTACATTGTGGATTATTATTAGTTTTTGCATCTTGATATATAGGTCATGCTAGTCATAGATGATTTTTAATTATATGTGGAGATTTGTTATTATTTTATTTAGATACTATACTATGTTGAGTGCTTTGTGCATTACTTAAGCTATTCTTATATGGGGCAAGTACAATTTTTTCATAATTGTGGATAAAAATTGGAGGCGGTCACATTAGGTAAAACACATATTTATAACATCCATCTCACTTGATTCAAGTGCAAGATAAGTCTTGTATTAAGAAAATTGGATCTAGATCAATGGTGATTCTAAAATCCATATGTTTAAACCCATATAATGAATATATCATTTGTGTGTGGTTATTTCATCTCATTGCATTGCATTTATATTATTTCGAGTTATGTGTTAATCATGTTTATGAAATATTTAATATGATTTAATTCAAAGAGATAGTATTTATGCCTTGGTAGAAAAACCTAGATCTATTGAAATATTTTATTACTCGTGCAAGAGAATTAAAGTGTTTCTCTTGGAAATAAAATATTTTTAAATAAGAAAATGAAATTTGTCTTACAATTAATATTTAAATTATTTACATAATCAATTTATATATTGATGATTCTAAATGTTTGAAAGCAATAATATATGTGTTCAAAGAAAAATATTTTGAAATATGTAATTATGAAAAGGCTTCGTTTGAAAATGGCTAGTCTCAAATGTAAAAAGTAAGGAAATGTGAGAAAAGGGCTTAGGGAATTATGAAAAGTAAAATAATATGCATTTTCATTCACTTATTAGTTTGCTTTGAAAAAACCCTCTCTTTTTTGAAAAATATTTTTTGTAAATTAGAAATTTTGGATTTCAAATTGTAAGTGTAAATGTGTTGTATGTATGAGTTGAACATTATGTGGTTTTATGTTCTTACATGTAGTTGACATTGTATTAGTATCTACTTGGAATATCTTTAAGATCAAATTACTGTATATGGATTGAATTGGAAACATAAGCTCAATAACTAATTTTGATTTAAAATAGAGGTCAAAGATCTCATCCTAGATGTGTGGATGAAGTGTTTCTATGTTCAAATGGTGTGTGAATTATTGAAATTCAAGTCTGATAAATTGATTACTCACAAGCCTTAGAGAATCATATGAGACATTGTATATTTATATTATATTGTGTATGATGTTGGTGGTTCTTATGTTCATGTATATTGATTGCTCCTATGAAGCCAACAATTGACTTTGGTTGTAAACTTAAAAAATGTGTTGTTCAAATAGACTATAGAAGGTCACACCCAACAACCACACAAAACTTGTTTAGAATTCTAAATATATCTAATCTAAGTTTAATTAAATATTCACCCATTGTGACAAACATATAAAAGTTTTATTACTAAAATGTTAGATTTAATTATCCATTAGTTTAATTATAGAGGTGATCCAAACAAAGAAAATTTATTGTGAAATTGTTTATCTTAGATTTTTAGAGAAATTATGATGTCAACTAGACTAAAAAAGGTTTGAAGTAGATTATTTTCAGTTACCATTTATTTATTGTGTTCTTTACTATTGATATTTATTTAAAATGAACAGCTATAAATTAATTTTCCAAATGAATGGATCCAGGGCAATGACAATGAGAGTTATCATTGCATATTTAAAATTACTGGTGTTCGTAAGATAATTTTAAAAAGAAAAAAGCAAAACGCAAAACTAGTAAGATAATTATTCTTTCCTCTGTTAAATTATTCTTTTCTCTACTTCCCTTTTTATCATTAAATCAGACCTTAACCCATGCTCCCTAAAGCTATAGAATCATGAGCATTAAAGTTACTAAAATATTTATAAAACTAATAACAGAGCATTACTGTTCTCCAAAGATTTTAAATATAGGTTTCAACTGAATTTCCATAACTCGTGAAATCATTTTGAATCTGATGACATAAGAAATACAATAGCTCTTAAATGTAAGAGTACATGGCAAACAGACCAGATCTACAGTGAATTCATGGCATATGAATATGAGATATGTAGGGGCTAAGCAATGCCATGATATTGAAGTTTTGTTAAGGTTAAGTGTAAAATGTTCTCGTGATGCTATTTTGTTTTTCTTTGAAGTGTATGTTGGTTGATTTCAGTTTACTAAAGAATATAAATAGTAATTTGAAGGAAGCGTTTTTCGATAGTAAATGTGAAAACATTTGATTGATTTTAATGTTGAAGCTCTTTAAGAACAAATGTGAAATGTACAATGTGCAGGGTTCATTCAAATCGTATGGAATAAATTTACATTTAATAAGTTTATTTTAATTAAAAGATTTCAATATCTAAGCTAGAAATGGTTTTGTGTAGTATTGAAAACTTGAACAAAAGGTTCAAAGAAAACTTAAGTTCTTTGTAAACATTGCTCAGTTTTGTGTAGTATTGAAAACTTGAACAAAAGATTCAGGGAAAACTTGTGTTCCTTGTAAACATTGCTCAAGAAATATAATTAATAAAAGACATTATTTTTGATGAGGGATAGAAATATCCCTCCAAACTCTCAAGGATGGCCATGGACATTCTTGAAGAGTCTCTTTGCCCTTTTTATGGTTTTTTAAGTTTAATCTCTTGTGCATTTTAAGTTTTATATTTTTAGAAGATACTAAGTTGTATGTTATCAAATACATGTTTTATAAGTCAATTAAAATAATTTGTTTATTGTAAAATAATTGATTGTAACTATTTTATTTATTTATTTTAGTTTACGTTATTTGTATGGTATGTTGTTTTTAGAATCTAGTCTAGAAGATTAGGAGAGCTAAGGGATAAGACAACAACTAACTTAAAATTATATATTCTTGTTGTATATATTTGGAAATATAAATATTTTAGGTTTTGCTTACACGAATGTATAGTTTTCATATTTTTTATAATGTGTTTTTTGGGTTTGAATGACATTGACACTGATTTTTGTGTGAAGGTATAATAGAGTGATAGACTTGTAGACACCATTAATTGTTTATATGGTTTATGTGTCAAGGATCTAATGGAATATAACAATTGTGAAGTCTGATGGGTTTTGTGTAAAATTTGCACAATTAATCTCCATCTAACTACTAGGATTGTAAGTGTTTATGTACATGAAGTAACATAAATATTTTAGGTTTTACTAATGTGAATTAGAATTTTTACATTTGTGAATTAATATTTTTTAATAAATTTCATATATTTATGTGTTTGTCAAGGTTGAATAACATTGATTTGTATGCATAATTGACATTGAATTTGTGTAAAGGTATAATGGAATGCTAGGCTTGTACACATCATTAACTATTTATATGGCTTTTGTGTCAAGGGTCTAATGGAATGCTTGAGACTTATGGATTTTGTGTAAAATTTTCTTGAATAATCTCCATCTAATTGCTATGGAGTGCTTATTGTTCTTGTGTATAAGGATCAATGATATTGATTTCATAAAATGACATGCATGCCACTAAGTATTATGCTATATTCTAGTGTGCTTATGTATTAGGATTGAATGAAATTAATTAGATGGTTACTATACATCAAACTATAATGGCATGCCTAGTGTGCTTGTTAATACATCACTATTAGATGAAATTGACTTGTGTATGATGGTTCTAATGGAATATGGCATATATGGTTGTCCATTAAGGTTGAATGGTGAATATGGAATAATATACTGCAAGTGTTGTAGTTTTTGTGAGAAGCTTGAATCATGGCCAATGTGCATCAAACTCCCATGATGTGCTCGGTAGGCTTATTTATGTGTCATGGTTAATGGAATTCACTATTGTCCATTATATTTGTATAGATTTTGCATGAAGAGTCTAATAACATATATGCCACTAAGTTGTATGGATTTTATTCTAAGGTTGCATCAAACTGCTTTAGAATTTCTTATGTGTTTTTTCATTCATCATAGTTGAGAGAGAGGAGAGAGGTGGAAAAGACAAAAGTAGAGAGGGGAGGAGAGAGATAGAGCGAAATATTGGGGAGGGAGAGAGAGAGGGGGGATGGAGGGATAGGAGGAGGGAAAACTAAGAGAAAGGTGACATAGAGAGAAGCATAGACAAAAGCAGATTGAGAGAGGGAAGGGAGGAGGGAGAGGTAGAGATGGAGAGAGATAGAGATAAGTACATAGGGAAGGAGGGAGGGAGAAGTAGGGTGGGAGATAGTGGATGGAGAGAGAGAGAGAGGGGGGATGAGGGAGAGGGGGATGGAAAAGGGAGGGAGGAAGAGAGAGAGAGAGAGAGAGAGAGAGAGAGAGAGAGAGAGAGAGAGAGAGAGAAGGGAATGGTAGGAGATGGAGAGGGAGGAGGAGGAGGGGGAGGGCGGAGATGGGGATGGGATGGGATGGGGAGGTTGATGAGGAGAGGGGAGAGGGGGATGGGAGGAGAGGGAGAGAGAGAGAGGGGAAGGAGGACATGGAGAGGGTGAGGGATACAGGGGAATGGGCAGAGAGGAGAGGACTGATGGGAGGAGAGGGAGAAAGAGGTGAGAGAGAGAGAGAGAGAGAGAGAGAGAGAGAGAGAGAGAGAGAGAGATAAATATTTAGAAACATACTTAGAAACATATTTATGCACATGTAGAAACAAATATTTTAGGTTTAACTAATATGAATTACATTTTTAAATTTGTGAATTAATATTTTAAATTAAATTTCATATATTTATGTGTTTGTCAAGGTCGAATAACATTGACTTGTATGCATAATTGACATTGACTTTTGTGTAAGGGTATTCTTGAATGCTAGGATTGTACACATCATTAACTAATTATATGGCTTTTGTATCAAGGGTCTAATGGAATGCTTGATACTTATGGATTTTGTGTAAATTTTTCTTGAAAAATCTCCATCTAATTGCTACGGAGTGCCTATTGTTCTTGTGTATAAGGATCAACGATATTGATTTCATAAAATGGCATGTCTATCACTATGCTATATTCTAGTGTGCTTATGTATTAGGTTTGAATTAAATTAATTATATGGTTACTATACATCAAACTATGATGGCATGCCTAGTGTGCTTGTTCATACATCACTATTAAATGAAATTGACTTATGTATGATGGTTCTAATGGAATATGGCATATGCGGGTGTTCATTAGGGTTGAATGGTGAATATGGAATAATATACTACAAGTGTTGTGGCTTTTGTGAGAAGCTTGTATCATGATGCACTTGGTAGGCTTATTTATGTGTCATGGTTAATGTCATTCACTATTGTGCATAATATTTGTATGGATTTTGCATGAAGAGTCTAATAACACATATGTCACTAAGTTGTATGGATTTTATTTGAAGGTTGCATTAAACTCCTTTAGCATTTCTTGTGTGTTCGTTCATCATGGTTGAGTGATATAACATATATGTGTTTGTTCTCTATCTATCTACCTCTCTTTTTGTTGCTCTGTCTCTCACACACCTTTGTCTTCCTCCTTACCTCTTTGTCCCTACCTCCTTCCCTCTCTACTTCTCTCTATATCTCATCTACCTCTCCCTTCCCCTTCTTTCTACCTCTCCTCTCCATCTCTCTACCTACTTCTCCCTCCCTCCATCTACCTACCCCCCTCTCTCTCTACCTCTCCCTTCATTCTATCTTTTCTCTCCATCTCTCTACCTACTTCTCACTCCCTCCCTCCCCTTCTTTCTTTGAGAGAGGGAGGGAGGGTGAGGTAGGGAGAGAGTGAAAGAGAAATATTAGGGGGAGGAGAGAGAAATATGGGAGAGGTAGGGAGAGAGAGGGAAGGAGAGAGTGAAAGAGAAAGATTAGGGGGAGGAGAGAGAAAGATGGGAGAGGTAGAGAGAGAGAGAGAATGATGAGATAGAGAGTAGAGAGGCATAAGCGAAAGGAGTAAGGTGGAGATATTGAGAGAGAGGGAAGGAGGGAGGGAGAGGTGGAGATGGAGAGAGATAAAGAGAAGAGATAGGGAAGGAGGGAGGGAGAAAGAGTTGAGATAGAGAAGTAGAGAGGGAAAGAGGGATGAAGAGAGAAGATAAAGGGAATGAGGGAGAGACAATGGTGAGACAAAGAGGTAGAGAGAGAAACGTGAGATAGAGACATGGATAGGTAGAGAGGCAAAACAAAAGAAAAGGGGGGAGTGAAATAGGAAGGCCTAAAAATGAGGGACCTATGCCAAAAAGCAATAGGTGGTGTCCACCTAATCATAAATCCACCTTTTCCATGTTCATTAGGAAGAGGGATAGTGTCACAAATGGTTAGAATTGGCTTGCAACTCTCAAGGCGAGTCAACCCTAGGTTTGGACACTATGTTGCCCTAACTTCCTTATGAAAAAAATGTCTGAACAGTTTTTGGAGAAGAAAAAAAGTGCATTAATAATAAAAATTATGAGATTTAACACTTGAAACATGAATTATCATGATAAAATTAGCAAAAAAAACCATTAACCAACAGATCTAAGAAGGTTAAGATGGTATGTATCTGACTATAAAAGTGGGTTTTGGGCTTTGCTAACACCTAGGGGTGAATGGGTCTATGTATAGGGCTCTAAAAATTATTTTTTCAATCCTCTAATGTCAGATCTAAGGCTCTGATTCCCCCAAGTTTCACCATCAAAAAGCCGAAAATAAAACTTGTAGGTGAGTTTCTGTGTGAGTGATCCCACAATGCTGGTTTACAATTTTTGGGAGGTTCTGATTTTTGCTTAAATCACATATTTTTAGAAAATATAAAGATTTAAGCCTTTAAAATTTCCATTTGAATAATTCCAATTGAAGGGGGTTTGATCAAACCACCTTAGATCAAACCCCCTTGGATAGAACCCCGCTAGTTTTAAACCACACCTATAATGGAGTCTCCTTTACATGTAATGCCCTGCCAAGTAACCTTAAAGGAAGTTGCAATTAATGTCTTAAGCGAACCAATTTTTATTTTTTTATTTTTTATAGTGCATTTAACATACACATTCACTTACTAATTAACAACAACCTCTAAGGCTACAAGGTTAGGATTACTTAAACCCACACAACATACAACATATAACCATAGCATTAAAAACATCATACATCAAAAGGATACCACATGACATAATAAGATAAACATCCAATATACAATCTCATAATCATTAACTTAAACCGATAGTTACAACACTCATTCCCAGAACGAGGCAATATAATAAATGTGTTACAATTACAAAATTCCACCTCATAACAAAAGATGGATAAAATAATATATACAATCTGAAATACAATAGTGCAAGAAAAGAATAACCAGATCTGCAAGCTCTCCAACTAGATGTCTCGCCTCCAAGTACTGAAGACCAATGGGGACCCAACGGTTTTGGTGCATGTTCCACCCAACCAAACCTATATTTCTTCTAGTTTTCCAACATCACACTATGTTCATTTCATCTAAAAGTTTCCCCCTTCCAAACTTTTATTGCATACATCCATTTATTCAAACCATTAAATATACATTCTAATGTATATATTACATGTAACATAAACATTTCAAGATTTTCTTATACCTTTCAATTTTCTAAGTAATACATATAGTTTCCTCCATTTATATAAAATTTCATTCTCTATCCATTCATCCATGCATGCAAATCAATTCTTTTAAAATTCTCATTCAATACTAAATTGCATGCATTAAATTAACATAAGATAAAATATTAATTATTCACCCAAATGTATATACCTACAATATATACATTTAAATATAAATTAATAGTTTAACGATATATAGTCATTCACATATCCAACAATGCAATTTCATCAATGTACAAAAAATATCTTTTTGCTTATCTAATTAACCATGCATTCCAATCTTATCTTTTATAATCTCCACTCACAATAATTGCATGCACCTAAACCAATTAGGACAAAGTATTAAACTACATCTTTAAATATGCATGCTCATGATATATACACATGCAATATATCCATGTACACAATTACTCTCATTACTTAAATAAACATGCAATTATATTTATTTCTATAATGCACTTTCACATATATTTTGTATATTTAATTATATATTTCAACTATAAATATATATTAAATATATAATAACATTTTATTAAAAAATAATCTTATTATTTTCATCCAAAAATTTAACATATTAAAATTATGACATAGATACATTAATGATATATATTCATTACATATATATATGCATTTATACCATATATATATATATACATATGTATGTATATATATTATA
>CM021100.1:826274965-826419572 GCA_007115665.2 Sequoiadendron giganteum | reverse complement strand
TCCCCTCCTCTCCCTCTCCATCCCCCTCATCCCTCTCCCCATCCCCCCTCCCTCTCTCTGCCCTCCTCCCCCCTCCCTCTCAATCTCCCTCCACATCCCCCCTCTCCCTCTCTCTCCCACCCATCTCACTTCCCCTCTCTCTCTCCCTCTCCCTCCCCCTCCCTTTCCATCTCCCTCCATCTCCCCCTCGCCCTCCTCTCTCCTCCCCTCCCTCTCCATCTCACTCCCAATCCCCCCATCTCCCTCTCCCTGCCCATTCTCATATCCCTCACCTCTCCTCTCTCTCCCTGCCCATCCCCATCCCCTCTCTCTCTACCTCTCCCTCCCCATCCCCCCCTCTCCCTCACCCCTCGTCCCCTCCCATCTATCCACCCCTCCTCTCTCTCTCTCTCTCTCTCTCTCTCTCTCTCTCTCTCTCTCTCCACCTCCCCATATCCCTCCTCCTCCCTCCTTTCCATCCCCACTCTCTCCGCCCTCTGTCCCTCCCCCTTCTCTCTCCTGGCTCCCCCATCTCCCTCTCTCTCCTCTCACATTCCCTTGTATCTCACCTCCCTTCCCCCCTCCTCTCATCCCATCCACCCTCCTAGTCCTCCTCTCCATATCCCTCGTCTCCTCCCCACCACCTCTCTCTCTCTCTCTCTCTCTCTCCCTATGTACTTATCTCTATCTCTCTCCATCTCTACCTCTCCCTCCCTCCTTCCCTCTCTCTCAATCTGCTTTCCTCTATGCTTCTCTCTATATCACCTTTCTCTTAGTTTTCCCTCCTATCCCTCCATCCCCCTCTCTCTCTCCCTCCCCAATATTTCACTCTATCTCTCTCCTCCCCTCTCTACTTTTGTCTTTTCCACCTCTCTCCTCTCTCTCTCAACTATGATGAATGAACAAACACATAAGAAATGCTAAAGGAGTTTGATGCAACCTTTGAATAAAATCCATACAACTTAGTGACATATATGTTATTAGACTCTTCATGCAAAATCTATACAAATATTATGCACAATAGTGAATGCCATTAACCATGACACATAAATAAGCCTACCAAGCACATCATAGGAGTTTGATGCACATTGGCCATGATTCAAGCTTCTCACAAAAACCACAACACTTGCAATATATTATTCCATATTCACCATTCAACCTTAATGGACACCCATATGTGCCATATTCCATTAGAACCATCATACACAAGTCAATTTCATTTAATAGTGATGTATGAACAAGCATACTAGGCATGCCACTGTAGTTTGATGTATAGTAACCATATAATTAATTTAATTCAATCCTAATACATAAGCACACTAGAATATAGCATAATACTTAGTGGCATGCATGTCATTTTATGAAATCAATATCATTGATCCTTATACACAAGAACAATGAGCACTCCATAGCAATTAGATGGAGATTATTCAAGAAAGTTTTACACAAAATCCATAAGTCTCAAGCATTCCATTAGACCCTTGACACAAAAGCCATATAAATAGTTAATGATGTGTACAAGCCTAGCATTCCATTATGCCTTTACACAAAATTCAATGTCAATTATGCATACAAATCAATGTTATTCAACCTTGACAAACACATAAATATATGAAATCTATTAAAAAATATTAATTCACAAATGTAAAAATTATAATTCACATTAGTAAAACCTAAAATATTTATGTTACTTCATGTACATAAACACTTACAATCCTAGTAGTTAGATGGAGATTAATTGTGCAAATTTTACACAAAACCCATAAGACTTCACAATTGTTATATTCCACTAGATCCTTGACACATAAACCATATAAACAATTAATGGTGTCTACAAATCTATCACTGTATTATACCTTCACACCAAAATCAGTGTCAATGTCATTCAAACCCAACAAACACATTATAAAAAATATGAAAACTATACATTCATGTAAGCAAAACCTAAAATATTTATATTTCCAAATGTATACAACAAGAATATATAATTTTAAGTTAGTTGTTGGCTTAACCCTTAGCTCTCCTAATCTTCTAGACTAAATTCTAAAAAAATCATACCATACAAATAACATAAACTAAAATAAATAAATAAAATAGTTACAATCATTTATTTTACAATAAACAAATTGTTTTAATTGACTTATAAAACATGTATTTGATAACATACAACTTAGTATCTTGTAAAAATATAAAACTTAAAATGCACAAGAGATTAAACTTAAAAAACCATAAAAAGGACAAAGAGACCTCTTCAAGAATGTCCATGGCCATCCTTGAGAGTTGGAGGGATATTTCTATCCCTCATCAAAAATAATGTCTTTTATTAATTATATTTCTTGAGCAATGTTTACAAGGAACACAAGTTTTCCCTGAATCTTTTGTTCAAGTTTTCAATACTACACAAAACTGAGCAATGTTTACAAAGAACTTAAGTTTTCCTTGAACCTTTTGTTCAAGTTTTCAACACTACACAAAACCATTTCTAGCTTAGATAATGACATCTTTTAATTAAAATAAACTTATTAAATGTAAATTTATTCCATACGAATTGAATGAACCCTGCACATTGTACATTTCACACTTTTTCTTAGAGAATTTCAACATTAAAATCAATCAAATGATACATTTTCTATCCAAAAACGCTTCCTTTAAATTACTGTTTATATTCTTTAGTAAACTGAAATCAACCAACATATACCTCAAAGGAAAACAAATAGCATCACGAGAACATTTTACACTTAACCTTAACAAAACTTCAATGTCAAAACCATTGAATGATGTGAAAATAATAACACCTTAAATGTGCAAACTTTAGATGCATTCATTCATAAACTAACAATAATACTTGCTAACAAATCTAAACATACTGTAAGTTCATCCAAACTGCAAACAAACGTTATCATATGAATTGATCACTTTATTTAGAGAGGAGAAAAAAATGAACATTCTATGACCTTAGTGATTTTGGCCTACAGTTGTTTGAAACGCTTGGATGATTGCAAAGCTAATTGTGGTGCCAACCAAGCTTCTGTCTAGCAAATGATGACACTTGCAAGTGGACTATTAAAATTTGGTCTCTTCACTGATATGCTTTTCCTCTTTCATGCTTGGATTGACAGGATATGTGTATATGCATAGAAACAATATTAAAAAATCAGAGCTTAAGACGCCTATGAGTTTGTATGTTATGTTTATTCCATGAAATCTGTTGGATGGATTATGCTTACTATTACAAATCTGTGAAAGCTAAAGAATCATGACGGAAGTTAAAATGTCTCACTATTGTAAGTGCCTGGAAATGGCACCATGTCTGATCTACCACTAAAAAAATGTGTGGCATTTGCTGGAAATGTATCAATAATTCTGCTAGCATTGACTCGATTTCATCCATTACACATAATGCATATACCCATCCCACGTATACTCAGTACAAGTCAAAACAATCAAGAGCATAATAAAATACTTCATGCAATTTGTTCTGCTACAAACCTCCGTGACTCGGCAACAAGTAGAAGGCAGGAAAGCAAGAGCAGGAAATTGAGTTTTTATTTCAGTGTTATGACCCTGGGGTTTTACTCACAATATTGAAATTTAAATATCAAACCCAAATTGTTACTGTTAAACCCTAGCTTATGACAATAAGTACCACACATCTGGAAATACTATTAATTAATGATAGATGTGCTCAGATCAAACAAACTGTTGCTGAATTCCACAGTTAGATTTTTTAACAAAATAGAGAGCTGCAGGTCTGAGATGTGGATTAATTTGATAACAATTTACACCACAGTGAATACAAGTATACAATTTGAAGCATGAGAGTTTACCAGCAGCCAAACAGGGCACTTAAGTATCCCAGTTAGGATTCAAACACACTGTCAAAAATATAGGTTAGTGTCCTATCCACAGACCATGAAGCATGATCTAACATTAGAATGGTCTTAGTGTTTGAATTATCCACCTGGATCATTTGTCCCACCTTAAAAAGAAATCATCTTTCCTCATTTATCATATTTTCAGTGTCAAGAATTCCAAGATTGATCATCTTGTTTTACCTAAAATCATATCAGTCAGTATCTTTGCACTTTTGACAAGCTTTGTGGAAATTGATTTAGTGCTGATTAGCTTCTTACCCACTGTTTAGGAATAAGAGATGAGCAGTCAGAACCACCTTGTATGTGCCTTGTGCATATATTATCAGTAGTCAGCACAAATATCTCTCGATTGTATAACAAGACACCACTTGTAACTCAACTCTTGTAGCTGTTATGGTTTCATCCCCTTACTTCTTATGAACTCCTAGTTGAAATTTTTGCTCCTTCCATGCTCTATTAGTCAATGCCATTGCTTTGGATAAGCACTCAGGACGAATACATATCTAAGTCAAGGATATTTACAGGCAGTAGAGTCCAAAAGAAAGACATTGCCACAGAGATGACATTTTGTTCAATAGCAAGGGCTCGCAGATTGCTTGAAGAACATTGTCATAGAGAAAAACTCACGTTCTAGCTTGAAAATAGAGTTGGCCTATTGACTGCCCGCCTTCCTTATTCATTGAGTTGGATACAAGTGTATCCTACATATTCTATAACAAGAAATCATATTAGGCAGAATGTAATTTAGTTGGCCATGGTCTCCTAAAGAAGACTCTAAACTCACGGCTTGTATAGAGCAGCATGGCACTGGATGCAATTGGATTGCTCTGCGTCAGAAAAGTGGTACATATAGCAGTATATGCAAGAAATCAAATTAGGCAGAATATAATTTTGTTGCTTTCTAAGATTGATTCCCAAGGGTTTTAACTTTGTTTGTTATTTAGGGTTTTGGATGCCCTAAATAACAAACGATATACCAGTTGTTTAGGTTTCAATAGTTTTGTTTACCTTGTGCATTTTATGAAATGTGAAATCGATAATTATCATCAGTATGTTCGGTTGAAATTCAGGTGTTTAAGGATGGTATGATAGATTTTCTAACATACGATTTAAGCATTTGATCAAGTAGTTAGGTTTCTTAATGTCGTGTATCAGATCTAAGTTTTCATATCATGTAAAGTAGATCTTAGTTTTTTTTTCTGAAATCTTATGTTTATCACACTGTTGGTCTCCTACTCATCCATTTTGATTAGTCAGTATCTCTATTATGTTAGGATTTCGATTTCTTGCACTAAATAAAATTGAGATCTACAGTTTAATGGTGTTGAGTGTAACTGTATTATTTTCAGTATGTTAGGTCTATATTGAAGACAAAAGCATCTACAATTTTCTGCTTCTATCATTTTTCCCTTCATAAAGTAAAGAATGTTTTGGAGGGTTTGTTGTAGTGATATCTATGCTCAGTGACTCAGGCTTGAAAAGGTGTGGAAACAGTTGCAGACTTGGATCGCTTAATTACTTGAGGCCCAATGTAAAACATGGAGAATTCTCTGAAGAAGAAGATATAATTTGTAGCCTCTAATACTTTTGGAAGCAGTTATGAGGTAGCTATACTCTTAGCAAATTGGAAATAGTCCAATATTATTGATTGAATATTTGGTATGGTAACAACTATATAAAATCTAAGATCTGTTTTTCATGCAGATGGTCTGTCATTGCAGCCCAGTTACCTCAGGTAACTATATAAAGAACTACTGGAATAGAAAACTGAAAAGAAAAAGATAATAATGCTAAAGCCAAATAAATTAGGGTAAACACTTTGTTTTTTAATTATCTTTTTCAATATTATCAACTTAATAAAGAGAATATCTAACAAAGAATTACCTGGAAGAAGAATCCACACTCCATCAGCTATCAATTCCTCTGCTCTGCCTCTTCCTCTCCCCCTCTTCCTCTGTCCTACCTCTACCTCTTCCTGTAACAAAGAGTTACCTGAAAGAATTGATAAAGATATAATGCTAAAACTACAGAAATTAGGGTAGAACACTTTTTTTTAATTATCTTTTTCAATATTGTCATAAGAAGAATATGTTAAAAAGAATTACCTAAAAGAAGAATCCACCCTCCATCAGCTATCAATTCTTCTGCTCTGCCTCTTTCTCTTGCGTACCTTTTCCTCTGCCTCTTCCTCTGTCCTACCTTGACCTCTGTTACAATAAAATTGTATACATTGAAAACTTCAGTTAACCCCAATAAAACTTAAAATCTTCTTATTATTGTGCAAACTCTCTTTTGAATGTTGTAGAAGATGAATGCAAATTAAGAGATTAAAAGCTTCAAAAGAGTAAATTTCCACTTCCTATAATCCAAATATAATCACGCACATTAAAAATTTCACTTAAACTCAATAAAACTACAAAATTTCTAAAACACCTCCTAAACACCCCCAATACTCATAAGATTAAACACCACAATAAGACATTCAATGAAATAGAGTAGACCTACTTTGGCAAGCTTGACCTTATTTTCTACAGAATAGTAAACACATAAAATACATAGAATCAAACTAGCAGACTTTTTTTATCACAACCGGCTCACTGTGAAGCCCTGGACTCATGAGGCAGACTTTTTTTTATCACAACCGGCTCACTGTGAAGCCCTGGACTCATGAGGCAGACTATTTTTATCACAACCGGCTCACTATCAAACCCTGAACTCATGAGGCAGACTTTTTTTATCACAACCGGCTCACTGTGAAGCCCTGGACTCATGAGGCAAACCTTTTTTTATCACAACCGGCTCACTGTCAAGCCCTTTTAACAGTAACAATGCTTATACGAATCAATAAGTCCAACATATCAAGCCTAGATACCAATGATTTGGGTTCTTGCCAAGATGTATTTATTACTATATACTTGGTAAATACCCAACTACACATGCCTAATTCTTCATAGTTAACATTCAGCTAAACTTTGTTGCTTAGATTATATGTTCTCTGTCATTTCAGTTTCAATGAAACCGAAGGGATTTGGTGGATGAGAATTATTTATATATAACATTTGGCCCAGCTATGTTTATTGCCCTTACCAGTAGAACTAGTTTATGAGACTATTATTTTCTAGGGGTAATATCAGAAGAATTTAACATCCACTGTATGTTCAAACATGACATTAGTTTACATTTATAGTTGTTGCTTTCTCTTCACTACCAAATCTGATCAATATAATAACTTTTAGATGGATCTCCTCCTCCTTTGAGAGCTACCGACCACAACACGACAGAGGGAATCAAACACAAGGAAATGGTCTGCAATGCAAGCTTAATCTAAATGAGATATTGTCTAAATAACTGCATAAGAATCTCGGCTATTTGAGTCACCGGATTATATGAAGATGCGGTAAAAAAATAATTTAAGAAACTAAATGCGGGCCATATATATTGGGTGTTCGTTGGAGGGAGTTTGGTATGAAATGGATGTTGCTGTGTAAAATGATAATAGAGAAGCAGGGGAGGAATAGGTTCGCGGTGGGATTGTAGGAGCTGGGTACTGTCACTCTTGGCATATGCCAGTCCAATGCCCACCTTCCATGAGGAAATGGGTATCTGAGAATAAACTCCGCTCAGTAGGGGCATTGTGGAGTTCAAGTATAGGGACTTCCCTTGCTTATAACTTCTCTAAACCCTCCATGAAAACCAGGTATGGATTTCTTTCTTTCCTCTCACAAATGTTGAATACTTACATTATAATTTTGTCTCAGTTAGAATAATTTGATGATGGTTTCAAGTATTGGGTGATTTTGATGTATACAGGAGGGTATTACTCTGGCAGCACTCTCTGCAGCTGCTCTTCTTCATTTGTACGAGCAGAATGCCCAGGAGAAACCCAAGCAAAATCATGACATATCTCATATTCATATGCCATACATTCACTGTAGATCTGGTCTGTTTGCCATGTACTCTTACATTTAAGAGCTGTCGTATTTCTTATGTTATCAGATTGAAAATGATTTCGCCAGTTATGGAAATGCAGTTGAAACCTATATTTAAAATCTTTGGAGAACAGTAATGCTCTGTTATTAGTTTTATAAATATTTTAATAACTTTAATGCTCATGATTCTATAGCTTTAGGGAGCATGGGTTAAGGTCTGATTTAATGATAAAAAGGGAAGTAGAGAAAAGAATAATTTAACAGAGGAAAGAATAATTTAAATTGATAGAGCATAACTTTAAAACAAAGAAGACTGACTGACCTACCTTATTCCTTATTGATCACAACCAGCTCCCTTTAACTGCTCCTTTGCATGTTTAGACAGCCTAGCCATTCATCATACATCCACAACAATCTTCAACGAATTCAACAATTCCATATGTAATCCTACAACCTATAAAACCCCAAGAGAAGTCAGAAATCTTGGAATTATACAATTAAAAACAAAGGGTTAGGGTTTAGTATGCATGCACACATACCTGATGTTACTAATTCCTAATTCCTCAGCATAGAAAACATAAGGAGAAATCAAATTTAACGCTGCTTTTTTGGTTTCAAATTTGAGTGCCGTTGCTTTTACTGGTTTTGCGTTTTGCTTTGTTCTTTTTAAAATTATCTTACAGACAACAGTAATTTTAAATATGCAACGATAACTCTCATTGTCATTGCCCTGGATCCATTCATTTGGAAAATTAATTTATAGTTGTTCATTTTTAAATAAATATCAATATTAAAGAACACAATAAATAAATGGCAGCTGAAAATAATCTACTTCAAACCTTTTTTAGTCTAGTTGACATCATAATACAATAAATTTTCTTTGTTTGGATCACCTCTATAATTAAACTAATGGATAATTAGATCTAACATTTTAGTAAGAAATCTTTTATATATTTGTCACAATGGGTGAATATTTAATTAAACTTAGATTAGATATATTTAGAATTCTAAACAAGTTTGTTTTAAGGTAATTTAATCACATTTGAGTAAGAGAAAATAATGTAATGCATTTTACTTAGTGTTTTAGCATGGTCTTTCTAGTTAGTTGTGAATAAAATATATCGTGTTTTGTGTGGTTGTTGGGTGTGACCTTCTATAGTCTATTTGAACAACACATTTTTTAAGTTTACAACCAAAGTCAATTGTTGGCTTCATAGGAGCAATCAATAGACATGAACATAAGAACCACCGACATCATACACAATATAATATAAATATACAATGTCTCATATGATTCTCTAATGCTTGTGAGTAATCAATTTATTAGACTTAGAATTTCAATAGTTCACACACCATTTGAACATAGAAACACTTCATCCACACATCTAGGATGAGATCTTTGACCTCTATTTTAAATCAAAATTAGTGATTGAGCTTTTTCCAATTCAATACATATACAGTAATTTGATCTTAAAGATATTCCAAGTAGATACTAATACAATGTCAACTACATGTAAGAACATAAAACCACATAATGTTTAACTCATACATACAACACATTTACACTTACAATTTGGAATCCAAGCTAACCCACTCCAAACCAATTCCAAATCCAACATTTCTAATTTACAAAAAGTATTTTTCAAAAGAGAGAGAGGGTTTTTTCAAAGCAAACTAACAAGTGAATGAAAATGCATATTATTTTACTTTTCATAATTCCCTAAGCCCTTTTCTCACATTTCCTTCCTTTTTACATTTGAGACTAACCATTTTCAAACGAAGCCTTTTCATAATTAGATATTTCAAAATATTTTTCTTTCAACACATATATTATTGCTTTCAAACATTTAGAATCATAAATATAAAAATTGATTATGTAAATAATTTAAATATTAACTGTAAGACAAATTTCATTTTCTTATTTAAAAATATTTTATTTCACACTTTAATTCTCTTGCACAAGTAATAAAATATTTCAATAGATCTAGGTTTTTCTACCAAGGCATAAATATTATCTCTTTGAATTAAATCATATTAAATATTTCATAAACATGATTAACACATAACTCGAAATAATATAAATGCAATGCAATGAGATGAAATAACCACACACAAATGATATATTCATTTTATGGGTTTAAACATATGGATTTTAGAATCACCATTGATCTAGATCCAATTTTCTTAATACAAGACTTATCTTGCACTTGAATCAAGTGAGATGGATGTTACAAATATGTGTTTTACCTAATGTGACCGCCTCCAATTTAACCACAATTGTGAAAAATTTGTACTTGCCCCATGTAAGAATAGATTAAGTAATGCACAAAGCACTCAACATAGTATAGTATCTAAATAAAATAATAGCAAATCTCCACATATAATTAAAAATCATCTATGACTAGCATGACCTATATATCAAGATGCAAAAACTAATAATAATCTACAATGTAGAACTAGATATAATAATCACATGTATATCATAAATAATGGAAAGAATGAAGCTTAAACATTGTACTAATTCAAACTTATAAAGGAATACTCATACATACCATAATAAATAGTTGAAAATCTAAACGACAATACAAAACCTCATTGAGAAAATATAATATTGGTAATAAAAATCATCATCACTCATAAGAGGAGTGGAACTAAAGAAAAATCAACAAACATACAAGGTACAAACACCGAAGGCATTACATTGTGGCTTGTTTTCTTAAACACCGACTATTGTTATGTTGGCATCTTAATATTGGGATAATATAAAAGTGATTAATTGATTTGTGAATGCAATATCTACCCCTCAGACACTATAAGTTTTTTTAAGTTCAATTAGCATTACTACTAACTTAATCAACCAAACAAAAAAAATGGCTCACATTTCTTCCCTCGCCTCCGCATAGGTTCACATTTCTTCACCCACCTCTGCACAAGTTCGCATTTCTTCGCCCACCTCCGCACAAGCTCCTAACAACAATGGAAAAATTGGTTCTCCTTCAATGTTGGATGGTCTGGACTCCCTTGTCAGTTCGCGTGAAGGCCTTTCGGGGCCCTTGATTAGGCAGGAGGTTGATATTTCTACCTTGTCTGGGGCTGGCATTGATTGCTCCTCTCTGTGCAATAATGGAAAAATTGGTTCTCCTTCAGCATTGGATGGTCTGTACCCCCTTGTCAGTTCACGTGAAGTCCTTTTGGGGCCCTTGATTAGGCAGCCGCTTGATATTTCTACCTTTTTTGGAGTTGCCATTGATTGCTCCTCTTAGTGCCCTAATCCCAAGTCGGGTGTTCTGTCCTCTCTATGAAATGATGGCAGCTCACTAAATTTTTTGGGGGCCTTATGCCATGGTGCCCAAGACAGTAAGGGGCTGGAGATAGCCCGCAAGTCTTCCATTAGCGATGTGAAAAAATGCCCTTCTCCCTGCCATGCGTCCAACAATATTGTGGCCCCTTTCGTTGTTCGAAATTCTGCCTCAGTTCCATAAATTAGTCTAGATGGATTCATTGCGGATAGGGAAGAATACGTTCAAAATCATGCTCTCATCTGCAGATTTATGAGGACATGGCCAAATTTGCACGATCTACATTCTTGGATCTGTGACAACTGGAAAGAGGTTATGGAAGACGAAATTAGTATTTACCCCAATGCCAGAGGGTTTTTTATCTTGGAATTTGAGTCTCAAGAAGACAAAGAGTTGATCCTGAAGGCTGGCCCTTGGTTCTTTCGCAAAGATTTCTTTGCATTAAGCCCTGGTTTCCTACCTTTGATCCACGATCAAAGTCTTTTTCTTCTACATTTTTTTGGGTGCACCTTCCTTATCTCCCTTTGTAGTTTTGGGAAATCGACTGCTTGAGAGCCATTGGCAATGGTTTGGGAAAATATCATAGCGTTTCAAAGGAAACAATTTATTATGAAAGCTCTACCTACGCTCGCATATGCGTTGAAATGGATGTATCTAAAGGTCTTCCAGAAGAGATCTCTCTGAAATTTGGTAAAAGATGTTGGAGACAGCTTGTAGATTATGAGAAAATTCCTTTCAGATGTCGAAAATGATTTTCCGCTGAGCATTTCACCTTCCAATGTAGAAATAAAAAAATACACAAGCAAACTAAAAATCCAAATAATCAACCTACTTGGTGGATCGGGGCTGAATCGCAACACTACACTATTCCACCTAACGTGAATCCAAATTCTTCTCCTTCCCAAGCTCTTCAGGATGCTAATCCAGTGACTGTTTCACCCCTCTCTCTTAGTACCCAAGATCCAAAGCTCAAGACGAAGCAAGACAATTATATGGATGAAAGAAATTCAAAGGCTTCATTGATCTCACTTGAGGTTTCGCAGTCAGTTAACATTGAGACCTAAGAATTTTCTCCTTTATCTACTACAACCATTTGCAACCTGGAAGAGAAGAATCGGATTGGTTGTGTTGAATTGACTTCCTCCTCCATGACTGCAAAGGATTGGATTGAAGTTAAGTGGAAGAAATCTCCTTCCTCTCTTTAAATGGCATTAAGGTCTACAAAGAAAAGGATTTAATGAATATTTTTTAAGTAGGATTGGTCATCCTTTTTTGGTTGTTTTGTGTTGCACCTGATGGTCAGGGCAAGCATTTTTTTTTTTGAATTCTTATATTATGGAATTTGTCCCCTTGACAGTACTTGCCTATAAAAATAGAAAAAATAATTAAAAAAAACTTAATCAACCAAACATTTTTCATCAAGTTGAATTGTTAAATACAAAAATTATTCATTCACCATGATGACAACAAATAAATTCCACCACTTACATGCAAACACTCAAAAGTGTTAAGCTCCTATGACTAGGGTCATTCTTAGACCGAGACCTAAACCTAGAGGGCTCACAACGACCTTGCTTACGAATCCCCTAATGGTAATGAGAGATTTCGTAGTTCTCCGCATAATGCTAGAGGGAGTTCATTCTCCCCTCTTATATGTGATGTAGGAGCATCCGAGTCCACAGGAAATCCCACATCAACCAAAACAAATTTCTGGTTTGGTTTTTCTTTTGTTTTGTTGTTCTTTCCATCATGGGCAATTTCATTTGGTTTGGTATGGTAAAACATCATAAGTTTGAATGCTCGTTATATGTATCTTCATGAGCTCACATATGTATGTTTTGCACATTAAACAGTTTCCCATGTGGTTAAAGGGTAATTTGATTTGCATAAAGTAATGCGAATCATTACTAAAATATTATGAGGATGTGAAATTTGGAAAGGATATGGTTAAAGAGCTTGGAAGATTAAAAAACAAGAGAAGTTGAAGAAATTGAAAAAATAAATGTGAAGAGGCATCACTAGGGATAAAAAAAAAAAAAATTAGTGAGTGGAAGAGGCACACCTAGGTGAGGAGAGACCCATGCCATGGCTCTGGTTTGAAGGCAGATTACCAAGAAACCAAAAATTGTTCAGCATAGGCCAAACGTGGGAGGAGGTGTTATGTATTTTGAAGATAAATTGAAGGAAAAATAAAGAGAGTGTGCATGAGTTGAAGATTTTAAAGGAAGAACAACAGAACATCGATAAAGGGATAGGCTACACATTCTAGGAAGAGAGAATTTGATAGCTAGTGCAGAAGACATAATAGAGGAAGCATAAAATACGACTAAAGGAAGGATAATTGTTTACCAAAAATAATGCAAATAGGAGGATGTGGGAATGAGAGATTCTCTTGAAACAATAAAAGACCCTTAGGCCGCATAACATATCTTGGGATCAACACCAAGTTGTTTCTAACATAGTGTAAGTCATGAGATGTTGGATGGGGTGTAGTGTAGAAGACAATACTAAGAAATAGTTGGTCTCATATGTAAGGTAAGTCTTCCATATAATTTCAAGATAGTTTAGAGAGAGAAGTGTTGTGTGAGACAATCGGGAAGAGGTTGAGAAAAGATGAAAATAGGGATAAAGGTTGAACCATTCAAAAGAAGATTTGACAAATTGAAATGCCATAAAAGGTTGTCTTAAATGAATCGATAAAAGTTTAAGGATGGTAAAAAGAATAGTATCATGTGGCATGCAGAAACTTCAGCCAAAAGGGTCAACATATGAAGGATCCATAGATGTCAATTAAATAAAATGTATAGGGAAAAAAATCTGCACCTCTGGGAGAAGTATCAATGTTGAGGTAAGGAAGAGTTGTTAAAATTTAAATGTAGATTTAAATGAGATGAATAGAAGTATAGGTAGGTTTGCAAGGGCTGAAGCCATATCGAGCATATTAAAAGGAGAATCATTGTAGATTGAAAGCATAGAGAGAAAAGGGATGACAAGGAGGTAAGAATGTGTGGTAGAAAACTGACACTATGAAGGGGAGGTGAATGAAGTGTGTAAAGTAGGAATATGCAAATTTGGACAAAGGAGGGAGGAAAAGTAGTTGCCCTAAATTTTTTAATTATTATTTATCTTGAAGTTGAAATAAATATATTTGTTTGTTGTTTGAATTTATTTTTGTAATCATGTAGATATAAATTGATTAAAAATTGGCACAAGTTATGGTCAATTTTGGTTTAATTATTTTTTGAGTTGTTGTAATCTAAAATTTTGGATTTGAGTTGAGATTGTGTTTTTGTCTACATCAAGTGGTATTAGAGCCTCGGGTTTTGAGTGCATAAGAAGATTTTTGAACATGAGGTAGCTTATACTAGGATCAATGGGTAGAGAAGAAGCTCGTGAGGGTTGTTGTAGGTGTGTGAGGAGTCTTAACAAATGAGAGCTTGATATCGTGAAATAATTTGTTTTGAAAATTTATTGTGATGGAAAATTGTACATTGAAGTGAGATTGCAACAAAAAACAAGATGTTTAAATTCATCAGGAAGAGGCATGTGATTTGGGAAGCATGTAGATGCTATGAAGAAAACAAGGGAGGATGATCGAAAATATAAACAAGTGATTGGATAAACTAGAAAAATTGGAGGTGCAACTAAGTGAATAAAAAGACATAAGGAAAGAAGATGAGGATGGAATGAATAGTAAAGATTTTGTAGTAGAGGTTGTCAAAGAGGAGAAAAATGAAGATGTAGCAATGGAATATAATGATATTGCAGTGAAGGATGATGAAGGGGATTAGTTGTTGTCACAAATTTTGGCAGTGGAGAATGAATGGTTGGAAAATATTGAAGTGATTGAAAGCGAGAAGATAAGCATCACAAAGAATGAAGTAGAAGTTAATGATGCAGTCAATGGTGAATTTGCATCAACGAATTGAAACCTTAATGCATATCTTGATGATGCTTTTATACTTCATCTTGATGTGGTTAGGGTTTAAGAGTGTGAGAAGAACCTACAGAAATATTCAATTTCCATAACGTATTCGAAGAAGATTTGTATATAGCAAGTTTTGATATGAGAGTTTGGTGGAGGAGGCTAGTTTCTAGTGGGTTGGATCACAAAGAGGAAATGAGAGTAGAAATGATTTTTTGGAGGAGGATGACACATGGTGGATGTGAATCCATGAGAGGAGAGAAATGTGGTGAATGGAATTGTGGGAGGAATATGATAGTTTTTCTAGCATGGGTTGGTAGAGGAGGAAAAATAATTAATCTTGTGCAGTTATCCCAATGATGGAGTTCACTGCAAGTTGCATTCAACCTAGAAGAGTAGTTTGACTACTCGAATCCACCTTCGTGGGCCTATTCTCACAAATTTCTTACCCATCATTTCTAATGAAGGATCATTTGATTCCATCTAGGCAATCTTGCACTAATTGAAAAAAAATCCGGTTTGGTTTTTCTTTGGTTTTGTTTTTCTTTCCTCCATGGGAAATTTCATTTGGTTTAGTAAAACGTCATAAGTTTGAATGATCATTATATGTATCTTCATGATCTCGTATATGTATATTTTTTTGCATTAATTGTTTTCCAATGTGGTTAAATGGTAATTTTATTTGTATAAAGTTATGCAAATCATTATTCAAATATTATGAGGATGTGAAAGTTGGAAAGGATATGGTTAAAGAGCTTGGAAGATTAAAAACAAGAGAATTTGAAGAAATTGCAAAAAAAATGTGAAGAGGCATCACTAGGGATAGTAAAATAAAAATTAGTGAGTGGAAGAGGCGTGCTTGGGTGAGGAGAGACCCACACCATGGCTCTGGTTTGAAGGCAGATTACCAAGAAACCAAAAAAAAATCATCATAGGCTAAACATGGGAGGAGGTGTTATGTATTTTAAAGAAAATTCAAAGGCAGAATAAAGAGACTATACATGAGTTGAATATTTTAAATGAAGAACACTAGAACATCGAGAAAGGGATAGGCTACACATTCCAGGAAGAGAGCATGTGGTAGCTAGTGTAGAAGACATAATAGAAGAAGCATAAAATAGGACTAAAGGAAGGATAATTGTTTACCAAAACTAATGCAAATAGGAGGATGTGGGAATGAGAGATTCTCTTGCAACAATAAAATACCCTTAGGCCGCATAACATAGCTTGGGATCAATACCAAGTTGTTGTAGACATAGTGCAAGTAGTGAGATGTTGGATGGGGTGTAGTGTAGAAGACAATACTGAGAAATAGTTGGTCACAAATGTAATGGAAGTCTTCCATATAATTTCAAGATAAAGTAAAGAGATGAGTGTTTTGTGAGACAATCAAAAAGAGGTTGATTAAAGAGAAAAATGGGGATAAAGGTTGAACCATTCAAAAGAAGATTTGGCAAATTGAAATGCCATAAAAGGTCGTCTTAAATAAGTCAATAGAATTTTAAGGATGGGAAAAAGAATAATATTGTGTGGCATGCAAAAACCTAGGCCACAAGGGTCAACATATGAAGGAGCCGTAGATGCTAATTAAATAAAATGTATGGGGAAAAAAATTTGCACCTCTGGGAGAAGTATCAATGTTGGGGTAAGGAAGAGTTATTAAAATTTAAATGTAGATTTAAATGAGATGCATAGAAGTATGGTTAGGTTTGCAAGGGTCAAACCCATATCGAACATATTAAAAGGAGAATCATCGTAGATTGAAAGAATAAAGAGAAATGGATGACAAGGAGGTAAGAATGTGTGGTAGAAGACTGGCACTATAAAGGAGAGGTGAATGAAGTGTGGAAAGTAGGAAGATGCAAAGTTGGACAGAGGAGGGAGGCAAAGTAGTTGCCCTAAAATTTATAATTCTTATTTATCTTGAAGTTGAAATGAAGATATTTGTTTGTTGTTTGATTTAATTTTTGTAATCATGTAGTTGTAAATTGATTAAAAATTGGCACAAGTTATTGTCAATTTTGGTTTAATTATTTTTTGAGTTGAGATTGTGTTTTTGTCTACATCAAGTGGTATTAGAGCCTCGGGTTTTGAGTGCATAAGAAGATTGTTGAACATGAGGTAGCTTATACTAGAATTAGTGGGTAGAGTGAAAGAGATAGGGCAATAGAGAAGAAGCGTGTGAGAGTTGTTGTAGGTGTGTGAGGAGTCTTAAGCAACAAGAGAGCTTGATCTCATGAAATAATTTGTTTTGAAAATTGAGTGTGATGGAAAATTGTACATTGAAGTGAGATTGCAAAAAAAAACAATATGCTTATAGTCATAAGGAAGAGGCATGTGATTTGGGAAGCATGGAGATGGTATGAAGAAAACAAGACATGGAGGATGATCAAAAATATAAACAAGCGATTGGATAAACTAGAAAAATTGGAGGTACAACTAAGTGAATAAAAAGACATAAGTAAAGAAGATAAGGATGGAATTCACAGTAAAGAGTTTGTAGTAGAGGTTGTCAAAGAGGAGAAAAATGAAGATGTAGAAATGGAGAAATAACCCCTAGCCATTAGAGGTCAACCCTTATATCAAGGGTTTGTACCACCTAAAGTGTCAACTTCCATTCCTAATGAGGTTCAAAACCCCATCCACTAGTCATACAACATCCACAATAAAAATCCCACTTGGAACATAAACCATAAATACCCATACCAAGTTCACCCAAGGTCAACATAAATTCAAAGATTCATCTCAACTAACCTAAGGATCCCATCTCACCTAAGGTCTATGACACATGAAATCATCCTCACACCTCTCCACCACCACCTATTTCATCCTCTGATTAAGAATTCTTTATGCAAAAAATGTAGGTTTACTTATGCTAGAAGAAAATTATGAGCATGAAATGTAAGATAAGGATATTTATATTTCATGTAAATAATATATGAGAAAGTATCAAATAATAAACAATGAGAAGAAATATTACTAGGTCTATACTATATTCATGAGACTAGTTTTAGAAAAGTAGGCAATGAGAACATGTGCTAAATTCATAACATAAGTGTAAATAAAATAAGACACACGTGTCAAACCTTTCAAAGATTTATCATTTATACGAATAATGTGAAAGAATCCGTGATTGAGATTCCACAAGCCTTGGATGATATTATGAAGAGAAACCTATCACACATGAATGAGAAATTACACAAAAAAATATGTGAAACAATAATGATTATTGATTATTGAATTGATTGTTGAATGAATACAATGAAGGACCAAATATCCTTATGTAGACTCAGGCGAACTCAACATGAGACTAATTGATGGAATTATGAATAAGAGAGGAGTGAGATAATATAATGCATGAATCATTTAAGTGTATTTATCTTGTGTAAAACACAAATAATAAAGCACATGATTGATTGAAATGCATAATTAATGCAATCACTTGCAATTAGAACTAGATGATCCTTTCCTAAGTTTTCATTAAGTATTGGAGTAAATATTAATTAATTTACTCCAACACCCCCTTGAATGACAACTAAGGAGAAGTAAAAAATTGATGAAGGAAAAGAATGCAATGGTGGATGTAGAATGGGTCTTGGCATAAGGCCTGATGAGGTACCCATGAACAACATGAAAGTTTATTAGAAATATAGTAAAGGAGAAAACCTTGTGGGAAAAAAACTCCTCTCCAAACAAGAAATAGAAAAATTATAAATGGAATGTCTCAAGAGACTCTCTCAAGAACATATGCAGATATACAATTAGATACCGCCATAAGAGAGAGAGGAGACTCTAAATCCCCCCTAGAATGAGAGAATCCCTATGTCAATGATCAAACCAATGTGTCTCCCCTAAGAAAGAAACAAATCCAATGGTCAATGATGAGGAAACCCCTAGATGTGAGGTAAAAATGGAAGTCTTGGATAATGGTCAATGGAGAATTGAATTGAAATGTGAGTGTTTGAATGGTACAATGTTGAATCAAATGTATCAACATTAGACAACTCAAGATTATCTTGATATGGAATCTCTAAAGAAGATGGGATAATAAATGTGTTGAATCTGTCATCTGAGAGGAAATGAATATCCTTCAATATGTCCTCAACAATAGCACTAGATGGCTCGATGAATGGAGATACAATGTCAGTCAAAGCTAAAGAGGGATCTTGCTAAGCAGATGTGATCTCAACAGGAGGTAGAGGTGTAGAATACTCAACATTGGTCTCATGAATAGATGGAAGAACACATAAGCTCAAATGACCAAACTTCACCTCAGATACAACATGCTCTCTTGAAGAAAGAGAGTGATACTCAGATAGTGGAGATGGAGGACCAAAGTGTGAGAATGCATACAATCAAGAAGAATGATAAAATCTCCCTATTGCAACAATGTTACCAATCTAACTGTCTTTGATGTGCATTGAACTAGGTGTGAACTCAACTGTCTTCCCTTTCCAACTGTGAGAAATCCGATAGATGGAGAGAGGGTTAGTGAATAAATATGGTACACATAGTACATCATTGAATGTACCATCATCAATTTCGATAAAAATTTTCCAGCATACACTCATATAAGTGTTATTACCCATTAATATGTGTGGTGATGATGTAGCCTCAAAAGATGAGAACATTTCCTAGGAAGATGCCATATGGTGTGAAGCACCTGAATCTAGTAGCTATCTAGAAGAATGTGAACCGGTGGTTGCACATAATGCATGACCCTTGTGTTTGGTCTATCTATCTATTTGGAATGATAATGAAGAAGAAGACCCGCCTAATGTAGATGAATATTTTTCTTCATAAGAAGAGTTGTCAAATTAGAAACCTATTATGCATATCCATCTATCTTCTTCTCATAACATTTAGACTCGTTATGTCCCTTCTTATTATAATAAGCACACTTGGGTCTTTATTTATTTGATGATTCCACCTTAGGAGAAGGTGAATCAAATGTGTTATGTGAACTGGAATCCTTCTCATGCTCTATGGTCTTTGGTTTCTATTTCTTACCTTTGCTAGTAGAGGCCTTCATGTCTTTCGAATTTTGAGAAACAAGAAGAGCAGATGATTTTAAAGATTTCAGTGTACCCATATGGATTAACTTTGATTGTTCTCACATGGGTGATGTGGCAAAGTCATAAAGAGAGGGAATTGTAAATTTGGAGCCCATAACATCTCTAGTAGCATAAAATGTAGAAACAAAGATAGAATAATCAGGACCAAGCTTGGCAAGTAGATAAAGAATCAACTGTTCATCTTTCTTCTCAATACCACACTACTTTAACTGAAGCCTTAAAGACTTAAGTTTTGTGAAGAGGTCTTGGATACTATCAAAATAAAAATTATTAAGACATATCCGCTCACTCTCTAACTGATAACTCCTAAGTGTTTATTTCTTACCAAACAGGAGCTCAAGATGGTCCCAAATTTCCTATGGAGTGTTCCAATAATGGATGTGAAATAATAGACCAAGAGAGATAGACATACAAAGAGTACCAAAAGACTCATCACATCTCTTGAACCATTTCATCTTTTCTGTAGTAGCACCCGGTTCAAGATTTGTACCCATGGTGACTTGATACAACCCCAACTTCTTTAGAAGAGTTACATGATTCCAAAAAAATACAGACTTGAGAGAAGAAATTAGAGTAATAATGGAAAAAAAAAAGAACAATATGCCTATAAGAGCAAGAATTTTTTATGTCGGATTATAATCATGCAAAAAATCAACTCCAATCAATAGATCAAAGTTGTTGAAGTTGTTGTAAATAAAAGATCTCTCGATGTCTCTTCTTCCAAATGCAAGTCACTTGCAGTAATCGTTTATTGAGAGACAAACCTATAAAAAAAATTGTGCCTGGAAAGATGTTTGTCACACCATGAAAATGAGACTGTAGGTTCAAGCGCAAATTTGATGAATGTTGTTGGCTTCAAACAAGTGAATAATGCCTCCAAATAGATGATCAAAGAAAATCATGATTTAGAGAAAATTATGATCCTCAGTGAAAAATCACACCTCCTCCAACCATGCTAGGCTATGGCAATGGAAAGCATGCCCTCACTATACATATCACATCCCAAATGTGGCCTCTTGAGCTTCAAATCAAATCCCTGCCTACACAAACAAATAAAATCATGCCATCCTTGATGTGTGCAACAATAATTCATGTAGTAGGAAGCATGAATTAGGTCACTCAAAGGAACCATGACCTGTGTGACTAAGTGTTTCCCTTTAATCAAGCCTCCACCACAAAGACACAAATCCACAAAAAGGGTGTCATAGGAAAATCTGCCTAGTTTGTGCCTTCATTATTGAAATGCATGATTGGTAGCTTGCAAACAATTGATCAAACCTACACAAAGACTACCCTTGTGGGGCTCCAAACTCAAATTGATTGTTCTAAAAATATATTGCACATAGGAATATGCAACAAGATAGTTTATTGAAGATTCTGATTTAGAGGGCATGGGTGATAACTTCAAGTCACAAGCTTGTGGATACACTTCACAAAATTCAGCGGCCTCCACAAATTTTCGATGCCTCCAAAAACCACAATCTTGATGCAATAAAATTCCTCAAGAAAGAAAACAAGGATCTTCAGATCTAGAGCTTTGATACCATGAAAGAATCCATGATATAGATCCCACGAGCCCTAGATGATATTCTAAAGAGAAAATTTTCACATACAAATGAGAAATTACACAACAAAATATGTGAAACAACAATGATTATTGATTATTGAATCAATTATTGAATGAATATAATGAAGGATTGAATATCCTTATGTAAACTCAGGAAAATTCAACATGAGACCTTGATTAATAGAGTTCCAATTGAGAGAGGAGTGAGAAAACAAAATGCATGAATCAACTAAGTGTGTTTATCTTGTGTGCAACAAAAAGAATAAAGCACATGACTGATTGAAATACATAATTAATGCAATAAAACTCACAACCTGTAATTATATTCAACTCTAAATAAAGTAACAATGTATCTCTGTAAAAACTATGAAAATATTTTATCTCCTACTTATAAGGTGGCTAATCTTATTCTCATCAGCTAACCCTTACAATATGATACCTCCCAGGTATTTATAGATATACCAAAATCTGAAGTCCTTTCTATTTTAGGTTGATCCACCTTTTTAGGGATTAAAGTCATCTTGGAAACTCAGTTAAACTAGAAGAAAAGAATGGAGAGGAAAAAGAAAGTCATGCGCCCACAAACTGCCAGTTGTGCATGCAGAGGAGAAAAAGAAAACCATGCATGAATGAGGCTATTAATTATGCATGTGAAGCTTGCTCTGCAATGTACTCGTCATAACTGGAGAAGACTTGTTGAAGCACCTCCAAATCCAGTCCATCAACCCAAATGTCTTCAAACTTGATCCTTTCTAGCTCCGCAACAACAAATCCTCTCGTGTCTTTTAGCTTGGTCAACTCCCTCTTAGCTTCCCTTATCTCTTATTTAATATCCATTAATCGATCTAACAACAGATCCTCTCCATCATCTCCTTTTTGCATGACCTCTTGAAATCTATCATCCCATTTCTCCTTTATTTGGTTCAAAGGAAAGCCCTATTTTACTGGTATAATAACATTCACTATGATAGAAATAACTACATCCAACTCTTCAAATTGTTCATTCAGATCCCTGGAAGAATCTTGAACCTAACTTTTATGCTTGTATAGAAAGTCAGACTTAAACTGAAGTATGTTGGAAGTCTTTTCCAAGAAATCTTTATTGTCTTCTTCAAGTATTGATAGTTCTAGAAGAGTGGATTTTGACAATTTTCTAACTTCATTCAACCTCTGACTATATCCTTTGTATTCCTCCTCCCGCTCTCCCAATACTTTAACATACTGGTTCATTTCTTCTATTAACTCCTCCGTCATTTTGTAGACCTCAAAACTATTGTCCAATACTTCATTTATTTCCTGATTTATCTTATCAGTCCACCTATCCAACATCTTTTCCCTACTCCTTACCTATACCAAATCATCCACCTCTTTCTTACTAAGAAAAATTGGTGTTTCAATGGTGGAAAATTGTTGTGACCTTAGAGCAAAAACACTTTTCAAGAAGGAATGCAATTGATCTAATTGAGCCTTAAGCTCAATTTTTCTTTGCTTGTCTTTCATCATTCTGGGTTTAGTGGATGAAGCTACCAAATCTATTAAATTCATCTGTTGATCTCTGGTAGGTCTTCCCAAGTTGGCAGTGCCCAACTGCTAATCAGTCAATAGAATGTCTCCTATATCCTTGTCCATCATTGGTATGGCACATTCAGCAACAATTTCTCCTCTATCGGTGAGCCTAGTGGAATGTAGGATTTTGACCTTCTTCTTGGGCCTTTCCTTTTCAATTTACTTCATCATATCATCCCAATTGAGAGGTTGTGAAGGTGTTATTGATCTCTTCTGAAGATCCAATTTTAACCTAGTGGGAGCACCTGGAGTAGTGGTCATTATAGTTGAAGAAGAAGCCATAGTAATAGTAGAAGGTGGTTACACATTTACTTGAGTTTGAGAATCAACCCCTTGTCTCTCTTATTTTTTTGCTCCACATTTGTCTGAGCAATCTTTTCAGCTTCCTACCTATCCTTTTTTTCTTGTATCCTCTTCTCTTCTTCCTTTTTCAAATTTTCTTCTTCTAACCTCTTCTTCTCAAGTTCCTAATTTTTTTCTTCCTCTAATGCCTTCAATCTATCTGCATCTTCCTTTTCCTTTTGCACTCATTTTGCTTCTTCTTTCTCTTTATAAGCCTCTTGAGCAAGCTTTAACTTGGCCACAATAACTTCTCTTTCTCTTCGTTGCTTTGCCTTTTCTTCTTCCAAATCATGAATTTTCTGTATTAACTCCAACTTATCATTTTCTTCTTTGATCTTGATCTCCTACTCCTTTTGTCTTTGTTGTTTTTCTATTTCATCAGCTCTTCATTTTGCTTCTACATGTTGTTGCTGGAGTAAGGCATCAACTTGTGCCTTAGCATCAATTTCCTTTTGCTTCTCTATGGCCTCTACATGTGCTTGAGCATCAAAGGCTTTATTTTTCTCCTTGAATAGGGCCCATTGATCTTCTTCTGTCAGTACATACTCGGTTTCCTCCTCTAGAGGCATATTTATCTGTGCTTCCTTTTTTGACAAAGTCTCATCAGAGTCTGTTTCCACCTCATGGATCTCTGGCTCGACTTCTTTTCCCTTTAATGACTCAACAATATCATAAAGAGTCCCTTAGGCATCTCTTTACTTCGCTGCTCTATAGGAGGTAATTGAGTAGATGACTCATCTACTGTTGATGTGAAAACCACCAGTCCTGCTTGGGCATCTCCCTCTTGTGCCTCTGGTTCATCTTGAGACGATGCTTCAAGCTCAATCTCCTCAATGTCAAGAGGGAATAATTCTAAGTGCTCCTTGGAAGGCAATTTTATTTTTATTCTTTTGTATCCCTTCCCCTTCTTAGGAGCTGGTTCTTGAGGAGTTTTAGTTCTTAGGACAACCTAGTGAATACTTCTGTCCAAAATTGGCCTCCCTATTTGTTTTATGTCAATGGTCTCCTCACTATCCCAGTCCACCGGATCCAAACTTTTTGGTGCCAATATTTAGCACCTCATATGATGGATCTAATACCACTCCATCATCTACTAATGTGTCGGGGATGTCATCCTTAACCCCAAATTCTACCATGAGTGAGATAGGTAACCTCTCATAATTTATTTTCCTGAGGTCATACTCATCTTGAAAATCCCTCCAAAAATCTTCCAAGAAGTTGAAATGTTTATCAAAAACAGAAGGAAACAAGGCATTCATTTTCTTCCTTGGGTCAAAATGCCTCTGAGTTGTATACAAACCTAGCTTCAGGTGTATCAATTCACTACAAACTACCTTAGCTCCCACAAGATGTTGGCAGCTATATTCACCGAATTTCATGGAAAACTTATGACATCCTGTTTTTTGCTTTAATCCAAACTAGGCATTAACCCCCAAAGCTTGATATACAAATTCCATTAGAACTATCCTATTACCACAACATCTTGGAAGTAAGTGGGGATGAACTTCAAATCCAACCATTCTGAAATAAGTGAACTTGGGGTATTGGATATACCAACATCCCCATTCTATGATAAATGCCATAGTTTCTTGGCTCAGTCTATATCCTAAATCCCCATTACGTTGGTTAATGATTACATATAGAAATGCATCATTAACCCTTCTAAATTGTGTTTTAGATACTTGTAGAGATAGCTGATCATAATGGTCCCATACTTTCCTTTGCCCATCAGCTTTTCCTAATATCCCCACTCTATTCAAACCTGGAAATATACCTCCTCTAGCTGCTACATAAACAACATAAGAAGTCATAAAGAAGCATTTAGTTTCCCTTATCCTTGTTAATTGGTCATGAATAGCATCAGAGACAATCATTGGCCAATCAAACTGTTGGGTTCCATTAAAGATTGTCTAAACAAAGGGAAACATCCACTCCTTGAAATGAAATGCATCCCTCTTCCCAAAGACTCTAGACAACATCATGATTAGGTCTGATACTTCTTTGTAGAATTTTTTCCTCTTTGGTTGATCATGAAGCTTGGTCAGAGACTTCTTTTTTGTTCTTAACCATTTCTTGTTCGAGTGAGCTTTGTTAGTCTCCTTGTGTTTGTTGTATATCCCTAAAGCTTTTTCCTCCTTCAATTGTACCAAGTTCTTAGGATCCAGGACAATGAACATGTGTTGGAACATTTGAGGAGTGATATCTATAATTACATTATCCTGTGAATCCATACATTGCCTAGTGGCTGGATTGTAAGCCCGTGCTGCTATCAAAATCAACTCTGGGTACTGGATAGATAGAGGAAATAAGGTGATGTGAGCCAAGCTAGACTCAACTATTCTTTGAGTTCTCCCTGTTATATCCTCAGCAAATTTTTCTGAATACAACTCCCTAAAATTGTATGAGCCCAGATTGGTATCAGTTATATCAGACCAATCCGATTCCACTTTGCTTACAGTGACAACAAGGCTCCCATGATTATACCTCAAAGTATAAGGTAGATGCTCCAGATTTATCTTCTCGGGCTTAGTGGCTGCCTTTGATGTTTCTGCAGGCCGATTCCTTTGGGAGGATTCTCCTGATACTCCTGACATTCTTTAGATTTGCTGCAACAAAACCTCTAATTAGATCCTTGAATAAACATCACAAAATATGATTTAAAACCTTACTCTTTATATAGATAGCAGAGGCAGAACCAAGCATAAAATATCCTAAATAATCTCCTTTAAAATACTACTGGGCTCAGAGTCAAAACCATTATTAAGATTATAGTAATAACAAGCGGGACCGAAGTCAGAACTAGAATAGTAACTGAAATCATAACCGGAATGGAAATTGATTTGGTTTCATTTAGATTTTCTAATTTCATAATTCATTCTGGTTTTGCTTCCAACTAGGTTATCGTTATTTTGAAAAGCCTGCTTCTCACTATAAGCAGAGTCAGAGACGCGATAAAAATGAAATCGATACTCATTGGAAAACATGGTTCAAAGTCTAAATCGATTCTGATCCCGCCTCCACCTAAAGCAATCATGACGTCATAAGTGATTTTAACAGTTTGATAAATAACTTCATGATTTAAGGACTAGGTCATACCAACATGAAAGGGGGCTTGAATATAACTTAATATAACCCTCCCCATATGAGCGAGAGGTTATTGTAATTTTTAGGGCATTATATTTAAATTAAAAAAATGAACACTGAAATGCTTTGAAACCCTAAACTAAAAACCCTCGATTTCAAATAAATAGGGCACAACTTTAACCCTTCTAAATTAACCAGACTGAATGCGCAATATATTCCTAAGTAAAAATAATGATTTACCAAGCCCTATTCATTGTAAACTCTGTAATTAACCTATGCATTTAAAAACTAGGGCACCACGATGAGGTCGCGACTAAAACGTGAAAATGACCATGCTTAAAACAAACAAACAGGAAGCAAAACCAAAATGAAAACAAGAAATCCAACCAAATAGGGAAATAAAAACAAAGCATACGAACTCACCGAGAAACACGAATTCGCCCAAAGCCAAACAATCCAAGAAGAACAAAAAGAAAAAACCATGAAAATACAAATGAAAAACGAGAATAGAAAACCCTACCTCGAACGCAAATATATAGGTTAACTTCCCTGAAGAAATATGTGCATGATTTTCTCTCTTTCAATCGATTCACTCGCACAAAGCTCTATTGCAACTCTGGTTCACTCTTCGATCTCTTAATAATAATGGTAAAAACTACGGGTTAATCCCTAATTAAGGTGAAAACTTTGAGTTTCACACATGCATGGCACCTGTCATTAATGAAATAGATGTAGTAGAGTGGAGTCAAAACTACAGAAGGAACTGGAACATTACTATTTTGTGACTTCAGTAAAGTCAATGACTAAGAAACGACAGGAGTAGAATCAGAATGAAAACTATTTCAAAAACTTGTTTAACTTTCAACTTGGTTCCCATTCTGGGTCCGGTTCTGCCAACAAAGAATAAAGCGAAACAAAATGTAAAAATAAAATAAAACAACCGTAACAAGAAAACTCAACATATAAAACCTAGTTAAAACGAAAGACCACCAAGCGGAGGCGAAGTCAGGATGGAATTTTGTTTTGAAACTCTGAATAAATTTAGTCCTAACTTCCACTTCGGCTCTAGCTCCGACAAAGAATAAAATAAAATCAAAAGAAATACTGTCGGGACGGGAATTGGAATGAGTTTTGAAAGAAGTTCCCAAAACCCAATTCGGTTCTAACTACGGTTCCACTAGAACAAACCAAAGAAAAACAAAGTGTTGGAATAGAAAGACTCCAAAGTTTGTTTGAAAACAACCAAGGATAAAAAAATAAAAACACAAAATGCTGACCCATTTTGACCAAGGCAAAAGATGGAGTGGTTATGCAAGGCATAACAAGAACTGGATGATCTTTTCCTAAGTTAACATTAAGCATTGGAGTAAATATTAATTAATTTACTCCAAAATAATGACTATGTTAATCAATAAAATATTATCAACTATCAAAATTCTATGTGTGCTCGAACCTATGTTGAAATGGATTTAGCCAATGGCCTCCCTACTAATATTTCGGTGAAGGTGGGAAATAGATGCAAGAGACAACCTATTAACTATGAATAAATTACATTTAGATGTAGGAAATGTTACTCAATGAAACACTTCTCCTCCCAATGTCATATGCAATGTGATTTGGGGAATCCGAACTTGAGCAAACCGACATGGTGGATTGCGGACAAATCTCATCACTACATCATTTCACCCAATAATTTCTTAATGTATACTTTTATTTTAATAATTTCTTTAAAGTTTTTTTAAAAATCTTAATAAAAATTAAATTTTCAAAATAAAACTAATCAAAATTTTAATTTAATTGCACATTCAAATAAACTATTACTTGAAATTTCTTAATCTATCAATGCATTTTTTCATAATTTTTCTAAATATATTTTAAATATGAACAAAAATTATTTAAATAATATTATATATTTTGAAGTAAAAATGACACAAAAAATTAGTCGCAAGGTAGATCATATCAAAAGCGAAGTGTAGGGCAAAAGAAAAGGGTGTGGGAGGAGAAAACACAAGAGGAATTTTTGATCAACTTAACTAAAATTTTCAAAGGCAATGGTAGGGATTTTAAGAAGGTGATCATTGGAAAATTTATTGGATTCAAAACTTCTAGATTTGAGATACACAAATGGATCAAAAAATATTAGCCAAGTTTTCCCTTTCTTAACTTTCTCCCCAAAAACTTTTTTGTGGTGATGTTCGAAATAAAGAATGAAAGAGAGTGAATAATTGATAAATATGCATGGGAGAAAGATGAGGTACAACTATATCTATAGATATGAGAATCAAAATTCAACTCGTTGAACATGAATCTTGCAAACAAACATGTATGGTTGAGGATTTACAAATTACCCTTTGAATATTAGTATGGTGAATGCCTAACAAGAATTGGAGATAAGCTTGGAAGAAAAATTGATGTGGATTTACAAAATAGAGAAACCCTAATTTATGTCAGAATCAAAATTATTGCAATAAAAGAGATCCTCTAGAGAATCAAAATTATCATGTCCATTGGAAATTGGGATTAAAAAATCACAACTGAAGCTCCTAAATTTTATTACAAAATGTGAAAGAGCCAAAGACAATGAAATTTCATGTCACTGCCCACCCCCCATTTTGAAAATAGAATGAATACCAAAAAAATCTCAACAATAGATAAATAAAGTGAAGGGAATGAAAGAAAAAATAATGCATGCTTAGCCAATCAAGGAGATGCAAACAATAAAATAAAATCTACTATGGTATTGGATAGTGGGCTTGAAACAAAAAATCAAGTATCCTAATGGATGATAAATCTTTATAAACAAGAGACAGACCAATAAAATACTAAAATAAGAAGGATCACAAATATAGGAAGATGATTTGATAGATGAAATTGACATGATGGACCCAATATGCATTTTAGTCAAATGGCTACCAAAATATTGAATGAAGGGAGCAAGAAAAAAGGCCACAAGAAAGGAAGAGGAAGCACAATGTGAGACACAAATCCATTAAGACCTACATGCTTATGTCCAAGGGAGGAATCACCTCCCTTGGAAACAAATGAGGATCCTAAACTAGAATTTTAGAGGCATTAATTCCCCTAACAAAAGGTGCATGATGAAGCATCAATTAAACCATCAATTGATTGATTGTGTGTTGCTCCAAAAAAAAAGCTAAATTAAAGGAAAGCAAATATATTCCTTAAAATTTGCAAAATATGGTTTGGCCATTTCATAGAAGGATTAGGTTCCTCAAGAGTACTAGAAATGCTATGGAAAACCAAAAGAGTATCAATCAATATAATTGGAACAAATAATAATCGAGAACTCACTAACTGGTACATATGATTAGCTCTTTCTTTTTAATATATACAGATCTGCATAGCTAGTGAAGAAAAGAATATTATGGAACAATATCGAAAATGAATTAAATAATATCGGACAAAAGGATATTTTCATTGATGGTGACATCAATGTTATTTTGGATATATCTAAAAACTAGGGGGATTTTAAGGGTATCACAGTCCCAAGAAGACTTAAAAAATTTATTCCTCTTCCTGATTGTGGATCACTGAGTGTGATCTAAAACGTTGATTGAAAAAATTACACAGTTGAATCCAAAAACTTGCAATAAGAATAGGTCTAGTCTATATAATACCAACCAATGGAACATTTACTTGGAATAATAGGCAAAAGGAATTTACAAATATTACAGAAATATTGGACCACTTCCTTATCATGCCTCATTGGATTCACTCATCCATTGTTTGCATTTCTAACATTTTTCATGTATCTTTGTTGGACTGTTTCCCATGTCTTTAGAACTAGCAGTCGAAGAAATGTCAAAAACCATGGAGTCAACTCCACTTTGAAAAATTGTGGCTATGTTAGGGGGGAATTTGTGAGCTACTCAAAAATTGGTGGATGGAACTCATAGTCATGGAAGGCTAAAAAAAGTTTGTATTCACCAAAAAATTGCAATTCATCAAAGGAAAACTAAAGCTATGAATATTTAAAAACTTTCAAAAACATTTTTCAGGAGGAGGAAATAATAAAAGGTGAGTTGGAAGAATTGAACCATAAAGTCATAAAAAATGGGATGTTTCAAGAAGACTATGTCAAAGAAAAATCCTTACTAATGGAATACAATGAAATTCTAGTAAGAGAATAATGATACTAGTGATCTAAATCTAGAGAAACGTGGCTAGTTGAAGGTGATGTGAACACAAAAAGTTTCCTTATTATTTAACAAGATATCATAAATAAATAAAAATGAAGGAAATATATTAATAGATATATAAAAAATACAAAATGAAGACATTTGATACTTTCATATTTTACTAATAGGACAAGAAGAATATGAACCTCTCCAAGACAACTTCATAAATTATATACCGACCAAGGTACATGATAGGGAAAATGATATCTTGATGGCACCTGTTGAAGATGATGATGAAAAAGATGCTCTATTCCAGCTACAATCAGACAAAACTCTAGGACCTGATAATTTTCTGGTGTTATATTAATAAACATGTTGGAGCTTCATGAAGAAATGCATTTGTGAGGTGGTTGAAGAACTAAGAAAATCTAGAAAAATCCTAAAGGATATGAACAACACCAATATTGCTTGAATCCCAAAGAAAGAGGAGTGTAGTTCCTTCACTGATTGTGGACCAATATCATCATGCAACACAATATAAAAGGTTATAATGAAGGTTACAACAAACAAACTTAAAATTATTCTTCCAACAATCATAACAATGGAATAAAGTGATTTTGTCCCAAGTGTAAATATCACTTTAGACACCCTAATTCTGACATCACACCTTTGAATTAATCTTGAGCATCATCCCTATAATTAATTAAATATTATTATTTAATTAGTTATGTCACATTATCCTATATATAAATAATACTACACTATTTAATTAATTATTTTGTTATTAGCCCATAATTTATTAACTATTTTATTATTTAATTAATTATCTCACTTTCTTCTTCTTTTTTTTTTTTTTTATCATTAAGTTCTACCAAAAGGGGGTAGATCCTGTAGTATAACATGCTACACAAAGATCCAATTACGAAGGCCAAAGACAAGCGGGTTCAGTTCAAACAGACTTGGCACTCCCAAACCCAATATCTTTGGGCACCGCACCACTGAACCTCTGAATTTATTCAACTTATCCCACCCCTGACCGATCTGATATCTTTGAATTTTGACCATCTTCCTCCATTATCTTCTGGAGCTCCTCCCACTGACTTGCATTCTCAAAAACCATTTCCTCACATTTTGTTTTGACCCCAATGTTGGCTAAGAAATCCGGCGCTTTATTCACTTCCCTGTAGGCATGATTTATACTGTAGTTAGGGATGCTTTGTAGGAAGTTTATAATGTTCTCAATGATTCTTCCAATCTTCCAAATAGGGCTTCCTTCATTTTTTATAGCATTAATTATTATTTGGGAGTCTCCCTCCATGTCTAAGGAACCAATGTCATGCTCTACACAATATTTTAACCCTCTTTCTAATGCAGTTGCTTCTGCCACGTTGTTGGTGTTGCTACCCAAATATCCACAGAGACCAAAAATCAACTTTCCTTTGCTATTTCTAAGAACACCCCCGTAGCGAGCTTCACTTGGGTTGCCTTTAGCAGCCCCGTCAAAATTGAATTTGAGCCTCCCCTTCTCCGGAGGCAGCCAAGAGGAAAATTTCCTTTTGGAGGTTTTGGATGCTATATTAATATTGGGAGGTTTGAGACTTCCCACCTGCCCTGAATGCTCTTATCCCACTCGTTTAAATACTCAATCTTTCTTTGATAAATTTTTGCATTGATTGTCTCACAAATCCCTTCCTTGATTTTGTTGATCATCGTTTCCAACCCCCTTTCTTTGCCTTCAAAATCCTTAGATTCCTCTCCTTCCATATATGCCATAGCACTAATGATGGCGCTATGAGCCATATTCCAGCCCAGAGCGATTGTTGATTGATAACTGGCCAGTTCATAAGAAAGTCCCTCAAATTCTCCTCTCTGGCCGAATACCATTCGAGTTCTTTGCATAACCAGTCCCAACATTTCTTAGAAAATGGGCATTGGAACAACAAATGGTTGGCATTTTCCTCCTGCTCCTTACAAAGGACACACATACTTGGACCTGCAAAACCATAAACCTTTAACCTTTCGCCAGTCAATATCCTGTTATGCAGTATTGTCTAGAGGAAGGCGCCAGCTCTTGGAGCAACCATCTTGTCCCAGCATAATCTAAAAGGCTTGGACACTCGGTCCCGATTAATGGTTTAAATTACATAACCCATTTTGGCTGAGTATTCACCGGTCTTTGAGGCACACCAGATGACTTCATCCTCCTTCCCATTTAGAGAAGGTCTCCTTATTGTTAAAATTTTCCCAAGTTCCTCCTGTGCTTTTGAAGGCAAGTTGAGTTCATTCACAGGAATCCATACGAAAGTACCACTTCCCAGGGGGCATTCCCTAATATAGTCTACCACATACCTACCTTGTTGTTGTTCTATTGCCTCGAACCAATTCTGAAAGTTATAGAGCTTGCATAAAATTTCAAGTCCCTCCCATGAGTCCCTCCAAAAAAGTGCCTTCTTACCATTCCCAATCTTCTAGGATAGATGGTCTGTGATTACATTTCTACTCTCCCATAAGAATCGCCACACCGCCAAGCCGCCATGAGTATTGGCAATAGTCAGAATCTTGGAAGGGTTGTCACAGTCAAGGTATTTCTTCTGAAACACTTTGCACCAAAGTTTCTCGGGTGCACGATACAATTTGCATGCTAACTTGGCACCCAACGCTGTATTCTGACACTCCAATTTTCTTAATCTGGCTCCCCCTTCATTTTTTGATTTACATGCTACCTCCCATTTGAGGAGAGGAATTCACCTACATTCTTTAGCTCCTTCCCAGAGGAACCATTTTAGGAAACTTTCGAGAGCTTGATTGGCTTTGGTTGTAAGTTTGAAATAGGACATTGCATATATTGGCATTGCATTCAAGATAGATTTTATTAGCTGAATTCTACCTAGAAGTGATAGCCATTTGTGCTTCCAAACTTCAGTTTTTTGCTTGCACCGAGCAATCAAATCTTCCCATAAAGTTGTTCTTGACGCCCCTATGAATAACGACACACCTAGATATTTTGATGGAAGATTACCAATCAGCCAGCCTAATCTGTTGGCAGTTCTTTTTTGTACTGCCTTCTTCACGTTAAAGAAAAAAATCTCAGTCTTCTTATCATTAATTTTTTGTCCTGCCACCTTGGCATACATATCCATGGTTTTTTTTATTGTCTCAGCTTCCTCCACCATTGCCAGCCCAAAAAGCATTGTGTCGCCAGCAAATTGTGAATGCGTTATCGATTCTAGATCTTCATGAATCTTTATTCCCTTCCATATACCATTCGTTCTAAGGTGGCAGATCTTCCTGCTCAGAGCTTCTGCCATGATCACGAATGGAAAGGGCGACACTGGATCTCCTTGAAAAATACCGTTTTTGCTTTCAAAAAAACCAAATAGAGTCTCGTTAACAACGACAGAGTATCGGGGGGTTTCAATACATGCCTTAAATCATTCTGATCCATCTATTGTCAAAGCCAAGATTTTCTAGCACTTTAACCAAAAATACCCAACATACTTTGTCATACGCTTTGCTTATATCGATTTTTATGGCCATACCTTTCCTTCTTTTGAAACTCAACGTATGAATTGTTTCAGTTGCTAAGATAATGCTATCCGCTATTTCTCGATCGGGAGTAAAACCATTTTGTTCCACCGATATGAGTTTTGGCATAATTTTTTTTAATTTGTTGGCTATTGCTTTTGAGATTATTTTGTACAGGGTGTTACAGAGTGTGATCGGATGGTAGTCATCCAATGATATGCTATTTGGTTTTTTTGGAATGAGCACCAGCACAGTAATATTTATTTCCTTTACAAACTTTCCTTTGTTTCTTACCTCTTCCACTAGACTCACTATATCCTTATTCATGAATCCCTAGCATTTCTGAAAGAAACTTGTAGGAAAGCCATCTGGGCTGGGATATTTGTCCGGATGAAGCCCAAACACAACGGTCCTCACCTCCTCTTCTGTGAATGGATCCAACAACATTTTGTTGTCATCTTCGCTCACCAAGCTCGGCATGACCTCCAGGAATTCTTCCCAACTCCCTGAGTTCGAATCCAACCCAAAGGATAAAATATTTTTAAAATGCTCCACAACCGCACTCCCAATATGCTCCTTATCAGTCCAAGACTTCCCATCACAATCTGTAATTTCATTAATTAAATTTTTTTCTTTTCTGGCTTTGACCGAGGCAAAAAAGAACTTGGAATTTGCATCTCCCTCTTTTAATCACGACTCCCTAGCTTTATCCTTCTAGTAGATTTCTTCCCTTTCCAGTAATTTTGTTAGCTTCTCTTTCAAAACTTTCTCCTGAAGGAAATCTTCTTCATTCATACCTGTTTCCATTACTTTTAAACTCAGTTTTTCCAAGTCCTCCTCAGTCTTTTCCTTTTCTGAATTTTTTTTTTTGAAAACAACTTTGTTCGAGGTTCTTAACTTGCTTTTTACATATTGAAGCTTTTTTGTTATACAGAAACTGGGTGTTCCTTTATAAGAATTGTAGTCGCTCCACCAATTCTCTATTGTTTCCAATGGAGAAACCTCCCTCCACCACATATTTTGGAATTTGAAGAACCCACTTCCCCCGCTATGGTCCTTTCCAATTACCAGCACAATTGGAAGGTGGTCGGAGACCGCGTATGGAAGAATGGAGGAATTGATCGTTACATTCTCCAAAGACCAATGAAGGCTAATCAAGAATCTGTCGAGCCTTTCTGCAATGTTTATGAACTCGATTCTTCTGTTTGTCCATGTGAACCTTCCCTCCTTTGGTAAATAGTCTGTTCCATTAATTTTGTGTACAAAATCCCTAAAATCCAACATGTCCTTTTTAATTTTCCCCGCGCCACCGCTCTTCTCAGAGAGATCGAGGATCACATTGAAGTCTCCCCCGATAATAATTTTTTTGTCTGTGAGGGAACCAATACCGCTTGCTATTTCATTCCATGTTCTTACGTTCTCCGCTATTTGGATTGGCCCGTATACATTCCAAATGTAAAATTCCAATTTTGTTAGTTTGCATTGAACTTTTCCTGAAATCCAATTCTTCCTCATATCAATACAATTTAAATCTACCAAGTTAGGATCCCATAGGATCCTGAGTCCGCCTGCATGGCCCTCTGTCGGCTGAAAGATCCCAGACCATCTACGATAGAATTTTACAAACAGAGCACCTTCCTCAGAACTGCATTTGGTTTCTTGGAGCAAAACGATCTTGCTATCCATTTTTTCTAGGTGGCGTTTCACCAACCTGCGTTTGTCAGGGGCCGCCAGACCCCTGACATTCCAAGAGGAGATTCTCATTGCTTCCCAAGGGAGGCCTCTGCTCCCTTGGTACTCTTCCTTTTGAAGAATTCGGTTACACTGGGAAGCCCTTTTTCCAAGGCCTCAGTTTCCCTTTTATGTTTGTTTGTCTTCCTGCCTCTGCGTCCTTTATGTTTCTCCATTGTTATTGCAGTCGTTTGGCTTATTCTTCTTGGATCGGTGATCCTTATTTCCTCTTCGCAATTGTCCTCCTCCTATTCCCAATCATCTTCTGATAATCCTCATCTTTATTGTCTTTGGATATGCACCCATGCATCATCTCCTTTTCTGGCGAGCAAACCTTGTTTTGAATAGAGTGTTGATTGGGATTTGAATACATAGGTCTTTCCTGCGTGGTTGGGTAAGATTGAACCGGTGCCGAAAACTTTTCCTGATTGCATTCTCCCTCCACGATTTTTCCAAAATCGTTCTTCATAAGGCTCACCACTTATGGGATCGAAGTCGTCTTTGCTTCCCGTGGTTTTCGACACTCTTTGGTTGAATGATTTCGGGTTCCACATTTTAAACAAAACTTCTTTTCTTTGTCAATCTCCACAAACTGGATCCAGTCCCGTCTGAATGCCCTAAGGATGATTTTTTTGGGATTTTACAGATGGCCACAACTTCCAATCTAGCATATAAATACGAGTCATCATCTGCAATTTCCACATCTATTCTGATTAGGGTTCCGAGTGTCCTTCCAATTTCTGATTGTTACAAGCTTGTTGTATGGTTCTGTGTTCAGAGGGTTAAAATTTCTTTGCCATTTCTGAATATACAAAGGGTGCCTATCCATATACCAAGGTCCACCATTAAGTATTTTATTGCGCTCTTCCTCTGTAGCGAATATCACCAAAAAAAAACCCCACGACAAGAATTTCGTTATTTGTTGGGGGTTCCAAGAATCAACAATCCATTTGTGAATTTTCTTTCTATCAAAACTAGGCCCAATTACTCTGCAAATGATCGCTAGATCCTTCAAACACTCCAAATCGTTCTCTATTTCTTTCGAAAGTTCAATTGCCATCGGTTCTTCTAGATCTTCATTTTTGGCTTTTTGCGGGTTATTGCAGAGAGCCATTATTCATTTTTTTATTTCTTTTAAGTGTAGCATTATCTCACTTTCTTCTATAATTAATTAAATATCATATTATTTATTTAATTATTCCATCCCACCTTACAATTAATTAAACTTCACATTTAATTAATTATCCTATAGTTTCACACACATTAATTAAGTATTTTACTATTTAATTAATTGAACATTTATGCACATTCATCCAAATCTCCTAATCCTAGTTAAGTTAATCAATCTATGATTAGTTAGCCTAACCCATACCCTAATAATGATTAATTTAATACATCTATGATTGACTAACTTAATCCCTATCCTTATCATCATTAACATTTTTCCTAATTTGTGTAGCATTGTAAATTGGCACCCTTGACAATTTCACATTGTTTTACTCTCCCTTAAGTTATTAGACCTAATTTCCTAAATTATGCATTTCATAGCCCATTTAAGTATTACTAATAAATTGCAAGTGAAAAACCAATGCATTCATTTAATAATTTTTCCCTTGCCACCTTAATTCATGAAAAACAGGCCCAAGATACTAATGCTTAGGGCATCTATGTCCCCTATTTTGGCTCCAAATTCAAATATGTCAAAGGTGGTCTTTCATTATTTGAATTTCAAGTGTCCAATTTCAAATATTGGGATTTGATTTGTATTTAAATTATAATAATTTCCTATAAATACCTAGTTATTGCATCATTTCAAATCTAACAAGCAATTATGGGAAAAATTATTGTCAAGAGCATTATTAAGCAAGTCAAGAGAAGAATTTTAGAGATTTATTGCAGAAATTCAAGATCCATGCATCATGTCAAAGTGTGTGTGAGTTTTTTCATGTTTATGTTACCATATTATCCGTGAAGACTAGCCCTTGTAGGTCTCTAAGAAAATCAAGCGAGAAAAATTCAAGTATTGAGGAGATTTGTATGGGTTCAATCCTTCAAGGAAGCAATTGGAGGGTGGTGAGTTATAGTATATTGTTGGTTCATCATTATTTTTTATCATTTAGCCCAATCCCTCAAACTGATAGGTTTTATATCACTAACATTTCCATTGTGGAAGTGGAAACACTAACATGAAGTTTGGCTAAGGCAAGCCCCTGAATGGAACAACCATTCATCTTTCATTGAATGTGTAGGTTTTAGGTTTGAAGAGGATTGTGGGAAGCTTTAATATCCATTGTTAATTGTTGCAATAAAAAACTACACCTTGCTCTCTTACCCATACCACATGTCGTATTAATAAGCCTCCACCTTGTGACACTAGTCACAAGGATAAACCTTTTCCATATCATTCAATCTCAACCATCCATTTCACAAGAAGATCTTGACCCTGCATTTCTCCATCCAAAAATCTATAAATTGAAGCTTATCCTTCCCATTTTCACAATAATTCAAGCTAACTAAATTATGTTGAAGTAACTATCAAGAGAAATTCGCAAATTATCAATTAAGAGAAAATAAACAAGTTCTTAGGTGGAAACTTGAGCTCCATCCATGGAGAAGGAGAATTAAAGGTATAAGGCTATTTTCAATAAGTTTTGTTTATGTTTTTATTGATTTTTCCTTCGAACCATTTTCCTCACCTTCAATCATTAATGGAATAGTAATAATATAGGAGGGAATCCAAACTAGAGAGCAATGATCCTAAAATTCTTAACGTAAGTAAAGCATATGAGAAAGTTAGATGGTGGTTCCTTATGAAGATTATGAAAAAAACTGGGTTCAATAACAAATGGTTAGAATGGGTTTATGCTTACATCTCAACACCAAGATAGTCAAATTTTATCAATGGTTCACCATGTAGTTTTTTGAAGGAGCAAAGAAAATCAGACAAGGGGATCCCTTATCTCCCTTATTATTTATAATAATGAAAGATACACTCAACAAGGGCATATCCCAAAAATATGCAATTGGCCAATGGAATGGAATAACAATTATAAAAAAAATAGCACCTTTCACACATTAGTTATTTGTTGATGACACCCTCCTATATGGATCATCACCACTTTAAGAAATGGAGGTAATAGAAAGAATTTTGGAAGAGTACACTAGATGCTTGAGACAAATTATTAATAGAGATAAATAGTGCATATCGCTTCCAAGAAATTACCTTGTTATTCCTCTATATGAAGGAACCACAAGAAAGTCCCATTGGTTTGACATCAAATCAAAATGCAAAAAAAAGAAGCAAAGGCGTGGTGGGGAAAATGGCTAAGTTTTGTGAGGAGAATACTAATGATAAAATATATCATAACAAAAATTTTGATCTATATGTTGCCTTGTGTATGGATAATATCCAAAGTCGAAAGGGACATAAATAGAATACAATGACACTTTCTATGGTATGGACCAAACAATGTAAGAAGAATCTCCCTAATCACATAAGATACAATCAAAAAAAGGAAACAAACTGGTGGTGCAGTGATCAGAGACATCCATAAATAGAATATGGCATAGGGTGAAAAACTGACATGGAGGATGATAAAAAATCCATATGCATTATGATGCCAAATACTAAGAAATAAATACTTTGACAACAATTAATGACACCACATTGTGATTGTGACTAATCCACCACATGGTTTGCAATTATAGAATTTTATGATGAGTTGTAGGAAAATTATAACTAATCATCCAACATGGACAATAAAATCGAGATCCAAGGCATTATTTTGGTTTTATTCCTTAAATGGCCACAAACCAATGTCTGAACTAGAAATAAATGGTATACAAGAAGCAATACATCCATTAGTGGAATGATATGGTACAAAGGTGAGGGATCATTTATAATTTGAAACATTATTGAACATCAAAATTTTCAATGGAAATAAATTGAATTCCTATTAGATCCATGTCGAGTGGTGGCATATGTAAGGAATTATCATTAATAATTTTATTCTTAACAAACACAGATGATGAAATTTTATGGTGTGAGGCTAAATCAGGAGAATATTTTGTATTAGGTTATGAAATACAAAGCATGGAAGAAAATAAAAAAGAGTGTCCAACATACTCATGTTGGGGCAAAAATCTGCTACCAAAGGTGGGGGGCATTACTTGGATCACTTTACATCAAAGAATTTTAGTAGGGGAATGATAACATAGGATTGGTTTTGTTGGTTAGCACAAATACCCAATATGCACAAGCAATGAAGAAACCACACACCACATTATCCTAGGTTACAAAGTTGTAATGGAATGTTGGAAAAATATCCTAAGGAAACTTGGATGGATTGGGCCTCTACCCTCAATAGCTACATCACTTTTCTTGAGTTGACCTAGAATGCATACTAAATCACTATCAAGAGGAGTGTGGAAATATTCATCTACCATCGATATATGACAAATTTAAAAAGTAAAAAACTCACATATCTTCCTAGTAAAGTAATAATATTGAAATCACTTATTAATAAGATCGAGTTGGCTATTTGAAAGTTTTAAAATATTTGAGAATATGAAAGAAGAAGTGGCAGCTCACAAGCTAGGATAACAACATCCTTTCCACTTGGCATCAACTAAAAGTTCCAAATCTATGCCTCATTGTCCAAAAAAAAGAAGCATAATAGGGAAGGGCCAAGTGGAAACTTCCACCAAGTGGATTATTAAAGATATTTTTTTATGGTGTCTTACATGGGAACTGATAGAGCTTTCAAAATTTTACAAATTTTAGCTGGTTACCAGGGAAAATTTTGTTGATTTGTCACCTTTGTGCTTGTTGGCCTAAGGTTTAGGGGTTTCTCACCCTTGTTCAAATTTTCAAAATTATCAAACCCTTGCATTATATTTTCATGTTGACCTATTGTACTAGGTCACCGGTCATCTTAGTTATGACTTATGGCATCATTTCCATTGTCTTTATCAACCTCGTTGTTTAGGCCTGTCGATCATCAGACATTTATAAAACTTCACTATACTTTATGGTTGGCCCAAAATATTTCTTCGTTTAAAGACTTATGTCTTAAGTCTTTAATTATTTGAGGAACCATTTCTTGTCACCTAGCCCATGGCCCCTTCCTCATAAAAAACAATATGCATGTGCAGAAGTCTGAACCATTGGATTTAATCAATGAAATCCAAGCCCTTGCACGCACGTCGTGCAGTGTTAAAATAATGAATTTTGGCTGGGCCGCGCAATGTGTGTGATTATGCCACACATCCTTTTGTTCAAGTGGGACCCATTTCCCCTGGTTGGCTTGATCTCCCGTTGTTGAGGATTGATGACTTTGATGTACTGATGAGTCATAATTTGAGACGTAGTAGATGTACCACATAGAATATTAAATGGTTTCACCTAACTCCTTGCATGGCTTGCGTGTTAGCAACACATGGTTTCAATTGGTGGCATAAGGAGGTTGGATGGGGCTAATGGATTGTATATGTGTATTTTGACTAGGAGAGGTATCATTGGCTGATGGATCTGCCATGCGATGGCGTTGAATTTTCAAATGTTTTTGATTCAATCTGAGTCAATCAATAAGCCAACACATTGGTCCATCGCTGACTCACATTCAAAATATAGAATCAGCCATGTGATGGCTAATGAGGCTCTACAAATGGCAAGCATTACTAGTGCAAGCTCTTCAAAGGATATCGACCTGACTTCCATGCATGCGAATGGCTAATTCTTAGCAATTATGATGGATTGTACACTGATTTCCATGTACCTAGGAATTAATGGTGATGATATAGATGCCAGTGAATGATCACTCATTCACTCGTGCTTCAATTGGAGCATTGATGATTATTTCATCAATCTGCTAAATAAATTTGGATAATGGTTTTTCATTTTCACCATAGAAATTAAGATTCTGGAATGTTATGTGCTTTTCTGTTGAGTAGTTTCTCCTATGAAGGTTTTGAGTCTTGGTGCAAAATGTGCATGTTGACTGCGTCTCAATCAATTGTGCGTAGATCAGCCAAAGGTAATGTTAAAAAATATGGTTGTGATTTCCCACCGGATGAACAAGATAGTCTTCAAGGCTCTCTCAGCCCGAAGATGAAAAGTATGAATCACATCCTAAGGGTCATTAGGTGAAACTCTCGGCTCAAGGGATGAGTTGCAAGGTCAGAGGTGACAGTGATTAACAAGGAGATGAAACCTATAGAGTATAAGAGGGGATCAAAGGATAGGTTAAGGTATGGTCGTGGCTCTTTGGGTCGAAATAATTCACCCATTTATGTATCTGATGATTCTAGTGGTAGTGATGCAGAGATTGACTCTGGTTAGAGTTATTCCCTCATGACTTTGACTGAAATGGCTGGTGTTAATGAAGAGGTCCTCATGGTTTCTCCAATTACTGTGGTGGCACCATGTAATGTTGCACTGGTGTTCAGAAGTGTGATGATGAAGTTGAGGTGGTTGTTTCACCAACCAATAAAGCAAAAACAAGAAGTGGCCATCTCTACTGTGGTCGTGGTGTTGTTCTGGGTTTTGGGTGATGGTTTGTTTTTGGGTTTTCAATTTTTGTTGTGATGTTGATGCTGGTTCTCGTGGGGTTTGACGTGGAAGTGGATGATGAGGCCTCTGGTAGAACTTTGTTATGGGTATGGTGACACTGAATGGTGACGTGGGTTGCAACAATTTTGATTATCTCATGCGGTAAATGATTACATCCAACCATCTAAGATTTTTGAAATGCAGATGAAATTCTATATTTGAAATGAAATTTTGGTGATTTCTAAATGCAATGAGCCTGATGCTTGTTGCTCTCTTATGCTATAAAAGAGATCTCAAGGCTCATTGCAAGGGTCATATTTTTGAGTCCTGTAAGGTCAGAGTAGGGAAAAGTGAGCATATAGAATGCAAAGTTCCTAATGAATCTGCCACTAATTTTCTTGGGTAGGGTAATCTTAAAGGGTTTTATGTAATTATTGATATCGAAAGAAATCTAAAAAATTTAAATTATGTGCTCTCTTGTGTTGTTATGATAGACTGTGAATGAAAGTATCAAGTATAATTTCATTTATCTTTGAATGGTTTATTTGAAATGTATGATTCTTCCACTTGCTTTAGCTCAATGAGTTAATTAGATGCTTAAGGAAGAATTGTAAGTTTGTGATAATGGGATAAGTATTAGATAAGTAGTTGTGCTTTAGATACAGTGAATTTCTATGATGTAATGCATTATTAATGTTCACCCATATCAGGATATAGTATTATGTATGACTAAATGTTTCATACTTGACACCTACCCAATTTGATGAGGCATTGGCTTATTCATTGATTATTCTCATAGTTTATTATGATCAAAGAATACCCATTTAAGGATCCATGGTTAGAACACTACTTAATTCATATTCTATTCATGATGAGATAGAAATCTCCAAGTTACTAAATGTTCCTAGTAATTTAGAGGTCATTTGTTTAAGGTTGGCTGAGCCTCTGATAAATTACATCTAATTACACTCAATAGGGACAAATTTGTGTTTAGAAGTTTTCTTGAGGTAGTGGAAATCATATGAACACAATAAGGAACACACTCCTTGGTTTCACAGAGCCTAAAGAGTAGGAGTAAAGGCCTTTAGATATTTGCTCGTTGTGTTGGCTTCCTAGCCTTGAATATTCTTGAGCATAAGACTTAGCATCCCTTTAGAGATATCTGGGCCTAGCAAGAAAAAACACCAAAAGAAATTGTGACTTTGTTGGGAAGAAATTCTGAGAAATTTAAAAGAAAAGAGAATCCTAGGTGCAAATGGTAGTATCACAGAGTCAAGCATTTGGTGAATCTGAACTTTAAGTTTAGATGTTCAAAATTTTTGGATCTGGAAGAGGTTTTGTTGCAGCAAAGTGTTAGAGAATTGGTGAGTGACTCCACTATTGGAGAAGACCCAAAACGCGATTTACTCTTAAAAGGACTTCATTCTGCTTGAATTTTGTTCCTCGATAAAAGAGGTGGCGACTTTGTCTAGAGAACCAGTTGAATTGTGAAGAGGACTTCTAGATTTGTAGAATTTGCAGTTAGGAAGAAGGTTAAGTGCTTCTACAAAGTTTCTAGGTATTCTCATAAATTTAAATAGAGCATTATTTTGTTTGAAAGGAGTTTGTGAGAGATTTCAAGGCCTGAGATGATAAATGGTTCCCTATTAGATGAAATTGCATTAAGATAGGGAATAATAGTAGTTCTTTTCATACTTCTAGTGTGTAATATCAATGATGATATGTGGAGTATGTGAATTTTACCCTTGAATAAATTTGATGAGAAGCCCCAAAAATTAGTAAACAAGATGTTTGATTTGATGTACAAGTTAGCATTAAAGATTTTGCTATTGATTTTTTGAGCATTTTTTTTATTATCATATTTCATAATGGTTTATATTTAATACTTTATATGTGGACATGGGAGATGTTATTCAAATTTATTCATGATTTGATTGAGGGTTATAGCTTCCCAATCATATCTTTAGAATGATTAGTGTGATAGGAGCTTGTATGAGTTATGCAAACCATTGTCTTGTGATAATTAGCACTAATTTGTATATATATTCAAATATATGCACATATAAAGATGAACCAAAGAGAATCAAATGATGTGCTACTATTTTTGACACTGTTAATACACAAAATAAGGAAATTTCCTAATTTTGTGTGTTATACGTGTAAGGATTCAAGTATATGGGTAGTATTTAAATAGTTGTATAATTTATGGATTAAAATATTTAGCTTGCTAAAGGAATTCATTTAGATTTAAAACCTTATTTTTTTCTTCAAAATATATTTATGCTAATTTGATTTGATATCAATTGCAGGGAACAAGTTGCATTTATAGTTTTTACTCTTCCTCTATTGTGCATGTGAACCTCAATATTAATGTCAAATTAGTCTTGAGCATGCCTATTGGTATAGGAAACATGCCTAATTAAAAGGATTATAAGTCTTAAACTTACTGAATAAGTTGACCTAGCTTGGGCTAAATTGATTGAACACTAGTTTCATGTTCCAACAATGCCACAACTCAAGTAACTAATCAAATCATATCAAAAGGTGTAAAAAAAATCTAATTTTCTATGTTTATGAGTTTCAACAATGTGGGACAACATGAAACTCTTAAAAATAAATAATATTTATGCCCATAAACAAAAAGTGTAGTTAAAGGAGCTCTTATCAAGAAAGTGCATCTAGTAACAATATGAAGGAGTAGTAAAAGATGAGATTAAATGATAAAAAGAAATAAGAGGCTACAATTTAAATGAATTAGGGGGATATTGTATTGGCGCAGATAAGTATTGATGTGCTTATGAAAGGAAGAGACTAAAGGATGAATTTAGCACAAAATTAGAAAAATAAATGTTGTGTGTGTACCATGAAGTGTATGAAACTAAATTTAACTGTCACTGTACCACCATTCCTCAAATATAAGGATAAATTTAAAACACTTTGAAGGTTCCTCGATCTAGTTTTGAATATTCATATATTGAGATAATATTATATTTTATATTTACTTATTCAAAATTGAATATAATCTCCTACCCCACTTTTCTGTCTTAATATGCTTCATTATGCATGTTATTTCAGTTCTAATGATGCACATTTTCATATTTATTTTTATTCTAATTATGGCCTATGCACATTTTAGTATAAAGTGAGTAATAGATTACAACCATTAGCATATTTTGTATTCTAAAGATATGATGGATGATTAAGTGCTAAAAACATTCTTTTTCTTCTAATGATGCATATTTTCATATTTATTTTTATTTTGTGTTGGAAGAATGATGAAGAAGCCCTCTAGTGTGTTGTCATTGATGCCAACATTTAGTTGTGTTTCTATTATTTTGAACCAGTAATTTGGTCCAAAACTGCTCATAGTGGAATATCGCTCCACGAGATTTTAAAATGTTCTTAAGGACTACTAATTGGATCTCTGGACAAGTTTTCAATGATTTTGGTTGAATGAGATGGAAGATATAGATGACAATAGTTCGTCTTACAGTATTCTGCTTAGTATATATGCAAAATGGTATGGATCTTCTTCTAATTGACATAGTTAAGTGGTGCACACTTCATGGATGATTTGAAGAGGTATTTATTAATCAGAGATGACTTAATTTATGTCTTGCACATTTTGTTTTAAAGAAAAGAAGTATTTGGTTGAGTCGAAAAGCTATATTTTAATTAAGTATGTGTACATCTAATTAGGCCGACCTAATTGATGTATGAAGATGTAATTACACACACACACACACACATATATATATCTAAAATATTGTTATATTGAGTAGAGTAGAGGGTGTGGTATGCAACATAAAATAAGCAGTAATGTGAGACTATGTGATATTGTGCAAAGTTGAATACATTTGTTGTGAACCTAAAAAACCAGTATAGGTTTTTGTATTCCAGAGCTTAATTGGAACTAAACTCAACACATAGAAGGTGTATTCCATCATTTCATCTTTTAGCATTGAGCCACACTTCTTTTTGTAATCCTTTCAGGCTATGAGCCTTTCAAGGATAGTGTGTCCTAGCAATGTGCCCTGTAAGATCTTATGACTGGTTATAATATATTGTGAGCTAATCCTCATTGTGGTTTTTCCCCATTTTGGGTTGTCCACGTAAAATCCTAGTGTCCACGTGTCATGTCATGTTATGATTCCTTTCATGTTTTTGGTTTACATTCATAGCTAAATATATTTTAATTATTGAATGGTTAGCAATTAAATGGTTTAGTAGAATTTTGATTCACCCCCCTCTCAGTATTCTGGGTGTTCAAAATTTTGATTATGTACTTTTGTTTATTTTTCATCACCGATCTGAAAGGGTTGATTCTTCTAATCATTAGTTGTTTATTGAGTTAGATATAAAAACCCTATATGGCATATGCTCTCACCTTGCCTCATTGAGGATCTTGGTGATCAAAAAGTGGAAAGGAAGAATATATGCTCATTTTGTTATATGTTAGATTTTTAACCGCACTAAATAAGTGAAATATCACTCACCACTGAATAAGTGGAAGAGTATGTATTTATTCATTATCATTTCAGATTTCTAACCCCACTAAATAAGTGGAAATTCACTCACCATTGAATAAGTGGAAGAGTGTGTTCTCTTCATTATGATTTAGATTTCTAATCTCACTAGATAAGTGGAAACTCACTCACCACTGAATAAGTGGGAGAGTATGTATTCTCTTCATTATTATTTTAGATTTCTAACCCCATTGAATAAGTGGATGTTGTATTATTTTATTATGTGTGAATTATGTTATTTAATTCTTAAATCATATCATCGGAATTAGACTTTCACAATATGCTCTCACCTCGCTATTACAGATCTTGTTGATAAAAAAATGAAGTCAATTCGATGATTATTAGAATTTTTTTTATTTGATATTAATTTAGATATTCCATATAACTTTTTATAATGGATATTATGTGCATTATGTTTATGGTATTCTTAAATCTTATCATTAGAATTAGTCTTATGTCGTATGCTCTCACCTTGCCATCATGGATTTTGGTGATGAAAAATTGGGATTCAATTCAATGATTATTAGATGTTTTCCTTATTACATGTTAGACACTTTGAGTCTAGAATAATTGCCTAATATTATGAATATGGCAGAAATTGTGAATGAGATTTTCTGAGTGGGTGGAAAGCTATGAAAGAATTGTCAGAGGTAACTAGATGCAAGAAAGGGTTGCATACCCACTAATACACTATTAAGTTATTATGACTATCAATCAATAATCTTGTTTTATTTTAAGCTATGATTATTGTTAATCTTTTCCTTTCTTAAGGGTTTTGGTAGAGCCCATGACGCTTTGTGATGCCAATATGGTTGTGTGGTGAGAAAGCCCTTATTCAATGGTGTGTATTCATGAAAAATCCATACAAATATTATGCACAATAGTGAATTCCATTAACCATGAGACATAAATAAGCCTACCAAGCACAACATGGGATTTTGATGCACATTGGCCATTATACAAGCTTCTCACAAAAACCACAACACTTATAGTATATTATTCCATGTTCACCATTCAACCCTAAAGGACACCCATATATGCCATATTCCATTATAACCATCATACACAAGTCAATTTCATCTAATACTGATATATGAACAAGCACACTAAGCATGCCATTGCAATTTGATGTATAGCAACCATATAATTAATTTAATTCAACCCTAATGCTTAAGCGTGCTAGAATATAGCATAATAATTAGTGACAACCATGCCATTTTATGAAATCAATATCATTGATCCTTATACACAAGAACAATAGGCACTCCATAGCAATTAGATGGATATTATTCAATAAAAATTTACACAAAATCTATAACTCTCAAGCATTCCATTAGAACCTTGACACAAAATCCATATAATTATTTAATGATGTGTACAAACCTAACATTCCATTATACCCTTACACAAAATAAAATGCCAATTATGCATACAATTCAATGTTATTCAACCTTGATAAACACATAAACATATGAAATTTAATAAAAAATATTAATTTACAAATGTAAAAATGTAATTCACATTAGTAAAACCTAAAATATTTATGTTTCTACATGGGCAAAAACACTTACAACCCTAGTAGTTAGATGAAGATTAATTGTATAAAATTTTACACAAAACCCATAAGACTTCACAAATTTTACATTCCATTAGATCCTTGACACATAAACCATATAAAAAATTAATGGTGTCTACAAGTCTATCATTCTATTATGCCTTCACACAAAAATCAATATCAATAATGCATACAAGTCATGTCATTCAAACCCAACAAACACATTATAAAAAATATGAAAATTATAAATTCATGTTAGTGAAGCCTGAAATGTTTATATTTCCAAATGTGCATAGAAAACTTACAAACCCTAGTCATGCAATTTTATTAAAAACTAGACATGAATATGCTAATGTTGCCTAAGTGTTTGAGTTCATACTTGAGTGTTAAAGTTTTTAGGTTATTCAAATTCTTGAATATCTCTTGCCTTAGTCTTTGTTGTTTTGCATGTTCTCTCTTTTGTCGGTCTGTGACCACATACTCACAACTTACCTTTTTACTGACTTCAATTTTTTATTTTTGGCGTTGTCTTTCAACTAGTTGTCAATACCTTGTTAGACATCGCACATGTTTTATAACCTACTTTTCTTTCAAAGAAGTCTCTTTCCAAGAAGCCATCCTTTAAAATAAAATAGGATTTACATAGTTGTGGGAAACCTTGTTAGAATTGACACATGTTCCCTAACTATTTTTTGTTCCAATGAAGTTTGTAAACATCATCCAACATGCACTTTATGAAGAAGAGACATGAAAATAAAAGAAAGGATTGTTTGAGGCGGATTTTATTGGATTTTTCTAAATTCATCAGCTCTTGACATAACTATTGCCTTATCAAGTGCATTACAAAGTACAATATTCACATCAAGTGGTTTGCATGTCAATTATTAAATACTATTAGAGCGATGTTAGGCAAAATAAAGCCTAGGTCATGTGAGGATTAAATTTACTTTTTGTGGCATAATTATTTGTGCTGAAGAGAAAATCGGACTAAATCCATGGAGCAAAGTGTGCAATATTTAGTCAACAATCACAAAAGACAATTTCAATATAAATTGGTGGCAGATTAATAGGTAAGCAAAAAACCTGAATTGCCTTGATTAATTAATTTAGCTTTGAATTGAAAAAAATATTTTGGGGTCAATATGAGGTATATATACCTGAGATATGAGTATTTGGATGGATTAGATAGTTCTCTTATTTCAAGGTTAGGTCATGTGAATTTGGATGGTTTTTGGGAGAGAGTTTGTAAACTAGAAAGACAATTATTACTCAAAGGGTTAAGGAAATTGGCCTTTTAGAGGCTATTTCTTTGCCAATAGCAATGCAATGTATGGATCTTGTGGTAGAATGTATATCTTGCTACAATTGTGAAACAAGGGAAATTTGTACTAAAGATAATAACTTGTTGGTAACCTTGGATAAAACTATCATAAGTAGGTGTTTCAGGCTACTAGAAAGGGAAGTATACTCTCATTTCAAATTTATATATTAAAGGGAGAATGAATGCTCATGACTTTGAAGAATGGATGCATTTTTTATATATTATCTTTGTCATCCAACAATATTTGGATTGGGCCACTATAATTAGTGACCAGTTGTACGATATGATAAGGAGTTTTTTTTGTCAATAAACCATTTCACATGTATTCTTATCTTTTCTACGTCTTGGCCTATACAAGACCTTGGATTGGTTTGAACCCCATGGAGGATTTTGATCAGTGAACAAATATATGATTATTCCAAAAGAATTATAAGAATTTCTCAAGGGTGAATGATGTGTTTAGCATGAGATTTTTCAGGGAGCTGGAAGGTAATATTGGTCAAAGAGTATCCCTTGAGGCTTTCCAAGTAGTTACCAAGTATGAAAACCTCTTCATCCAGTTTCAAAATTTTACATATTTGAGGGTTGGTAGATTCAATGGTTTTCCTCTTAAGATGCCCATATATGTGGAAGACAAGTTTATTCTAATAGAAGTATATCACCAAGTTGTAGAAGTGAATGAAAGGTGTGCAGAAAGAAAGAAAGTTAGAATTCTCTTTCCAATTTGCTTGGGGTATTATGAATGCAAATCTCAGTCTAATACCCTTAATCTAAAAAGAGATGTTGCAAGGTTCTCCCTTTGTACTTATGAGAGAAGGTTCTCATTTGATAGGAAGAATTATTTTAGGAACCACCTTTACTTCAATCCTAGTTATTACCATATGCCACACCTTGAATATTTTTGGGTAGATTTCATAGATGATAATAAGGTAAGAAAAAGAGATTGGATGAGTCTCTCCTTGGCAAAGATATTTAATTTCAAGTTGTGATGGAATATAAGGGGAGTGTGGGATGATGACTCCGATTTGATTGATCCAGTTTACATCGATCGGATATAAACACAACCCTTGCCACCCATTGATTGGAACAATGAAGAAGATGATGATATTCATGTTAGAACTTCAACAATTTTAAGGAAACATGTATGGTTGAGCTAGAAAAAGGGGAAAAATACCAAGGCTTCATCCAAATAGAAGAGAGGATCTTGAGAACAAGCTAGTGCTAGGCATGCAAACACAATTCCTTATGTTCCAACACCACCATTAGCATAAAGCACATTATTTCCAAGCAATAGTACAAATGAAGATGATCCTCCTAAGAAAGATAAGGGTCTTGAGCAAACATGTGGTGGGGGCCCTCCCATTGACATCATAACTAAAGAAAAATTAGAGGATAAAGTTGAGAAATAGTCAGGAGGAGGTAATCAAGAGCATGAAGTTGACAGAGAAGTTTTGGAAACTCATATCTAGTAGCCTGATCAATCTCAAGGTAGGCCAACAAAAAAAATTCAAAAGGGTAAGAATTCAACCTCTTTTCCTTCAAGTACGTATAGTGTAATGAAAAATCCTATTCTCAATAGAGTCCTTTGATTTTCAACATTTAGGACTTCTCAAATTCTTGATGCTACCCCATCTACACCATCTTGGCTAGAAAATTCCCTCTCTAGGAAGAGAAAAATGGTTCTTATTGCTTTTCTAGAAGAAGATGTAGTAGGGAAACTTTTATAAAAAACACCCAAAGTAAAGAAATTGAAAACTACATCTATACTAATGAAAGATGAAGCTTCTAGAAATTTGATTATGGAAGTTGCTCAGTCTTTGATGCAAAAATATCCTAATTAGGTTACTATAGTAGACTACAATGTAACTAAGGTGGGTTTAGGTCAACCTAGTAGGAATGGAGACATTCATAATTTTTAGGTCACAAATTTTATGTTGGTGGAGAGAACATAAAAGGATAAAAAATACAAGGACGGGTTAAGAAGTAGGTAGACCTCCTTTCAAACTATCTTAGAACTTTAACAAATCCCTCTCCTCAACCTCTTAGCTAAGAAAGTCGTATTTTTTATCCTAATTCTGCTACCTGGAAGGCCATGATGAGTAGAATCCAAAAGGACACTTATTATGGCAAGGTCATCCAAAGTTGGGTACTAGAGATTAAGATAAAAGGGCCTCCTTTAATCAAGAAACTTAAAAAGGTGTATGATGAATTTTTGTTACTAATATATTCAATCAAGTTTGAGTTGGTTAAGTGTAAACAAGAGGAGGAATATTGGTTGCAGATTGATCATGAGTTGGCTAAAATTATTGTGATGGGTATGGAAAAGGATTCTTCTAAAAAAAATATTTCATCCAAAGAAGATTCTCAAATTGTTATGTGGAGAACAAGTATAGCATGAAATATTGAAGTCATAAAATCAAATTCCCTAGAGCAAAAAAAGTTAATGAAATAATGCATCTACCTCAATAATAATTTCACCAAGAATTTTTTTGATTTTGAATGCCCGATCATAAAAATTGATAACCAAGGACCTGCTACACTCGAGGAGTTGAAAAATGGTTTCTTGAAGGTGGTTGGAACTTTATTAGAAGAAGAGGTATTTGATAAAGATTTTTTAAATAAGTTGGATATAATTGATCCAACATTATCATGAAATGAAGACTCCCTTGTTGTTATTACATGAAAAATTGATACCATTCATGTTACCAAAGCTACTTGGTAGTTGAGGACAAGGAATGTAACCATCCCACAACAAATGAAATTACCACTATTGTGATGGCCCTAAAGGATTACCAAGTATGCATGGTAGCTTCTTAACAAACACCACCTAAAGGGGAAGTTTATGTTGCTTCACATGTACCCATCCACCCCGGTAGTAGATGTTTCTTAGTTCCTATGTTTTTGTCTTTTGTTTAAAGCTGATAGAATTGGTCTATTTAGATTCATTAAAGAATTTTTTTCTTTCAGTTATTTCAAGACTCCGATGATAGTTATTTTGATAAGTTATAAATATGTATACTTTAAAATTTACAAGGGTCCAAAATATTGATCCCCCTTGCACTATGATGCATGCGTAAGAATCAATCATAATCAAAGGATCAATTTTGTAGTGTGATATTTTGTTGTGAATTTTTATTGTATGTGTGCAATTAATTCATGAATAGGATGCTAATGTTTAAGAATTAGTCTATGAGCTTAGATTAGCATTTGAATATTCCTTCCCTATTAGGATGTGTTGTTCAATGGTATTTTATTTATTTATTTGTAGCGAATGTTAAGTTGCAAGTGAGTTGTGTTAGCAAGATTTTAATAATTTGGTTTGTGAGGTATGATATTGAATGTTTTATAGTTTACTTTCATAGCTATTAATAGTTTTAAAGAATTTCTAAATCACATCTATTTTCATGAATATGGATAGATGTTAGTTTATCTTTCATTATTTCTAGTTAAAAGCATAACCCCATTTACTTATATTCAAAAATTTAAAATTATATTAGTAGAGGGATTTGTACCTAAAATTCAGAAGAAGATCACCAATGCAATGGTGATCTCTCCAACTATTGTTGATTGACTAGTCTTTCTCTAGGAAATATAGAGTCATTTGTATTAATTACTTAAAGAACGAATATATCAACCAATACCTAAAAATATTGATAAATTTGAAAATAGAAAACAAATATAAAATACAAATTCATGTGGTAAAACCTAAAACATTTGATTATTTTCATACCTTTAAAATATCCATGTAGCTCTCCATATTTTGATAATTGAGTTGAGCATCATTATAATGCACTCATGTTGAAATTCTTGGATGACATAAGTAGAGATTGAATAACATTGGAGGGAGTAACATAGGAAAAAACATTCCAAAATGGTTGCCCAGCCAGACCAGACTTGATCATTTTGAAATAGTTTGGTGGGAACCATACCCTCATGGTTATGGAGTACATGTATAATATGAAGATCCTGAACCTATTAGACAATCATCTCCATGCTCATCTTCCCTCTCTTTCCCTTCAACATTAATTGATGAAAACATTACAAATTCCATTGGAGTAGATCTTCCATCTTCTTTGCAATTACCATGAGGGCTTCTCAACTGTAGACAACTAGAGTTCATGGACTTAAGCAAGAACACCTTCACTTGAAAATCACCCAACAGTATTGCAAGCTCAAATAATCTACGTGTTGTTGTTCTTAGGTCGAATAATCTATTAGCTATCATTCCTTGACATATTCTTTAGGCATGGGCATCTGAGAAATTTAAAAATAAGAAATTCTATAAAAACAATAAAAACAAAATGATTAAATCATAAAAGAGATGTATATCTCATCACTAGTTTAGGAGCAAATATTTGTAATATAGTCATTTTCCTCTTCTTTTTTATTAGAAAAAAACATTTATTAATAGTAAAAATAATAATGAAAAAAAGGATCTTCCAAGATAAGAATCATGAAAGGAGCCAAGAGAAATCTACATCAAATAAAAGAATCAACACTAAAAGGCTACAAGAGACAAACCAGTTGTAGCTAGCAACTTGCAGAATGATCAATTTTCTTCATAGTCATTTTCTTTTTTGGAGCGATCCATTAAATAAATCTTGAACATGACAGTTTTAGTAGTGGGACCCATGAGCCTTACTCTATCTTTTGGTTATGCGTTGCCTTAATATTTTGGTCATCCATTTTAAATTAGTATTTCTTTAGAAATCTTTGAATTCAATTTTGAGAATGCTAGTTTTTTTGACTTGTTAGAATTATTATAGAATGAAAGTTTTGGATTAAATTGTGTTTGTTTTTCTTTTGACACTTCATATCACATTTTTTCTTCCTCTTAATGATGGATCACTAAGTGTGATCCGAAACGTGGAAAGAAAAGGGGATGCATTTTAATCCAAAAACTTGCATTCTATAATTTCATGGACATAAAGAAGAGAGGTTTCATCCACAAATCATAAATGGGTGATATTTTTTGGATTAAAATGCACATAGATCTCTTTGAAGTTATTTTTCTCGATCTCCTTTTTTAGGGCCCTATTCAACATTTCCACTGTAAACAAATTAAAAGAAAATTGAAATTCTTTTTTTAATGCCTCTCTTAGCTAGGAAGAAATCCATGAAAACCTCATTACTCAATATTGAATAGGATATCATGGAAATACAACTATACACCTACTTTCAAGTCAATCCTCACTAAAACCAAAATATCTTAGAACCAAAATGCAAAATTCTACTAGACCCTATCAGAAGCTTTTTTTCAGGTCTAATTATATAGACATCACATACTTATTTCTATGTTCAGTTAAGTTTATGGTTTTATGTGCTATAATTATTTCATACATAATCTAGCTACCCCCACCTTACTCCTCTAGTATTATTCATGCCATACATTTTTTTAGAGTGATAGTCAATTCCTTAGTCATAATTTATAAATTATATTTCACAATATTATGCAATTCAATCAATAAAAAATATTAAGGATGTTTGCCTTTGGGATTAGGGTGAGAAAGGTGGCATTACATTTCTTTAAGAGTTCTTTTTGAGGCTAGCATTCATTTTCTACTAAATCTAGATTTTAAAGACCACAATTTCCCAATACCTTTAGAAGAAGCCTTCTTGAAATCCATTTCATCCAAGAGCCTTTTTATCCCTCAAGGAAAATTTCATAATTCTAATTTCTTTAAAAGTGAAGGGATTTAAGAGGTTTTATTATACTTTTAGGATATTTTCCAAGGGAGAACCTCTACCCTCTACATTCTCCTTTAGAGGAGTTCCTAGCAATTCCTTAAAAATATTACACCCCCCATTCATATAGCCTTAATATTTGAAATAATTTTACCCAAGGGAAGGATGATCCTCCCAATCATGTTTACCCACCTTATGATATTCATGGAGAGGTGGAAGTACTTTATGTTTAAATTTCCTTCTTTTAACCATTTCACCCTAGACTTTTGCATCTAAATTTTTTTCTCCAATCTCATGATGGAGTTCAAGGAGTCCAAAAAATTCCTCTCCTTCTCCCTAGATTCCAAAGGGAGGCCATTATGATTAATTTCTAACTTGATAAGTCTTACAATTAACTTCGACTATTCTCTTTCTATACAAAAATGTCATTGATATTATTTCTTAGTTCCATTGCCTTGCCTTCTCCTTAATAGACTTGAGATTTCTATATAAAATATATCTACTACATCCCTTAGACTCCTCTTTCTAATAGTAATTTATGTTAAAGGATCAATTTTTCCATGTTGAAACCAAAAAATTCCATTTTGAATGGGAAACCTCTAGATTTCAAATCTTTTCTCAATTCCAATTAGATGGACAATTATTTTGAGATAGTAGAAGAGATGACCTTAGTAAACACTCAAATTCTTGTAAAATCCAATATTATTTCATAAAAATCGATCCAAATAGTATTTTATGTTTCCCCCCCTTTGTTTCTATTGAACCATAGGAACCATCCTTCCTTAGATTTCAAATATATGAGATAAAACTAAGAGAATAGACCCCTAAAAGACCCTGTCTCTACAAAGGAGAGACAATTACCTCCAAAATCATCCTCTAGGATAAGAATAACATTAAAATCCCTACTAATTAATGAATTTATATAAAAAAATGGGATCATAAATCCTTAAGATCTCCCCAAACTTTAACTTGTTTCCAAATTTGGGCTATATATGTTCAAAATATAGACGTAAATTAGATTGAATGCATGTGATTAATATGTGTCGAGAGTGATTTGATAATCCCAATTACTTACTAGAGAACTTCCTTTAATCCCATGGTAAGGTGATTCCTCCTATTATTCCAACTAAATAAACTCGCACTAATAACTTGTCTCAACTACAAGGCCATGTTAGATATTGATGTACAAATATCTCATAGAAAAAGGAGAAAATCCCAGTGGGAAAATTAAAACCCCTCTCCAAAATAGAAATTATGCAATTAAATAAAATGTGCAAGTTAAGAAGATAGAAGAAGGAATCATGATGAGCCCCCAAGGACTACTTTTATCACATAAGTACAATGTATTTTCTCCCCATAGGAGAGAAAAGAGAGAAGGTTATGTGACCCTCCCAATAAATGTGAAGTAATGAACTCCATATGAGGAAATGTTTCTCCAAAAATTGATAAGAGAAGATAAACCATGAAACCTACCATCAAGATGATTCCTTTAGTGTTGGTTGATGCTCAACATTAGATGTTGAAGATGATCCAAAAATTTTGAACAACATTTCTCCCCTTGGGAAGAAACAACACCAAAAATTTGTACAAAATGACTTCTCATTTTGGATATGAATATGCTGAAAGTAAGATTAATGTCTCTGAACTCTATACATGATCCCAATGATTCCTTTGAATTATGCTCAAATATCTCCAATAAAAATTTCATGTTTAACTAATCTTAATAAGATGGATAAGGTACCAATTGTGATTTAGGAACATGGACCATGGATATATGGTTATAAATATACTGATGAAAGTTTTGCACTATTGTAAATGATGATAATTGAGTTGGATAGGTCAACTCATGAATATTTTCACAATATTTCATGATAGAAGCAAATATAGGCAAGGAAAGAGAAATATCCAAATATGGCAATAGTGATGAAACTTCATCAAATTTGTCATCAAATCTAGAAGAAAAATGTCCTAAATGGTGTCATCCAAATCTAAAATCTAAGATTATATAAAAAAGGATTGATGTTTGGAAGATATGCATCCTAATGTTGTGGATTCAAAACAATAATAGAAATTTCCTAAAATAAAGAATCACTAGAACTCATGAATGATTCAACAATTGATTCAAATTTAGCAACAAGTTATATGGGATATGAGATATTAATGCAAGTCATTAGAATACATTGTTCATCCCCCAATGATTCTCACAATATGTCTAGGTGAGACTGGATGATGATTCTCCATGTGTTGGGACTAGAGGATCAAGTAAGGCAATACAATGACTTTGAAGAATTATCTCCATTTCATTAATTTAATGAAATTGGCATTCTTTTGTTGTATTCCTTTTCTCTCCATAATATTCACATTTGGTTTTCTATTTATTAGGAGGATTGTGAAGAATAATCAAATGAAAGGGATATAGATTGAGGGACAAGATCACATGAACCAACAAAATAGAAAAAATAAACACCTAGATTGTCCCCTTGATTTAGAGAGACCCCCCCCCCCACCAAGAATGATTAGTGTTGGTTGTGGCCCCCCTAGAACAATATGCAAGATAATTTTTATAAGTTTGTGAAAATCATATGCCAAATCGAATGTTTATAATGCATGGTTATTTTTACAAAATGGGCTATCTAAATCTTAGTTTTACATGAAAAATCAGATTCCTAACAAAATTATAATACAATAAAACAAAGTTTGCAATATTCTGATAAGCGAGGTGAAATTTATGCCTTGTCAATTTTTTATTATAAAAATAACTTCAAAGGTTACAATATGTTATTAAATAACATCTAATCAAAAGCATCTTGATTTGTAAAAAGGTCGTAAATGAAAATGGCTTCCCATCAATTATTCACACTTCAAAAAATACCCCTCTGTTTACAACTTATCATAAAATGAAAATGATCCCCCCTTAACAACTCTTTTGATCAATTAGCATAAAAATTGTGTCTCACAATTAGAGGTGTATGTGACAGTCGGTTATAGTAATTCTTGTTTGATAGTTAAATAACCTAGCATATTCATTTAAAAATTTCTAATGCATGACAATAACAATGGATGAAAAACAAACAATAATTTACAAGAAATAATATGGGTGTAAGCCACCAACTGTCAAGTGAGGAGATCCTAATTGTACATAGGAAACTGTTAAAGGTTTCTCAAATGTTGGGGAAATAGTCTTCATGGTGTAGCAAAGATGTGGTAGTGAGACCATTGGTGGAGGGTGGATTTGAAGAGTCATTGATATTATGCATTAGAGTGAGGGTTGCACTAGCCAAATAAAATTAAGAGTCCATGGAAAATTTTATATGTTGGTCAACAAAATATGTGGTGATTGATAAAGGCTATGTGGTAGCTAGAAAAAAAAGTGGAGGCCAACAATAGTGTGCAGGCTGATGGAAATTATCTCTTCATGGCAACACTAAAGGTAACATGACTCAAATATATTGAAAGGGCCTACACATAGATTGATGAGAAGAGAACATGGAGATCCATCATAAAAAAAGTTCTTCACATGATTGTCATTGCATATGTCTATTGATGAAAAATCACATGTGTGCTCCCTCATATAGGATTATTTTTTGTAGCATGAACATAATATATCAAATACTTACAACCTTTGCAAAAGAGCTTGAGAAAATATGGATGCCACCAATAGTTGATGTGGCTAATTGCATGAAGATGATATAGAGAACATTCCAAATAGTTTGAATATGCCTAGATTTTTTGTAAATAAAGGTGAACCTAAAATAAAATAGGAAAGCAAGCTAGACCACAAAAAATTCCACAAACTAGACAATTGTGAACAACAAATAGGCTTGAGAGGCCAAAAGATGTTTACAAATTAGCCAAAATAGCCAAAATTTCCTTTAAGATTATAAATAAACCAAAATGGGAAAAATATCACAAAGAGAAAATGTTCTAAAAATGGGCATATGGGCAGAGATTCAGATTGGCACTTTGCTAAATAAATTTTTGATTTTTACAATTTTTGTACAATCAACACTATGGACCAAAAAATTACAAAAAATGAAAATTATTGAAATTGATGAATTGAAAGGTATATTTTAATTTCTCAAAACTTCTAGATACAATGGTGGTGTCTTTTTAGCTCTAGGATACTCTAGTGATAGGGATATATATGGGAGTCACCTTGATGTGGGAAGGAACACGCTCTCATGGCTCATATACCATTTTGTAGAGTGTCAAGATCAAGAGTGTGAAGTAGACTTCTACAAGTGAATAAAATAAGCATAATATTATGTCTATCAATAGACAAATGAAGAGTATGTAAATATAATTAGTGTGCCTTGCATATATAGGCAAGGATGAAGAGGTAAGAAGGTAGAATTGAAAATTTGACTACCCCTCCATAGATGGGAAACTTGTGAGATCACTTGACAAGTGTTTGAGTAAGTGTCAATAGGTGTCTCAAGTCATGATGATACAAGTATCAAACATATCAAGTGACACATAAGCAAAAGAAACCTAAGTAAAATTAAGCTATGTTTGAATATGTCAATCCTAGAAAGGTGATAAGCTAGCTAGATATGATAGTGATTCTAATTAACACTAGCACCTTTATCCAAATCCTTAGCGGCTAACACCTTTTATTTTCCAACATCCATATTTCTTCCTCATACTCTACTGATTCTAATATCTACAAAGGTGTAAATTATACCTTTTATATTTAATTTGAGGTAACTCTATATTTTTATTTTATTTTTTTGGTGTTGTTAGGGTATCCCTGTGACTCAAGCCCATCGAGTTCCCTTTATGGGGAGAGCTTGAGGTGAGACTAATCCCTGCGGCCATGGGGTAACCAATGCAACCCCCCAGCGTCTGTGATGGGGTGATTTTCGGTCCAAAGAGAGTCGAACCCAAGACCTCAGGGAGAGAACCCGAGACTCAAACCAACTCCTCTAACCCATGGGGGCTGGTAAATCTAAAAATTTATTCCTACCTTATCTTTAAAAATATCATTTACACATTCTTCTTTTCTCCCTTCTTCATCTATCTACTTTTTTCCATCTTCATGTGATGCTATTGATTCAAGATAATCAATTTACCCCTACCTCCCTAGAATCAATTAAAGTAGATGCCTCTAGAGAAAGGGGTCAATGAAGATGGGTGTAGGTTTTTATAATTATTTTTGTACCTCTTATTTTGGTTTACCATTTGTGGTTTTACTTCCCCCAGTTTGTATAAATTAAACCCATGAGATGGTAGTTTCATGCTAAGTTCTTGCAAGTAACAAGGTGATGCCACATTGATCAGAGATCAATAATGAAGTGTATTATTGTGTACTCTCATTTGAAGATTTATAATATACTTTCCCTCTTTGTTTGAGTGGATTTTTTTGGAAAGGGTTTCTCCATGTAAATATGGTGTCACATTTTATTTTATGTTTCTATATTGTGATGTATGTTGCAATCACATGTTTAAATTTTATTTGGTAATCTAATTTTCAGATTTGAACTCACTTGCATAATCTCATATTGTAGCCTTTCTCCACCTTGTTTTCAACAGTTTGATACTTATTATTATATGATTAGCACTTTATAGTAATAATTTGTATTGTAATTGTACAAAAATATTCTAACCACAAGTGGTTAGCTTACACTGCCAACATTTTTGTTTGTTCTTGTAAGTTTTTTTTCATTTTTGCATAACTTATAAATGGGGAGTCAAATTTTGAAGTGTGAATAGTCGATAGAAAGCTCTTTCCATGTTGAAAAAGTAGCATTGAAAAAAATAAAAATTTGTGTTGTATATTTTTATTTTTAAGCCTTCAAAATCATAATTGTAAACAAATTTTGATGGGGCATAACTTTCACCCCGATTATCAAAATTTTGTACTTTTTTATTATAATTTCTCAAAAAATATATTTTTTCATGTAAAACTAATATCTAGATTGTTAGTTTTCTAAGAAAATTGTAAAAATCTCCATGAGTTATAAATGGAATATTTTGGCATCCAATCTTCATAAATTGTAAAATTATCTTACACATTATTCTGGGGGGGTACATTCAACACTATTCATATTAGGGAGCTCTCTAAATCAAGGGGAGCAATCCAGGTATTTCTAATTTAGAGTTTGTTGGTTCATATGATCATGCCTCTCACACTAAATCTATTTCATTTGAGTATTCTTTGTAGTCCTCATAATAAATGGAAAATCTAATGTGGATATTGTGGAAAGAAAAGGCATACAAAAGAATAATGTGTTGAATTTCTCTTTGTGGCATATTTGTCCTTGATGTCAAAACTGATACATTGGTTTGATACAGTGCTTTCATTTTCAGTGATTCACACTTATGTAGTCACATGGTGTGTACAGTTGGTTCATAGTGATGGTGACATTTTTACTTGTTGATGGTTTGTTTTCATGGCCTATGATGTTTATGCTTTACAAAGTTGATTTTATTTGCCACATGTTGAATACATTCAATTCAAGTTGACTAATTCTTGTCATTATTATTCTCTATGATTTCATATCATTTGGCTCTATTTCTATGTTGTCATTATGATATTATCTTTGTTTGGACTAATATTTTGGATACATGTGTAGTTCATGATCAGGTTTCAGTGATTATATGGGATTGATAAGGCATATACAAATAAAGGTATTGTTGATATTTAGTTATGAGATCTATTTGTGCTTCACCTTGTTTTAAGTCTTCTAGCACACATTCATAGACATCTTGGTTGATACAAAAAGGTGAATATTTGGTCATTAAGGCTTCAGTCTGTTCTAATTGATCATATATGGCATCAGGCAACTTGCATGGTATTTGAGAAATGCATGTGTGTTTGATCACATTGCATTGGCCTTTGATTTGGTTATAAATATTTTGGTTTAATGTTGATTACCATTGACATGAATATTTGGAAAGGAAAAAGAGATTGTTTGATTTATACTCCTAAAGAGTATTGAGTGCACTAAGCATGTGTTTTTCAATGGACTAGACTTTTTAAAGTCTTAAGAATCAATATTGTTGATGTTTATTTTGAGCTGCATGGGAATTAGTATTCATGTGACTTCACCTCACTTGTTAGTGACTTAACATTGATAGTAAGTGGCTGGTTATGATGTGAAATGTTTTTGTTAGAATATGTCACTGAAGACTTGTCTTTAGTTTCAAAAACATAATAATGGTTTTTTAATCATTGTGTTTGATTTTCTTCGGACCTGAAATCATCATTGAATTTGTTAAAGTCCTCGACAAGATTTGAAAGGAAGTTTAGGGCACAACTATTACTGTTCCAATGTGAAATCATGTGAAACCCTAGCTGCCACCATGCAAATGTATTAGCAGACTTTAGTATTTGAAAGTGAAAGAAGATAGTTTACTGAGCTCAATAGTGGAAGGAGTTAGAGTGTTGATTGTGGTAGTTGGTTTATCATTCATCTGGACAGTTTCGATGGTCTTCAATAGTGTCATTTGATATGTGTTTAATACTTTCCCACCGTTTGCAAGTAAAAGGAAAAAAACCCTTCACATTCGTTTAGTTTTGCCTTGAAAAACTGTTTAATGAGATCTATATTATTTGTTTTTTTAAAAAGAACAAAGAAGGAAACAATTTTATAGTTTATTATTTGAAAGTTAATAAGGGCTTTCTATTTTTGGGTATTATGAAAACCCTCATGTTATTTTTGATAGTTTTATTTGTAAAATTGTTACATGGAATTATGTTGATTGCACAATTTGAATAAGTGAGTTGAAATTTCGAGTAAATTTAACCCAAGTTGCTTTGACAGTTATATTAACTTCATCCAGAGATTTGAAGGGTTTTCAAAAACATGTCTTTGAGGCATTATTTTGTTGTGATATGAAAAGAGGAATATGTTGTTTTCAAACATTTGATACATAAGATATTGTATTGAAAATTTGATTGTTATTTGAGAAGATGTTGATTTACAACATTCTTCGAAGGATTTATTGAAAATATTTCATAGTCCTGTATTGTAATTCTTGAGTTGCAAAAACTACAATCTAGGGTTTTGATAGGATGCTATATTAGTGATATGTTAAATTGAGTTGGTGCTCTTATTGAAGTTGGTACTTCAAAAATTTTGGTGTTGAGTTGGTGCTCCACCATTGTAACAAAGTTGGTGCTCTTTTGAATGAATAAAAAGATCAATTTACGTGTGGTTTTTTATACCCCAAGAGGGTTTTTCCACTCAAGAAAATAATATGTTATGTGGTGAATTTGTGTTTCAGCTTATGTGCTTAAGTGTTGTGTTTTTCATTATGTAATTTTTCAATACAATTCATGCAATGCTCTGATACTTGACTAAATATTTCATTATGTTTTACATGAAATCTTGTGGAAATAAAGCATTAAAATGAATTGTTCAATAAAGTTTACTTGAAAAATCAATATCATGCTTTGACATTATTAAGTAATGTTTTTGTGATTAATATTTTTATTGTTAACATTAATTGGCTTGTCCATGTTCACTCTACAATTAAAAGGTTATATTAAATTGTTTCAAGGTCTTAGTTCAAGTTGCAAGTTGTAAGTCAAGTGAGAATTTTATAATACTCCGATTCACCCCCCTCTCTCAAAGTAATTCATCTTCCAAAAATTGGTATCAGAGTGTAGGACCCTACATTAGGTGTCATACCTAAGGTTGATTTTGGTCTTGGAAGTCAATATGTCACATGTGCAAGAAGGTTCATCTGTTACAAGAGCTCCTTTGTTTGATGGCTCTGATTATGTTTTCTGGAAAATTAGAATGGAAACATATCCAATTTCTATTGATTTAGATGTTTTGAGTATTGTGCAAAACAAATATAATGTACCTGCATCCATACCCACTGATGTTGATGAGAAAAGAAAGTATGAAATAAATGCTAGAGCTAAACATGCTCTTCTGTGTGGCTTAACAAATGAAGTATTTGTTAAAGTCATGCATTGTAAGTTGTCCTTTGAAATATGGGAAAAAATTGAGAATGTGTATCAAGGGAATGAAAAGTTCAAACAATCCAAAATAATCACTCTTAAAAACTAGTTTCAAGAATTGAAAATGAAAGATGATGAAAAACTTGTAGATTACTTTCTAAGGATAGATGAAGTTGTAAATGCAAGAAGAGGTTTAGGTGAAACAGTTGAAGAGTTTGATGTGGTTAGGAAAGTAATCAAAAAATTGCAACCTAAATTTGAATCTAAGGTTTCTACTCTTGAAGAGAAGAAACATTTTGATCATCTTTCCTTAGATAGCTTACATGGTATTCTAACTACATATGAAATGAGAATTGGTAATACTGGTTCTACATCAAAACTAGAAAAATAGTATAGGAAAAATGATTTTAATCCTAAAAATAAGTTTACCTTCAAAATGAAAAAGAGTCCCTTTACCAAAGAAGACTCAGATGACTCACTAGGTGATGAAGATATAGCTTTATTCATTGCTGAAGTAGATACACAAAAAAATTCAAATAAAGAACCAAAAAAAAAATCTGATTTAGAAAATTTTGAAATTGAATTGCTTTGTGCACTTCAAGAAATCAAAAGATTAAAGAAACAAATTGCTTCTCAAGAGCATAGTCCAAAAATTATGATCACATGCTTACAAGTTGAACTTGATGATTCTAAAAGAGCTGTGGATAATCTCAAATTAGTTCTTGTTGATAAAGATAAAGAGATTCAAAACCTTGAACAACAGGTTGTCACTCTTAAAAAGAAAGTTAAAGGATATGAAAGCGCTATTCACTTGAATGATATACTTGGGAAACAAAAGAAACATAAAGACATGATTGGTATTGGATTCAACATGGGTGAGTGTTCAAAAACTTTAAATCAAAACTTTAAGGCAGTGGATAAGAAGAAACCATTTGAGAATAAATGAACCAATTTCAGGTTTAATGCATTTTTTCATGGCTATTGCTTCTTTTGTAATAAATTCAAACACAAAGTGAGAAATTGCAGGCTAATGGTCCCTCGAACACCAAGGTTTGGACACAAATAGTTCTTTGGCTTTTCTAATTCGATTAGATGCTTCACATGCAATACTATTGATAACACATCCAAACAATGCAAACAATGCAAACGAATCACTAAAAGGTTTGGAGAACCAAGTTTGTTCAAAGCATAGAATAATCCATGCTTGTGAAAATTGTTTTTATTTCCAAAAAGAAGGCATTGTGGGTGTTGGATAGTGGTTGTTCAAATCACATGATCCGAGATAAGGACAATTTTTTTAAACTTGAAGATTATGCAGGAGGTTTTGTAAAGTTTGGTGACAACACTGGAATTTAGATTAAAGGTAAAGGCTCTCTGCTTCTAAATGATGACAGTCCCATTTATGATGTGTATTATGTAGAAGGCCTTAAACACAATATTTTAAGTGTTAGTCAGATTTGTGACAATGGTTACAATGTTATATTCAATTCACAAGGATGTGCTATAAAGAATAAATCTGGTAAAACAATTGCAACCGGATTAAGGACACAAGGTAATGTTTACAATCTTCTTAACTCTTCCAATCATGAAAGCGAGGCATATGTCTTATGGGTTAAGTTGAAGAGAATTGGTTATGGCATAAACTTTTAGGACATGTTAACTTTGACAATCTGATTAGGATCAACAAAAACTAGAATGTGAGAGGTTTTCCTGTTCTAAGAAAACCAAAAAATACAGTTTACAAAGAATGTATAAGAGGTAAGAAAACAAAGGTTAGTTTCAAATCCAAAGAACATGCTTCAACTAAACCTTTGTAGCTCATACACACTAATTTGTGTGGTCCTACTAGGAAAAGGTCAATAAATGGTGAGAAGTACTGCATGTTATTTGTAGATGACTACACAAGGATGGTTTGGGTAACCTTTCTCAAACATAAATCAGAGGCCTTTGACATATTTAAAATCTTTCGTAAAATGGTTGAGAAAGAATCTGATATGAAGCTTAAATGCTTTAGGTCAAATAAGGGAGGTGAGTTTACCTCTCAATAATTCATTGATTATTGTGAGAAACATGGTATAAAAAAGAATTATGTTGCTGCAAGGACACCTCAACAAAATGGGGTTGTGAAAAGGAAAAATAGAACAGTGAAAGAAATGGCTAAAAAAATGCTTGATGAAGCCAAGTTGCCTGATATGTACTAGAAAAAAGTTGTTCATACAACTATCTATATTCTAAACAAAGTGCAAATAAGAGTGATATCCAATTTCACTCCATATCAGCTAAAGCTTTATGTTGGTTTAATGTTGATTACCATTGACATGAATATTTGGAAAGGAAAAAAAGATTGTTTGATTTATACTCCTAAAGAGTATCGAGTGCACTAAGCATGTGTTTTTCAATGGACTAGAATTTTTAAAAAGTCTTAAGAACCAATATTGTTGATGTTTATTTTGGGCTGCATGGGACTTAGTATTCATATGACTTCACCTCACTTGTTAGTGACTTGGCATTGGCAGTAAGCGGTTGGTTATGATGTGAAATGTTTTTGCCGGCATATGTGGCTAAAGACTTGTCTTTAGTTTCAAAAACTTAATAATGGTTTTTTAATCACTGTGTTTGATTTGCTTCGGACCTCAAATCATCATTAAATTTTTTAAAGTCCCCAACAAGATTTGAAAGGAAGTTTAGGGCACAACTATTATTGTTCCAATGTGAAATCATGTGAAACCCTAGTCGCCACCATGCAAATGTATTAGAAAATTTATGTGTTTGATAGTGAAAGAAGATAGTTTACTAAGCTCAATCGTGGAAGGAGTTAGAGTGTTGACTGTGGTAGTTGGTTTATCATTCAGCTGGACAATTTCGATGGTCTTCAGCAGTGTCATTTGGTATGGGTTTCATTTTTTCCCACCGTGAATAGGTAAAAGGAAAAAAAACCCTTCGCATTCATTTAGTTTTTCCTTGAACAACTATTTAATGAGATCTATATTATTATTATTTTTAAAAAGAACAAAGAAGGAAACAATTTTATCGTCTATTATTTGAAAGTTAATAAGGGTTTTTTGTTTTTGGGTATTATGAAAACCCTCAAGTTGTTTTCGACAGTTTTATTTGTAAATTTTTTACATGGAATTATGTCCATTGCACAATTTGAATAAGTGAGTTGAAAGTTCAGGTAAATTTAACCCGTGTTGCTTTGACAGTTATATTAACTGCATCCAGAGATTTGAAGGGTTTTCAAAAATATGTCTTTGAGGTATTGTTTTGTTGTGATCTGAAAAGAGGAATATGTTGCTTTCAGACATTTGATACAAAAGATATTGTATTGAAAATTTGATTGTTATTTGAGAAGATGTTGATTTACAACATTCTTCAAAGGATTTATTGAAATATTTCATAGTCTTCTATTGTAATTCTAGAGTTGCAAAATCTGCAATCTAGGGTTCTGATAGGATGTTATATCAGTGATATGTTACATTGAGTTGGTGCTCCTATTGAAGTTGGTACTTCAAAATTTTTGGTGTTGAGTTGGCGCTCCACCATTGTAACAAAGTTGGTGCTCTTTTGAATGAATAAAAAGATCAATTTATGAGTGGTTTTTTTATACCCCAAGAGGGTTTTTCCACTCGGGAAAATAATATGTTATGTGGTGAATTTTTGTTTCAACCTATGTGCTTAGGTGTTGTGTTTTTCATTATGTCATTTTCCAATACATTTCATGCAATGCTTTGATACTTGACTAAATATTTCATTTTGTTTCACATGAAATCTTGTGGAAATAAAGCATTAAAATGAATTGTTCAATCATTACTTGAACAATCAATATCATGCTTTGAAATTATTAAGCAATATTTTTATGATCAGTCTTTCTATTGTTAATGTTCATTGGCTTGTCCATGTTCACTCTGTAATTAAAAGGTTACATTAAATTATTTCAAGGTCTTAGTTCAAGTTGTAAGTTGTAAGTTAAGTGAAAATTTTATAATACTCTAATTCACCCCCCTCTCAAAGTAATCCATCTTCCAACAAAATGTTGATTTAGTAGAATTGAGAAAATGGAGAAAATTATTCTTAAACATGGTATGTCCTTTATCCTATAGTTCCAACACATGCAAAAACATCAATTTATCCCACTTAAACATTTTGTGAGACACCACCATTTGAGGATGAACAATGTAGTCACATGACTTGCATTGAGATCTCATCATCCATACCACATGTTACTAAATCTAAATCTAGTGTTGAATAATTCGTGAGTTTTCATGATTCTTTGCCTCAAGACATTACTATTGTCATTCTAGATCCACTGCATTGGGATACATATCTACTAGACATCACATTCTTGTTTGTAGAATCCTAAATTTTAGATTCAAATGACATCATTGGGGATATTCTTCTTCTCTTTGATGTTATCTTTGATGAAGTTACATTTCCATTTCCATCCTTGGTTCTTTTTATTGCCTCACCTACATCAACTTGTATCATTACACATCAACTTTAGCTTGGAGATATTTGAGCATCATTTGAAGGAATCATTAGATCAAGTGCAAAATTTATATACATTAATATTGTTGAAAATTGAGGAGTTTTCTTAGCTTAATACTTTGTAAAACTTTAATATTGTTGTTCTAGATATGATTTTCCTTTGTTACAGATTCTTTGTGGGTGATTATTTGATTAATCCATTTTACTATTTGTAGAATGTAGACATAAGTTGATAGAAGAAGTAGACATGATATTAGAAAGATTACACAAGCATATATCATGGAGAAACCCTTTCGGGAAAAAAACTCCACCAAGAATTAATCTATTATTCAATCTTTGAAGTAGATTACAATAGCTCTAATTCTTGCTTGAGAATGCCTCTTTTGCCTTCACCAAAACTTCTTCAAAACCTACAATAAATATGCTGATAACTCTCTTCAACTTGCTTGAGATAAATATGATTTGATCAACTTTGTAAACTCCAATTGAGTTACAATTACAATGCTCAATCCCTATCCCTAAATGGTACGCCTATCTCTTGCAAGTAAATTTATGTCATGAAGAACAATGTCAAATGGTCATCTTCATGCATTTGGGCATACCAAACTGAAGTGCCAACTCAACCTTTATTCTGTAAATATCTTCAAGGATTCATCCTCAAAATAGGTGCCCAAAAGAGGGCCCAATTAACTCAGCCTTCTGAAATATCTCAACATTCAAAGGAGTTAATTCCAAGAAGCCAACTTGGGCACCCAAGTTGGGTCCAAGTCATTTCTTGTTAACTAAAACATTACTCAACACCATTCATGCAAGAGTGGTCATCCCCTATTAACTGAAGGTTGTCCATGCTATTTGTCATGCAACTCAAGTCATTAGCCATGCATTCCAAGTTAACTAAATTCAACTAGTATTCAACTAAAACTAACTAAAGATAACTGAACCATAACTGAACTAAACTGATCTAAACTAAACTAAACTAAACTAATTTTGAACTGAACTAAACTTCATGCATGTAAACATCAAATCCCAACTCCTAGGATATTTACATGCATTCAAAAGTGCTATCTCTTACTCTAAATAGTTAACTGAACTCAAGGTGAGTTTCACCTACCATGTGGGCACCCCATGTGCCCCTATTATTTAATAACTCAAAATGGATGCCCTCACATGCTCCTAACATTTAAAATTAATTACAAATTTCAATTAACATGATTATTTCATCAAATATTATTCTCTTCCTAATCCTAGTGTTGTTTAACACATTCCAAGGACTTAGGAGATACACAAAATAAATAATGTTTAGGATTGCAATTAAATGGCATCATATTTTCAACAAATCTTACTTCCTTCATATTTCTACCTAAAATAGGGAATCATCTTGCACACATTTGAGGTGTTATTTCTTCCCTAAGGGAGAAATATTGTTCAATGTGGATCATCTTCAACATCAAGTGTTAAGCATCTACTACACTACATATCATTTTCAGGGGAAGTTTCATGGTTTCTCTTCTATTATTAGTTTTGGGAGGAAGTATTTCCTAACACGGAATTCATAACTTCACACTTTTTGGGGGCATCACATATACCTTATATATTTTCTCTCCTATGTGGGGGAATCTTTTATTTTAAATTGTTCCATAAGTAGTCCTAGGAGATCATGATGACTTCTCCATCTATCACTTATCTTATTCACTTGTACATTTTATTTCATTGCATCATTTATGTTTTGGAGAGGGGTTTTTATTTCCCATTGCATTTTTCTCCTTTACTCCACTTTATGAGAAATTTATACACGAGTACCTAACATGCCCTAGTAGTCATGAATCATTATTAGTGCATATATTACTCCCTAAGTTGCACTTAAGAGGGGTTGTTTGTGTAAATAATGTCTTTATCCATTTAAATAGGATATCACCTTTCTAGGATTGACCTATTTCTAGGTTAAGTTTACTTAGGTTTTTTATGTTTTTGTCTCATTTCATAGCATTGAGACATGTGTCTTCATCACTTGAGACACCTAGTGCTTGCATACTTTCCACATTCTCACACATGATGTTTTAATTAAATATATATTTTATTATAATTTATATTTGCATATTATTTTATACAAAGTTTCCTTGGTTAAATACATCTTATGTGATTGAATTGTGACCATAAATGAAGTCATTGAAGGAGTTTTGATTATTTATGTAAGTGTATGCAATAACCTTTTCTTGTTGCTAGCTAGTTGACTTTTCTTCAGTCGCACCGGGACTTTCTTACTTCTTTATAGTATGCCACCTCATTTGGACTCGATATTTAGCTCCCACCTAGCCTAAATAGAGAAAATAAAATATAAGGCTGAGGAACCAATGAGGAATAGTTTCTACACTCAATAAGGCATAATCTCCTCAATTTATGAGTTATTTCAAAATGATCTAGGTAAAATTATCAACGAATTATAGGAACCACCCTAGCCATATGACATCCTCATGAAGGGAACATATCCCAAGAAATAAGGAGACAAGAAACACTTTCCACTCAACACAAGGGAATAGACCACACAAAACAAACTAAAAATAAAAGTCATGCATGTTCAACACCAATGTTGAGAGAGGCTAAAAGTAAAGATAAAAAAACAACCATTATAATAATATAATATAAGACACACATAAACCTCCATAATGATTATTATATCATAAAAAATAGAGGATGGTGACATCCTGAAATTATCACTTTTTATAATTAAGACAATTATTCTAGCATGACAACTTTATTCCAAAACAATTATCCAATACTAACCGAATGAGATGATTATATAATATCAAGTTAAAAGATAATTCCAAAATATGGAAGGATCACACTACAACATATACATGATACACAATATAATATAACATTAAGAGTAGCCACCTCCAAGGTGCTCTATTAATTTTAATTTATAATATTATAACATAAGACAATAGACAAATAACTCTTCCAACTCCCAAGAAATATTTGATGATATAAAATGGGGCATTATAATCACCTCCCAACCATATTACAATAATTGAGTAAAATAAATTATTATGCCACTCTAGGTAACCCCAATCTATGAAGAAGATAATAGATACACCATTTTCATGGCCAAGCTCACACACATACAATAGTATCAAGAAGGAAATAAAATTCACACAATATTAATACAAATTTATTCACACAAGCACAAAAGAGACTGAAGGAAGGAATTGTCATTCACATAACAAGGTTTATGTTAATACAAGATCAAATATGCTTAATCGAATCAACAAGGAAACATGGAGAGTGGTTAAGGAACTAGAGGGGACATTATCTTGATACTCTAAAACCAATCTCAAAAGTGAAGTAGACCACAAGTTTTTAAGTAATCATAGACCATGTGGATCCATTTCTAAGAAAGGTATCAGGGATAATTCTTCAATGAAATTTACACTACCCTTAGGTAGATGGGCACTTCTTTAGCATGGTTTGCCTACCCAAATTTATTTTTAAGTTTTACACAATCAAGTTCTTAGATTGAACATGTCACTACATAACACATAATTAAATCAAGGAATATTCATCTCATTGTCTCCAAGAATTTCTAACACATGGGAATCCATAATCTTATTAGATTTGGATAATTTTTCTACGCATGTCAACAACAAAATATTAGTAAGCTGAGATGGCTAGTAATATCACCTATAAATTTCTTGTAGAAAAAATAAAACATTATGTGCATCAACCTAGTACACAATAATAATCAAATACATTTTGATAAATATAATAAACATACAATAGTAATAATTTAATTAATTCATTTATTCAAGTGGCATGATTCCATGTGATTAATCATTTAAAAAATAACTTAAAGGAACTAATCCACCCATCAAGCATATCATTAAATTAAAACATTATAGTTGAAACACCAAGCAATATAAAAATACACACATTTATAAAATAATTATACTCAAATATGCACATATCAAACATATTGAATTAGAAAATTGGTCGATCCAAAAGAAACCACTAACTCACATAATATCACAATAGCTTTGATTATCCAAAACATGATAAAGAGAAAGGCACAAATGCGTGTGGACATTAAAAATCCTCTATGGCTTATAGAAGGGGTGAACCACTAACAGTAAGGGTTTTCAATGAGTAATAGGGATATTAAGCACTTGGTAAAAAATAATTACTTTATGTGGTAATTTTCATTTGATTATTTATAGCATGGGTAGATGAAAGAGATCCAAAAATTATGCACTCAAGTCTTATAAAGGATTAAATATATTTTTTACTACACCATTTATTCACAAAGCTTGACTGATAAGATAAAAGAGGTTGTGGTTAAAAATCCTCTTGATGATTTAAAATAAAACCATAATCCAATATGAATTTTTCTATCTTAATAAAAAAGGATATGACAAAATAACAACCCACCCACTAACAACCAACAAAGGGAAAAATCCCTTAACCCTTAAAGAATGTGATATGTTTAAGAAAATATTAAGTAAATTAATGCAAAAAGGAATAAAAATATCACAAGTTCTAAAATTTCATGAGATAAAAAGCACAATTCAAAAGGAAATTGAGAGTTGTAAATGGATAAAGAATGGAAAGAAGATTTTTTTTTTTTTTTGAAAATATGTGGTTTGATGAGGATTGTAAGCTACAAGAACATCTATGAAGGAGATATGAAAAGAGGAGAGTATAAATCTACTCAAATATTAGGGGGTTAAATCATGTACATAAACATGATCTCTTGAGAAACATTATTCGAGTCATAAACTAGATTATAAACTTGATAAAATCTGAAATCCTTATGTGTTTGAAAAGCCAAAAACATCCTAATAGCTTCCATTCTAGCCACTAGAGAAAATGTCTCCTCAAAATATATTCCTTCTACTTATGAGTAGCCTTTACACACAAGTCTTGCCTTGTTTCTCACCACTTCTCCATTCTCATTTAGTTTGTTCTAGAATACCCACTTAGTTTTAATAGAATTCTCATTTGTTGGTCTTGGGACAGTTTTCCAAGTCTAATTCTTCTCAATCTACATTATTTCTTCTTCCATGGTTTTGATCTAATATTCATCTTTGCATGCTTCGATCACTATTTTAGGTTCAACTTTGGAAAGTAAACATAGGTTTACCTATTGTTTTACCATAACAACCTTTTTTTTTGTCAACACACCTTTAATTTTGTCACCAATGATCTGAGTTTCAGAATTTTTCTTCTACACATACTTAGGAGTCTTAGGGATCCTTTATAAAGTTCTTCCTCTTCAATTTGTACTTATTTTTCTTTATCTTTTTCTTCTTCCCTACAAGAAGACTCATCTAATTCATATCCTTAAATCATGATCAATGAATTCTTATGTAAGTCTCCATCCAATTTGACACTTTCACTTTCAACAATTCTGTTCAACCTCTTTTGTAGCATTGGTAAGCTTTTCTTTTTGTAGAATATCCAAGGAACATACCTTCATCAAATCTTGAATCAAAATTTCCTAAGTTTTCTTCATCTTTTCTGATATAGAATTTTCTTCCAAACACTCTAAAATATTTGACAATAGGAGTCCTTCCATACCATAACTCATAGGGAGTGTTTGAACTATTCTCCCTTACTTGTATTGTATTATGTATGTGTTTTCTTTGTAATCAACTACATAACCAATCCACTTGTTCCAATGACATATTGAATCAACCTTTAATGGTGCAAAGAAGTACTATTGTTATAAGAGATTCATCACAGGAGATTCATGAACAACAGTCTACTTGTATGGAACAAGGAAATCAAGATGTCACCTTGTTGAATTGGAAAGGTGAGGAGTTTTGTGAGGTCAATAATTCACAAAATTAGTCAGATACTCCTATAGCAGTCAATACCAGGTCTAAGAAAAGGGTTGTTGGCTTAGGACAATAGGTTGATGAAGGGAAAAAAATAGTCATCTAATAGTTCACAAGGCCAAGTAAATCCTTCTTCTTCACAAAACATTCAAGTTATGTCGAGAGCTCAACCTATAGTTGGAAAAGATCAACCTAAGACACTGATTCAACCAACACAAGTACAAGGGAATTTTGTTGTTCCTAAAGGACAACAAAAGGTTAGTATTGGTAGTTTCAATATTTTAGATCAAATGAAGAAAACACAAACTATTAATGTTTCTATGTGGGATTATTTAGCTCTTCCTAGGTAGAAAGATTTGTTACATGAGGCATTGTCAAAGTTTTCTTTGTCAAATGAGGTGTCTAATCAATAGTCATCTAGGGTTGTGCTTGCTAATGATTAAAAAGATAAAACGAATAGCCTACCAATGTAGTCAAGCCACCCCCATTTTATGTAACTTTAATTGTTGGCCAGAATTTAGTGCATAATTATATGATCAACTCAAGTGCTAGCAATTCTGTAATGCCCAAGCAAGTTATTGATAAGCTGGGAATTAATTATGAACCATTAGAAAATGGGGTAGTCCAACTAGATGGCATTTTTGTTAATACAATAGGAGTTATCAAGAATATGAGTCTTACCTTGCACACATTTCCAAACTTCTTTATACCTCAAGATATTTATGTCATAGATTTGTCCCCATATTTTTCCATATGTTTATCAAGAGACTTCATTGTTAATATTGGAGGATACTTTTCTTCTGATTGGTCTCATATGCTCTTTAGGACTAGGTATATCACCAAGGTCACTTAAAATGAAAACCTATCTCTAAAGACCATATTGAGCCCTATATTCCAAGTGTGATTAATGCAACAGTTGTTGTTAAGTACACTCTTTTTGATAGTGAAGAGGTTCCTGCAACCAATGAGACAAAAACATAGATTGAGGATATCCCTGATGTCCTTCTAGATGAGTGGGAAGCTGAGAATGTGCACAAAGGTAATATTGAGAAAAGTGTTGAACAACAGTCCAATGAAAAATAAAATGACATATGGAAGATGTATTTTGATGGTTCAAGGAGTAGGAATGGTGTTGGAGTTGGTTGCATGCTCATTTCTCCTACTAGTGAAAAGTATTATTCAGTCGATAGGTTCACATTCAGCTGCACTAATAATACACCTAAGTATGAAACTTTGATTCATGGTATCCAATGGGCAAAAAGGAGAGGTATTTGTTGTTTACAAGTTTTTGGTGATTCAAAATTGATTTTTTATCAAGTACAAGGTCTCCATACTACTAAAAATGATCTTGTGAAGTCGTATAAGCATAGATTATGGGATCTTATTAAATATTTTCAAGATTTTAATTTGTTGTACATTCTTAGAAATGAGAATAAACATGTCGATAGACTAGCTACCATAGGAGAAAAATATGATATCCCCAGTGACATCAACATTACTAGGCAACCGTAGTATGTAAAATTGATTGTTAGATATTTTATTCCTAACAATAATGAGCATTGGAAAGTCTTTGAAAATGATCAATAGATCATAAAAATCTTGAGAGAAGAAGAATTTTTTTCTAATGATAATTAAGAAAAACTCAAACAGTAGTATGAAGATCAAATCATACAACTGAAAAACAAACAAATTGTGTAAAGGCTTGGTGACATTGGAGTCAATTTTCAATGTTGATGACCAAGTAAGAAAGGAAAAATCCAGCTTGCATATCAAAGAAGATCATTATCAAGGCATTGAGATCTTCAAGGATAAGCTCTTGAAGCTTGGCAAGGTATGTACATTAGAAGAGATGCATGCATTTGTTTTACTTTGTCAAGATTTCAGTAATATTTTTGCATGGGAATATTCAGATTTGAAGGGTTTTGATTCGATTATTGCCCAACATACCATTGAGCTTGAGCCTAATTCCAAAATTTTAAGAAAAAAATAGAGGCCTCTTAACCCCAAGCTTGAGCCCTTCATGGTCAAATAATTGAATACTCTTTGAGAGCAACATTATTTTTCCAATCAAACATACCTCTTGGGTATCCAATGTTGTTCCCGTGAGGAAGAAAAATGGTGAAATCAGAATTTGTGTTGATTTTAGAGACCTTAATAGAGCCTCCCTAAAAGATAATTACCCATTACCTTCCATGGAACAAATCCTTCAAGTTGTTTTTGGTTCTAAGAGGTTTTCTTTATTAGATGGCTTCTCAGGATATAATCAAATTTTAGTTAAGGAGTAGGATCAGTTTAAAACAAAATTTACAACTAGATAAGGCAAAATGGCTTACAAGAAAATTCCATTTGGTTTGTCAAATATTGGAGCTAATTTTCATAAAGCTATGGACATGACTTTCAAAGGTTTGATGTATTAAATTGTATTGGATTATTTGGATGACAACTATTTTTTCAAAACATCCTAATGAACACTTTTCTCACTTGAAATGATCTTTGAAAGGTGTAGAGAGTTTGGTGTATCTCTCAAACCAAAGAATTCTATTTTTTTTGTCCATGAAGGTAAGTTGTTGGGATACATTGTATCAAAAAATGGCATCAGCATTGATCTAGAAATAGTAAATACAATCCTTTTTGTTCCTTTACCAACACACAAAAAGGGTCTACAAATTTTCTTGGGTAGAATCAACATTGTTAGAAGATTTATTCTAGATGTTGTTGAGTTATTAATGCCTCTTATTTCAATGTTAAGGAAAAATATTTCTTTCAGCTGGACCAAAGAAGGAAAAAGGAGTTTTGAGTTTATTAAAGAAGCACTTGCAACTACTCCTACTTTGTTAAACCCAAAATTTTCAAAACATTTTATATTGTATGTAAATGGAAACATTGATAGAATAGAATATATGCTAGTTCAGGAGAATGATCATGGTTTGGAGTAGACTTTAGCCTTTTTCAGTCAAGGTCTTACAGATTATGAACTTAAGTACTCTTTTTTTCAAAAGCATGTACTTTCTGTTATTAGAAGTTTGAAAAAGTTTAGACACATGCTTTCTAACAAGATTAAGTTTTTGGTTGCTCACCCTTCAGTTAAGGATTTTTTGTTGAGTAAGGACTTGGATGGTAAAAGAGTTGGTTGGGTGACTAAGGTGATGGAATACAACATTGAGATCAAGGTTACCAAGCTAATTAGAGGCAAGGGTATATGTGAGTAGCTTGTGGGTAACCGTAACAACATTACAAAAGAAGAAGAGGACACTATCCTAGCTCTTCCAAATCAAGAACAAGTTGTTGTACATGTTTCTTCTACAAGTTCAGTACAGGAAATGATTCATTTCTTGCTAACTGGTGAGTGCCCTCTTGGTTTGAATAAATAAAAAAGAAGGTACTATAGGTTGTAGTCTATACCTTATGTACTTTTAAATGGTTTACTTTATAGAAGAGATTTCTATGGTGTCTTGCTAAGATGCATAGAGGCTAATCATATTGATAAATTTTTACATGAGTTTCATGAAGGAACGATTGGAGGACATTTCTCACCAAGAGCTACAACTCTCAAGATAATGAAAGGAGGATACTACTGGCCTAGTTTATTCAAGGATTCACATTCATGGGTGAGAAAATGCAAGGAGTGTACAATTTTTTGCAAGAAAATAGAAGTTGGCATCCCTTCCATTGTAGCCAATTTAGATTGAACAACCCTTCATGAAGTGGGGTTTGGATTTAATTGGAGTCATAAATCCACCATCAAGTGTTGGCCACAAGTGGGTGCTCACAACCACTGATTATTTCTCAAAATGGACTGAAGTTGTGGCACTTACGAAGGCTAATGAGATAGTTGTTCTAAAATTTTATGAGGAGTTGATAATAAGGTTTGGAGTTCCTGAATCAATAGTTTTAGATAATACACTTGATTTCATAGGAACTAGAGTATTTGTTTGGGCTATTAGAAATGGTGTTTATTTGAATACTTCTTCTAACTATTATCCTCAAGGCAATGGACAGGTTGAGTCCACAAATAATATTCTTCTCAATATTATCAAGATAACTATGGAAGGAAATCAAAGAGCTTGGCATACCAAGTTAAAATCAGCCTTTTGGGCTAATAGATCTAACCCAAAGAGGTCAACAAGACTATCACCATACATGCTTGTGTATGGAAAAGAGGCAAGGCTGCCTATATCCCTTGAACTTCCAACCCTTGATCTAGTCAATCAACTTGGCATGATTGAAGAAGGACCTACGATAGCAAGATTGGCTCAATTAGTTGAGCTAGAAGATATTAGAGGTGAAGCAATGAGGAAGATAAAGAAATACCAAGCTCAAATGAAGAGGTCATTCGATAAGAAGGAATCCCCAAGAATATTCAAGGAAGGTGATATAGTGTTGAAGTGGTATGAACTTAAAAAGAAAACCTGGAAATCATTCCAAGTTTGATGTGTTTTGGAGTGGGCCTTACATTATTACTAAGTGCAAAAATCATAATTCCTTCCAATTGTCTAAATTGGATGGTGACGTGGAGCCAATCCTAGTGAATGAGATTCACCTCAAGCATTGCTTCTAAGTTATTATTTGAATTTGTATATATTTGAGTAGGCTATAGCTGTTAAATAAGTGTTGTTGTACATAGTTTAGATTCAATTTTCTTTCCCTAAGTGCTTTTTTGCACAGTTGGTTAGTTTTCTCTGAGTTTTGGAGGAGGGGATATAACATATATGCATCACACAAAGCTGAAGTTTAATGTCATGAACAACCAATATTTACTCAATGGAGCTATAATGAGTTGAAGTAGTTTTAAAATTAGTTACAACAGTAAAAGGGACAAAAAGGGACTCAATTCCCAATGGATAAGCAAGGCATGAACTAGCCTTATTTGTTTACCAGGAAAACACCCCTAGGAGGTTGCCAAAAAAGTTACTAATTTTTAGCGTCCTACTTAAATTAGTGAAGTTTTAATGGGAAATTATTTGGTAGGGTATAATCTTTTTGATGCATAGAACTTTCAATGAACATATTCTTTGTAAATGAAGTATTTTAAAGAACTAACTTATCAGAATTATGCAACAAAGACATTAAAAGGCAGTTCTGGAACAAGGTATGTGGAAATTATCATTTCATCTTGATTACAAAAAAATCATATGCTTCAAATAGTTTTATTTAGTAATTTCATATTGTGTAATTGAAAATAATTTCAAATGAATATACAAGTGATTACATGATATGAAATAGCTGATTTATTAAAATCAATGTTTTTGTAATCCCACACAAGCCACGGGAATGACTAGGTTGATTTGATTTGACAATGAGTATAAACCATACATTTGAAGATCAACTAGAGGAAAAAATACATAAGAGGAGGTCATGTTTATCATTTCCTTAAGGGATGATGTAGGGTTTACTCTTTAATCTACACTTCTATTATCACATAAGATATAAATTGGTTCATCATATACTACTCTGATATCCTTCAAATTTTGCTTCATCCATAACACCTATTTGTGGCAAGAATCTATTGTAATGTACTTTGCCTTTGTAGTAGATAATGACACCGAATCTTGCTTTTTGCTTAGCCAAGAAACTGATTTGTTTTCAAGATAGAATGCACCACCACTTGTAATTTTTCTATCATCCATGCAACCTACCTAATCTGCATTTGTACAAGAACTCAAAGAGAAATCAATATCCTTTGGATACCACAAGCCATGTTCTAGAGTGCGCTTCAAGCATCCAAATATTCTCTTCATTGCTGCCACATGTGACTCTCTTGGATCTTCTTGGAATCTACTCACAAGACAAAATGCATGCATGATATCATGTCTAGTAGCAGTTAGGTGTATCATTCCTCTAATCATTGATTTGTACTTGCGATGATCATCCTTAAGAGATTCATCATTCTTGCTCAAATTTCAAATAGTAGCCATAGGATTACATACCAATTTAGAGTTTTCATTCCAAATTTGTTCAACATTTCCTTGAAATATTTTGACTATGAAATGAATAACCTTTTTATGTCTAATTGATTTGTAGTCCAAGAAATAAATTCATCTCCCAAAAGCTCTTGCACATAGCTTCATTCCATCCAAATATTGTTTCATCAACACAAACAACCACAATCAATCTTTTATCTTTTTCAACTTTGAAATAAAGATTGCTATTTGTGGTACCTTTATTGAAATTTCTTGGTAGCAAGTACCCATCCAACCTTGCATACCAAGCTCTAGGAGCTTACTTATTTCCGTATAATTCCTTCTTCAATTTGCTGACTATATCTGATTTATCTAATAACTGAAATCCTTCTAATTGTTCAATGTATACTTCTTCCAAATCACCATTCAAGAATGAAGACTTCACATCCATTTCATAAAATTTGATTTCCTTTATATTAAAAAAACCAAAAACATCCTAATAGCTTCCATTCTAGCCAATGAAGAAAACGTCTTCTCAAAATATATTCCTTCTACTTGTGAATAGCCTTTACACACACGCATTCCCTTGTTTCCCACTTCTCCATCCTCATTTAGTTTTTTTAGAATACCCACTTAGTTCCAGTCAGTCATTAAAGGGTTTGGTGAGTTGCAATAAGCTATTATTTATAGGTGAAGAAAGATTGAAAGTGGATCAAAAGTGAAATTTTGTAAAGTTGTCATTAAAGTTGTCAAGACACAAAAATTTACCTACAAGTTTTATTTCCAACTTTCTGACGGTGAAACTTGGGGGAATCAAAGCCTTCGATCTAACATCAAATGACTAAAATAATAATTTTTAGAGCCCTGTACACAGACCCATTCCCCCCTAGGTGAATATATCTTTTAGCAAAGCCCAAAACATAATTTTGCAGCTAGGTACATACCATCTTAACCTTCTCATATTTGTTGGTTAATGGTTGTTTTTTGTAAATTTATCATAATAATTCATTTTTCAAGTGTTAGATCTCATAAGTGTTATTGTTAATGCACTTTTGTTCTTCTCCCAAAACTGTTGTTCAAACATTTCTGTCATAAGGAAGTTAGGGCAGTATTGTGTCCAAACCTAGGGTTGACTCACCTTGAGAGTAGCAAGTCAATTATATCCGTTTTTGACTCTATCCCTCTTCCTAATGAACATGGAAAAGGTGTATTTATGATTAGGTGGAGTCCCCCTATTTATTTTTGGCATAGGTCCCTCATTTTTAGGCCTTACTATTTCACTCCCCCTTGTTCTTTTATTTCACCTCTCTACCTATCCATCTCTCTCTCTCTCTCCACTTATATCTATCTCACCTCTCTCTCCCTATCTCTCTCTACTATTTGTCTCACTATTCTCTCTCCCTCCCATTCCCTTTATCTTCTCTCTTCATCCCTCTTTCCTTCCTTCCCTCTACTTCTCTATCTCTATGTCCCTCCCTTCCCTCTCTCATGTTCTCCCCCTCTCTCTATCTCCTCTCTCTACTTCTATCTCACTTCTATCTCAATTATTTATCCCTCCCTCCTCCCTCCTCCCCCCTCTCTCTATCTCCTCTTTCTACTTCTATCTCACTTATTTCTCCCTCCCTCCTTCCCCCCTCTCTCTATCTCCTCTTTCTATTTCTATCTCACTTATTTCTCCCTCCCTCCTTCCCCCCTCTCTCTCCTTCCATGTCTACATTTATTTATCTCTCTCCATTTCTACCTCTCCCTCCCTCCTTCCCCCCTCTCTCAATATCTCCACCTTACTTCTTTCATCTATGATTCTCTCTCTCTCTCACACACACACACACCATTCTCTCTCCTTCTCATTCTCTTTATCTTCCTTCCTCTTTCCTCCCATTCTCCACCCCTCCTCCCTCCATCCACCATCTCTCCTTCCATCTCTCTCCCTCCCCCTTCCCCCCTCCATTCCTCTCCTTCCCTCTCTTTCTCTCTCTCTCTTTCTCTCACCATATACTCCACCTCCTTTCTCCTTTCTCCACTCCCCATATCTCTATCTATCTCTCTCTCTCACTCTCCCTCCTCCTCCTTTATCTCTATCTCTCTCCTCTCACTCACCTCTCTCTCCTTCCCTATCTACTTCTCGATATGTATCTCTCTCCATCTCTCTCCCTCCTTCCCTCTCTCTCAATCTACCCACCTTCCTCCTTATCATCTTCTCTCTATATCACCTCTCTCCCTCTCCCTCCCCATATTTCTATCTCTTCTTCCCTTTCTACTCTCTATCTCACCATTCTCTCTCTCATTCTCTCTATCTTATCTCTTCATCCGTCCTTTACTTATTTTTATCTCCCTCTACCTCCACCTTCTCTCTATATCCTTTCCTCTACTCATGTGTATCTCTCTCTAGCTCACTTCTTTGTCCCTCTTTCCCTCCTTCCCCCTCTACTTCTCTCTATCTCTCACCTATCTTTCTCCCACCATACCTCTCCATCCCTCCCTACTTCCCTCTCTTTTCCTATCTACTTCTCTCTATCTCTCTCCCTCTCTCTCTCATTCTCTCTATATCACTTATCTCTCCTTCCCTCTCTACTTATCTCTCTATTACCTCTCTCCCTCCCTCCATATCTCATGCTTTGCCTCTCTCTCTCTCTCTCTCTCTCTCTCTCTCTCTCTCTCTCTCTCTCTCTCTCTCTCTCTCTCTCTCTCTCTCTCTCTCTCTCTCTCTCTCTCTCTCTCCCTATCTTTCTCATTCTCTCTATATTACGTATCTCTCCCTCTCCCTCCCTCCCTCTATACTTCTCTCTCTTTGTCACCTCTCTCCCTCTCTCTACTTCTATCTATCTCACCTCTCTCTCTCCCCCTCCCCCATATTTCTCTGTCACCTCTCTTCCTCCCTCACATTTCTCTGTCTCTCTCTCCCCCATAATTCTCTCTCTTCATCTCTTTCAAACATCTCTCACCATTATTTCTATCTTACTTATCTCTTTTTTCATCCTCCACTTCTCTCTCTCTCCCCATATTTCTCTCTCTTCTTCCCTTTCTACTCTCTATCTCACCATTCTTTATATCTTACTTATCTCTCTGTCCATCCTCAACTTCTCTCAATCTCTCTCTCCCCATATTTCCCTCTCTCCCTCTCCCTCTCCCTCTCCCTACCTCTCCCGTATTTCTCTCTCCTTCCCCCCCTCATCATTCTCTTTCACTCTCTCCTTCCCTCTCTCTCTCCCTCCCTCTCTCAAAGAAAGAGGGGGATGGAGGGAGGAAGAGCGAGGGAGGGAGAGAGAAGTAGGTAGAGAGATGGAGAGAAAATATAGAATGAAGGGAGAGGTAGAGAGATAGAAAGGGGAGGTAGGTAAAGGGAGGGAGAATTAGGTAGAGAGATAGAGAGGAGAGGTAGAAATAAGGGGAAGTGAGAGGTAGAGGGAGGGGCAAGTAGAGAGAGGGAGAGGAGATATAGAGAGAAGTAGAGAGGGAAGGAGGGAGGGACAAAGAGGTAAGGAGGAAGAAAAAGTTGTGTGTGTGCATGAGAGAGAGCGATAAAAGAGAGGAAGGAAGATAGAGAACAAACACATATATCTTATATCGCTCAACCATGATGAATGAACAAACACACAAGAAATGATAAAGGAGTTTGATAGAACCTTCAAATAAAATCCATACAACTTAGTGACATATGTGTTATTAGATTCTTCATGTAAAATCCATACAAATATTATGCAAAATAGTGAATTCCATTAACCATGACACACAAATAATCCTACCAAGCACATCATGATACAAGCTTCTCAAAAAATCAACAAAACTTGTAGTATATTATTCCATATTCACCATTCAAACCTAATGAACACCCATATATGCCATATTCCATTAGAACCATCATACACAAGTCAATTTCATTTAATAGTGATGTATGAACAAGCACACTAGGTATGCATCGTTTGATTTATTGTAACCATATAATTAATTTAATTCAAACCTAATATATAAGCATAATAGAATATAGCATAGTGATATTCATTTCATTTTATGAAATCAATATCATTGATCCTTATTGTTTGATTTATCCACTTGGATAATTTATCCCACCTTAAAAAGAAATAGTTCTAGTTATGTTAATCCTAGCAAGCAAGTGTGGAAATACCTAGCCTTAGTAGCAATAATTTTTTCTCTTTTATCATATTTTCAGTGTCAAGAATTCTAGGATTGAACATCTTGTTTTACTTGAAATCATATCAGTCAGTATCTTTGCACTTTTGACAAGCTTTGTGAAAATTGATCTAGTGTTGATTAAGGTTCTCTATAGCTTCTTACCCACTATTTAGAAATAAGGGACGAGTAGTCAGGACCACCTTGTATGTTACTCATGCATATATTATTAGTAATTAGGACAAATATCTCTGGATTGTATAACAAGACACCACTTTTATAACTCAACTCTTGTATTTGTTATGGTTTCATCCCCTTATTTCTTATGAACTCCTAGTTGAATTTTTTTCTCCTTCCATGCTCTATTAGTCAATTCCATTGCTTTGGATAAGCACTTAGGATGAATACATGCCTAAGTCAAGGATATTTATAGGCAGTAGAGTCCAGAAGAAAGACATTGCCACAAACATGACATTTTGTTCAACAACAAGGGCTCATAGATTGCTTGAAGAAAATTGTCATAGAAAAAAAATCACATTATAGCTTGAAAATAGAGTTGGCCTATTGACTGCCCTCCTTCCTTATTCATTGAGTTGGATAGAAGTGTATCCTACATATTCTGTAACGTTGGCATGTTGCTTTTCTGCTTCCCCTGTTCCTTTTGATTCTTTTACACTATTCTATAAAGAAGGATAATTTTTTTTTATTAGTTTTCCATCCTATTGTGGGTTTGGTACTAAGTCTCTTCTTATTCAAATGAGTAACCTGCCATAGATGGAAACTGAATTAGACTGACAGTATTTTTTATTCATTAGATTATTCTTTTCTTTTCTACTTAATTTTATAAAAAAATATCTATCACAATCCAATGTATGTTCACTTTACTAAAAATGCAAGAGACAATTGTGGTATGACTTTACTCAGTTGTTTTCCAATTCCTTATGATTCTCATTACAACGTTCAAAACTTCATGTCTCTTAATTTTTTCTAAAATTTTATTGCAAAATGTTGATTCAACTAACTTTTGTAAAGAAGCATGCAGTCTTTTTACTAGTTTGTCATCTTATTGTAGGTTTAATACAATCTCCTCTGTTTTGAATGAACAACCTACAATGGATTGAATTTGAGTTGGATTAACATTGTGTTCTTCTTATTAGGTTATTCTCTATTGTATCCAAAACCTATGATCATTTGGTGAAGTGTTTTCTCGAGCATTAATATGAAAGTACTAGGAAATTCTTTAAAAAAATTGGACAGAAAGAGAATGAGATTTTATATATATATGCAATGTGTTTTCTAAGCATTCATCATTTTCACACGAACATCCAAAGAGAATTCATGATGGTTTGAAAATGAATATTTGTTGAATGACCAAACCATAACCCTCAAACATTACATTGGCATCCACGCAATATGTAATGGTGACAAAGGTGACCACAAACATGAAAAGGAATTTGAGTGCATCATGCAAGGGAAAGATTATAAATAGAGGGGATTATCTTTCTTGCACTAGAATGATTGAATGGATTAAAAAATAATGATTAAATTTGTATGCATTCTTATAGCTCTGCTTTCTTCCTATAGTGTTGCTTTATTTTCACATAAAAAAAATCACACGAGGAATATGATATTGAACAAAGGTTTGACTGACCTAAAGGAAATAATACAACAAGCTTCAATGTTGCATACAGGGAGCAAGAAATATTACAGGAAATAATTAACCATCAAGAAATTAAATTACTAAATTTAATTTTACCTAGAACAAACATCATAATCATACATAACCTCTAAATTCTCCAAAAAAGTCTGAATTCTTTGGACATACCTTAACAAATGAATTTTCTGCTCACATTCAAGAAATAGAACTCCTCCAACCCAAAACCTTTGCAAATTAACTGGTATACCATATAAAACATGTTGGAATCTTCATCTACAACTGCCGATTACCTGAAAAAGGTTTAGTGAGACATCATCAACAATAAAAACTAGAAGATACTACCATAATCTTAAATAAAATAAATAAATAAAACTTTAAGGGAAAAAACTTTCACTCTCTCATCTTGGAATTCTACCCCAAAAAAAAAAATCAACAAAGAAGGGTAAAGTTGAGGTTCTTTCTAGCTGCTTCGCAAAGTCTTCACAGTCACATCAACAATCTTCTAACTAAAATCTTCTTCTCACTAGATTCCATGAAATTTGGAGACACCCTCCTTCCAAGAGACAAAGAATCCAATAGACAGGGTTTTTTCACCCTCCAAAGCAACAACCCTCACAAGGTTGAAGATGAAACTATTGATTATCAAGGTGAAGAAAGCTTGCAATATGAACTTAAATAAGTGAATACAATTCTGAAATATGTAGATTAACCTTTAGCCTTAGTGTGAAGAAATAATGAGAGAGAGAGATAGAAGAATCATAACACATGCAACAACAAATTTACGTGGAGAAACCCCGAAGGGAAAAAAACTCCAAAAAATTCAGCAGCACCCTGTTACCCTACAAACTTGCAAAACTGAATTGAAAAACTCTAGCTCAAGGCCCCAATTTAAAGAAATTTGTGAGGATGAAAACCACCATGGTTTCACCAAACAATAGGCAGAAATACCACCTAGAAAAACCCATGCCTCCCTCCTTGAAATGGTGAAAAAATACCAAAAATAACCTCTTACAAATTCTCTTACAGTTGCCATAAGGCATCTCTCATGCATGGGCGCCTGGGGTCTAAAAATATCATATTTTGTCATACTGTCATAGCATCTTATGACAATTGTCATACATTTCATAGATGCTCTTATAACACCCTTTTTTGACCCAACAACCTCATTCTAGAAGATTCCAAAGTGGGATGCCTAGCTATTTTATCCTTTTCCAAAAGGGCAAACGGTAATAGTAACGTTGCATTTACATTATCTCTTTCACCACCGTTGGTCAAACAGTTTCACCTCTTATGGGTAAATGTGCAAAACACTTTAGGAGAATAATTAATTAAAGGATTTACAAGGTTGATGGCACCTAAATCCTAGCATTCTCCCACTTGACATCATACATTGTAAATTACAACCATAGAGATACAATTACATAGAATCAAGTACAATGATCAAGGCCCATGGCCTTCTTGCACCAAGAGAACTTATTTGTGGTGACTAGCTTCATAAAATAATCTGCAACATTATCCAAAGTGTCAACTTTTTCAATCAAGACTTGTCCATTCTCAACCATTTCTCGCACAAAGTGATATTGAACATCAACATGCTTAGTACGAGCATCATACATAGGATTTTTAGCTAAACATATGGCACCGACTATCACATATGATCCTCACTATCTTGCAATCAAAACAAGTACCATTACCAAGTCTCTATAACCAAACCACCTCCTTAGAAGCATGTGTTGCAGCCATATACTCAGCTTCAGTGGTAGATAAAGCAACTGCAGGTTGTCTTTTACTCATCCAACTCATTGCACCTCCAAACAAAGTAAACACATAGCCACTAGTGGACCTTTGACTATCCAAGTCACCTACCCAATCTACATAAAAAGAAACTTGTATGTCCAATGAATTATCAACATTATCAGTACCATGATAAACCAAACAATAATCAGAAGTGCCTTGAAAATATTTGAATACCCTTTTAACAAAAGTCCAATGTTCTTTACTAGGGTTAGACATAAATCTACTTAGAACTCCCACTGCTTGGGCTATATTTGGTCTAGTACAAACCATTGCATACATTAAACTACTGAGAACACTAGCATAAGAAACTTTAGACATTTCATCAATATCATCAACCATTTCAGGACACATGTCTAAACTTAACTTAGTACCAATAGGAAATGGAATATTTACTGGTTTACAGTCCTGCATATTAAACCTCTACAAAATAGTGTTAGCATACTTACTCTGACTTAACCAAATATTTTTGTGAACCCGATCCCTAATGATTTCCATCCCAAGAATATATTTAGAAGCCCCTAAATCTTTCATATCAAATGTGCCAGAATGCTAAGTTTTAAGCTCCCTAATCATTTCCTTATTGTTACCAATGAACAACATATCGTCCACATATAAGACAATAATCGGTATTTGATCATCAAGAACTTTAAAATAAACATAGTGATCCTCTTCACTTCTAGCAAAACCCAACTTTAATGCAAAGGCATCACACTTTTGGTACCACATCCTAGGTGACTATTTTAAACCATATAGAGATCATTTTAACCTACAAACCAACTGTTCTTTTCCTTTCAGAACAAAATCGTTAGGTTGTTGCATGTAAATTTCTTCCTCAAGATCCCCATGCAAAAGAAATTTTAACATCTATTTTTTCTATTTCTAAATCATAAGCAGCAACAATGGATAAAAGGAATCTAATAGAATTTAATTTAGCAACAAGAGAGAATATTTCACCAAAATCAACTCCCTCTCCCTAGGAGTATCCATTGGCCACTAATCTGGCCTTGTACCGTCCCAACTTACTGTTTGCACCAAACTTCTTTTTATATACTCACTTACAACCAATGGCATTTCTTCCTTTGAGAAAACTAACAAGATCCCAAGTGTCACAGTTTTCTAAAGACATCATCTCATCATACATGGCCTGCATGCAAGACTCACATTCTTCTGAAGATAGAGCCTCCTTGAAAGATCTAGGTTCATCATTAGTACATAGCAAAGAAAATTTACAAAAAAAATCAGGTGGGATATACATATCAATTGGATTTCATTGTCTTGTGGACCTTCTCAAAGGTGGAGTAAGAGGTTCCTCCTCATTGTTTTCAACTTCTTTTGTTACAACAGATTCTTCAGAACCCTCTTCTTCTTCTAGATCTTCTTGTCCATCTCTCTGTTCTTCTAGATGTGCATCTTCTTGCTTAGTTTCAAAATGCACTATCTTTGACTTTTCCTTTGGTTGCTCACCTTCAAAGTTAGCTCTAAATTCCCTAAAAATTACATCTCTAGAAATGATTGTCTTTCATGTTAGTGGATTCCAAAGTTCATAACCTTTAACATTTTCACCATAACCTACAAAGATGTATTTTTGAGATTTGGGATCCAATTTAGACCGCTTCTCTTTAGGCACATGAACAAAAGCCTCACAACCAAAGACCCTTAAATGTGAAATTGAAGGATTTTTACCCAGCCACATTTCATAAGGTTTTTTATCAACAAGAGCTTTAAAAGGAGATCTATTAATTAAATAACAAGTAGTACCAATAGCTTTTTCCCAAAATCATTTATCTAGCTTAGCACTACTTAACATGCTCCTAGCTCTTTCCATTAATGTATGGTTCATTCTTTCTGCTACCCCATTTTGTTGTGGTGTGTAAGGTGTAGTATTTTGCCTAACAATTCCTGCATGTTTGCAAAACTCATCAAATTCCTTAGAACAATATCACCCCCTTTGTCAGATCTCAATACTTTTATCTTATAATATGTTTTCTTTTCAACCAATGTCTTAAATTCCTTAAATTTGGTGAAAATTTTGAATTTTGTATGCACAAAAAAAATCCAACTATATCTCGAGTAATCATCAATGAAGGAAACATAATAATGAGATCTACCCAAAGAATCTGTATCCACTAGACCACATACATCTGAATGAATTAGTTCTAACAATCCATTAAATTTATTAGTTCCTTTAGGAAATGGTGACCTTTTTTGTTTACCAAACACACAATCCTCACATAAATCATTTTTACCTACAGAATAGATAGAAATACTATCTACTATTTTCTTATCAAGTATGGTCCTAAGCCCTTTTTCACCAATGTGACCCAATCTATGGTGTCACAACATACATGCATTTTCAGTGCTAGTTACAAAAGAGGAGTTACAAAAATTAGATGCATTTAGCGTAAACAAATTCCCTATCTAAGATCCTTTAGCAACCACCAAAATTCCCCTTACCATCCTGCAGCCAGACTTGTCAAATGTCACATGCATTCCAACATCATTTAGCTTGGAAACCAAATTTAAACTTTTTGTAAATCCTCGAATATGAAAAACATCATCAAGTATTTTAACCCTCCCATCACTGAAACACAACTTTACCTTTCCTTTACTGATAATATTTTGTGAGCTATCATAATCCATGAAGACCTCTCCTCCAACAAATTTTGTGTATGTAGAAAACCACTCCTTATGAGGAGTCATATGGAAGGCAGCACCTAAATCAATAAGCCAAGCATCATTATGAGTTGAGTTAGCTGAAATAATCAAAGCATCAGAATCACCATTATCAGAGGACGTTTCTGTGGAGGAACCTACATTATTTTTCTTGTTTCTACATTCCTTCTTCACATGTCCCCTTTTACCATAGTTCCAACACTTCACTCTTCTCTTTCCAGGGTTCTTAGATCGTCCTTTAGACTTATACTTCTCCTTATCCCCTTTTGTTCCTTTCTCCTTGGACCTACCTCGCACATGCAAGGCATCTTGGGAGCCAATATTTATGGTCTTTCTCCTCATCTCCTCTAAAAGAATTATGGGAATACTATTATCCATCTTAGGATCTGCATCACCACTTGTTATAGCAACAATTAAATTTTCCCAAGATTTTGGCAAAGATAAAATCAATAAAATGCATTTATCTTCATCTTTTATTTTAACATCAATAGATGCAAGTTGACTTATAATCAAATTAAAAGAATTCAAATATTCAGCAATAGAATCACCATCCTTAATCTTTAATGAATATAAACACCTTTTGAGATACAAATTGTTAGACAAACTCTTAGTTTGGTAGATTTGACCTATCTTCTTCCAAATATTGTATGTCGTGTCTTCTGAAGAGACATTCAAGATGAAAAAATCAGTGAGACGTAACTGAATGGTCCATCGAGCCTTCTTGCCTAACTTCTTCCAATCTTAATCCGACAAGGTTGAAGTAGATGGCTTTGTATCAACTGAAACTGGTAACCATTGATCTCTCTCCTCAAGGAGATCTTCCACTTTCAACTTCCACATCTCATTAGCAATATCATTGAACTTCTCAATATCTTGACGAGAGGTGGAGGCCATGGTAGATAATCTTTCACAAATCTGCAAAACCCACAACACAAAAGCTCCCACTGCAGCAAAAAACCTTCAACACTTAAAAGGAAAGTGTCCCTTCCTTAACAAAACTGTTAGCTTTGATACCAAATGTTGATTATCAAGGTGAAGAAAGCTTACAATATTAGCTTAAATAAGTGAATGCAAATATGAAATATGTAGATTAACCTTTAGCCTTAGTGTGAAGAAAGAATGAGAGAGAGTGATAGAAGAATCATAACACATGCAACAACAAATTTATGTGGAGAAACCCTGAAGGGAAAAAAACTCCACCATCGAAAGAGAGGAAAGTATATTACTAATAATCTAAAATATTACATGCAACAATAGAATTCTCTTATCAACCACTGTAAAATCCGACAACTCCCTATTACCCTGCAAACCTGCAAAACTAAATTGAATAACTCTAGCTCAAGGCCTCAATTTAAAGAGATTTGTGAGGATGAAAACTACGATGGTTTCACCAAAACATAGGCAGAAATACCACCTATAAAAAACCATGCCTCCCTCCTTGAAATGGTAAAAAAATACCAAAAATATCCTCTTATAGATGCTCTTATAGCTATCATAAGGCATCTCTCATGCATGGGCACCTGGGGTCTAAAAATAGCATATTCTGTCATAAAGAATCTATCATATTGTCATAGCATCTTATGAAAAATGTCATACATGTCATAGATGCTCTTACAACACCATTTTTTGACCCAACAACATCATTCTAGAAGATTCTGAAGTGGGACGCCTAGCTATTTTTTCCTTTTCCAAAAGGACAAACAATAATTGTAACACTACATTTACAATGTCTCTTTCACCATCATTGGTCAAACGGTTTCACCTCTTATGGATAAATGTACAAAAAAAATTAGGAGAATAATTTATTAAAGGATTTACAAGGTCAATGGCACCTAAATCCTAATAGAAACACTTGAAGGGAATTGGTGATGAAGACCTATAATTAGGCCTAGTTCCAATGGACCCTAGTTAGCTAACACTGTTTTCAATTTTAACTGATTCTAATGCAAAACAAAGTGCTCCCCTCCACATTAGCTGACAATTTTTTTGAAGGTATGAATTCTACCACTAATAATTTCATACCCTACAATCCCTATGGGATTCTTGTCTACAAAGAAATTGCCTAAAATAGAAGCCCATTTACAAAATTAACCCACACCTCTTAAATTACAATTCAATGTAACTGCATAAGAGTAAAAACCCAAAACCAAAAGTGGTGAAAACCTGAAGAGGACTTGTATTAATAGGAATGCCATAAAACTAAGTACCAATGGCACATGCAAAAAAGGGGGTTGGAAAATAATCCCTTACTAAACATTTGCATCTCATCTATGAAACCTTTGACATATTCAAATATGAGTGTCAATAAATTCTATGGAACAATTCCCTCATCCTTAAGCAATCTCTCTTCTCTGAACTTTCTCTACCTTCCTATTAATGCACTGCAAGGCAACATCCCCCATTGATTTTCCACATAGTCATCCTTGACATATCTTGATCTAAGTGTAAATAAGTTGAATGGTAGTGTTCCATATTCAGTAGTGTAGTTGTTCTCTCTTAATTCACTTTCAATATGGGGCAATCAGTTGGAGGGAACAATGTCACTGCTTCAAAACCTAACCAATATGCAATACATCATGTTAAGTGATAGTGAATTGAATCTCAATATAACTAGATATTGAATTCCTTTTCATGATCTATTATGGCTATTGGTGAGAGGGAGTAACATTGGAGGGAGCATTCCAAAATGGATGTCCAACAAGACCAGAGTTGAGCATTTTGTTCTTTCTAGAAAGATTCTAGTGGGAACTATACCCTCATGGTTATGGAGTGCATGGTATAATATGAAGATGTTGAACCTATCAGGAAAACAATTGATAATTTTTAGGTTAAATAAACTATCACATTGTTGATTACATATTTTGATGGAAACATTGCAGATTAAATTGGATCTTATCTTTCATCTTCTCGACAATTATCATGAGGGATTCTCAATTGTAGACAACTAGAGTTCCTGGACTTTAGCAATAACAACTTACCCAATAGGATTGCAAGTTCAAATCATCTGTGTGTTGTTGTTCTAAGGTCGAATAATCATTCCTTCATATATTCTTTGGGCATGGTATGGCCTATATATTGATATAATAGACTATTTACAATAGGATTTTTGTATCTGACTTATAGGCTCTTTACAATAGGATTTTCATACTTGACTTATAATAACCTTCATTTTTAAACCTTTCTATTACAAACCCACTACAAGCCCATCTCATTACAAGACATTCAATAGAATTAGATTCAGAGGCTTTTGCATCAACAAAAATTATCTATCATCGGTCATATTACAACTTTATCAAAAAATACTTCACAAGAGCTATGAACTTCTAACACTGGAAACAAAAAAATGACCACCAACAAACAAGTTACTCCTCCATCAGCACTGGGTGATCATTTTCACCTTGTTCTTCCACCACATTTTCTTCAAAAAGAGGAAAAATATATACATCGTTAAGATTAAACCCTATGTCAATTAATACTCTCCTTGGCTAAATTTAATCAACAACATCCAATTGAATTTTTTTGCCTCCAACGACTGGTGGAGGTTATTCTCATCTACTACATGTGGCACTTGAGATAGAGGTGTGTTATGAACACGATCTAGAAGAACCATGCTAGCTTTAACTCTTACTTTTAGTTTTTCTGCTAATTTAGTATCAAATTCTGCAACATACCTTCTAAGTGCATTCAACGTAAAGCTAGAAGTTTGTTGTGACAAAGATTTTTTTATTGCAAGAAATAACTTTGGAAATGTCATTCGATGAAGCAAAAAGTAACTTAAAAACAAACCTCCTACATAACCATGGATCTTCCACAGATCATACCTCTGACACCCTTTAGTGATAGGGATAACTTTAAGAAACCCCCCCTCGGTGAAGGTGCAACGTCCTGGTGAATCATGGCTAAGTGCTATAATTTTTCTAGCGAATCTTTCCTTTTTTTGGAAAAAATATTAATTTTCCTAGTGAATCTATGCACATTATTAAAGAATTTGTAAAATATTGGTGAATCTTAATGAATAATTGGTAAAAATAATAATCGCAGTGGGGAGTCCTAGTGAATAATCACTAAAAAGATTAATTACAATGGAAAATCTCTCTTTTAAAAATTTGCATAGTTGGTTGACACAGTTCCTCCATATGTTTTTTGTTTTTTGTAATATTGAAGTAGGGGCTTGGGGGCAGCAGCCACTAGTGGGGTCAAGGGGAAGAACCCCTTATGGGGGTCAAGTGGGCAAAGTACCCTTGTGAGGGTTGAGGGGGCAACGCCCCCTCGTAGGGTCCGAGGATAGTGGCCCCGATGTGCTCCTGTTGCGATACAGGTGGGGTTGAGGGATAGAGCCCCTTGCCACCAAGCATAAATTCACTATTGAAAATGCATAAATTCACTTTTTGAACACTTGTACCTACACATGATGCACAAAGTTAGATGAAACAATTATCGAGTAGCACCATGAGTTTAATTTTCCTTGAATCATACACAGAGGGAAAATTTGTATGCCTTAGATATGGCCCTTGATGATACACTTTTCACCCATCTCCTTTTGAGGAAACTAAAGTTGTGCATCATACTGGATAAGTTGCACACAAACTAGCCATTACTATAGATAGTACCTTAATGTACCAAATCCTCCCTCAGATTAAGCAAATATGATGCAGGTTGTTATTTTACATACCAGACTGATGACATACGTACTATCCCTATATTTGACACATGTATTTTGATTTTCAACATATTTTAAAAATATTTCCACACACTATGCCATGTGTTTACATTATTAACATACATAGCTATAATGGATTGAAGAAACATATTTTTCTGGCATGAGTCCTCACAACTAAACGGTTTCTTGACACTTGGAAATTGCTGCACATCAAGATAACTCCATACATATTTTGTTGAGATGAAAGAATCCCAAACTTGACTCTTTCGTGAACGAGCCCCAAACACAACTCTTCCATCATCAAGAGCGAGATGACCAAAAATTATATGGCCACAAATACTTAATTTTGACCATAGATCTTTATTTAAGTCTCCTCATTTAATATTAGCTTTTCTAAGATAGGATGCAATTTACCCATCTCTGCTACATGCGTAATTTCCTCTCCTACTTGATCACACCTTGCATTAACCAAAAAATCAGCCACCATATTAACCTCTCTATAAGTGTGGAAAATTTAGAAATGGCATAGCTTATCAAGCATTGTCCATATTTGTTTCACAGTATATCCTAACTTCCCATTAACAATCTTACAATCTCAATAGGGATTTAACAAGATCAAGGAATCCCCTTCAATTTGGATCATAGGTAGCTTGAATGTGTGCACCAACTTTAATCCTAGAAAAAGCACTTGTGCCTCAGCAGGATTGTTAGAACAAAATTTCAACTTGAAGGACTTAGTGCAAATCACTAACCCTTTGTAGTCCCTTATAATCACCCTTGCTTCAGAAGAGCCTGAATTTCCCCTTGATGCCCCATCTATATTCAACTTGAACATACATTTTGGTGGGGGATTCCAAGTAATAGTAGATCTATCTAGTTTTATACTGGGTTGATGTAGGCTTCCTTTAAAAGGTAACAAAAAAAGTGGCCAAGATAACATTATTCTTGAGTCTCAGTCAAAAAAGAGAGAATCAACTTGTTTTGATTTATGAACATAACCATTTACTAATTCTGAGATTGAGTTCTCTAATAAGAGTAATACTTGATCAATGTTGAGCTTCTCTTTTTTGAAGATACACCTATTTCTCGCCCACCAAATAGCCCAGAGCATTGAGGACATAAATATACACCAAATGATAGCAAAGAAGGAGTTATTATAAATGGCAGGCCAACTAGAAAATAATTTCCAAATAGTATCAGGAAAAATAAAATTCCATTTCAGCTTAGCCACTACAAACAACGAACAAGAATGAGCTACTGGATAGAGTAAAAACAAGTGGTTGATATCTTCAAATTCTTGTTCACAAAGAACACATTTAAAAGGATCTGCTATTTTTAGCTTTGCAAGCTTCTCACTTGTAATAAATTTTTTTTTGATAGCTAACCACAAAAAACATCCAACTTTTCATAAAAAAAATGAATCCCAACAAAATTTATATGCTCTTTGACTTGCTGCTTGAGAACCATTTTGAGAAATTACTTCATATCCCTCTTTCATTATATAACTTCCCAATTTCCCTTTTGACCAGATTAACCTGTCAGGAGTTGATGAAAATAAAATGATCCTTTCTTGGAGAATAGATAGAAGCCTACACTTGATCTCATTATCTATCAAGTCATTTGAGAATTTGTTCCACAATACTTTACTAGTTATTTCATCCACTTGTTGAACATAATCTCTTACCTTTGATCCCCAACATTGTGATAACACATTTTCCATACTCTCAAAGTTATGTAAGGTATTAAGGATCAGGTACCCATTCCAAGAGTCCCTCCAAACTAGATCCTCATTTGGGTAAAATGAAATTTCTACATGAAAGTTGAAAATTCCACATTATTGATCCTAAAGGTGGATTGGAAACAATTTTTTTTTATTGATGGACACATATTGTCCAAAAATTTGTGTTGCATGATGCTACACCATTTTAACCATGGCTTTGATTACATGCACCAAACCATTTTTGCACCTAAAGCCAAGTTTATTTCAGCCAAATTATGAAGTCCTTCCCCCCTTTTACTTTCTCCAAACACATGGTTTCCAATGAGATTAAATGAATTTTCTTTTTGTTATCCAGATTGCCAACCCATAAAAAACTCCCTATGAAATTTTGAATTTGAAGTATAGTGGCCTTTGGAGCTTTTAGAACTGACATAAAGTATTTTGGTATTGACGAAAGTACATACTTTACCAACAATATTTTTCCTGATAAGGATAGCCACCTCCCTTTCCAATAAAAAAATCTTGATTGAATAGTACCTATATAATCTACCAGTAAGATATTTTGTTTTGTCCTACAAAAAATGGTACGCCAAGATATTTACAAAGGAGTTGGAATTGTTGGAAACCAAGAATCTTCATAAAAAAAATTTCAACCACAACTCTTGTATTAAACACATACACTTTAGACTTTCCCTCATTAATTTTTTGACCAAAGACTAGAGTATATTTATCCTACAATGACTTCATGTGCACTGCTTCAACATTCACCACTTTAATATAAAGTAAAGTATCTATAACAAAAAGAGTGTGAGTTGTTGATAAGGGCATCTAAGGAATACCTATCCCTTGGATGACTCCTTTCTCATGAGATTTTAAAATGACCTACTCAAAGCCACAACTAGGATTATGAATAAGAAAGGAGATAACAGATCACCTTAACGGACCCCTTGAGATGAGTCGAAGAAACCCACTGAAGAACCATTAAGAAGCACTAGAGACTTAACACTTGAAATACAAGACATAATCCACTTATACCATTTATGAGAAAAACTAAAACTTTGTAACACCTGATTCAAAAAGGACCAATCAACCCTGTCATAAGATTTATGAATATCCAATTATATTATCATAGAAGACAACTTGTTTTCAACAATAGAATGAAGGACTTCATGCTCAATAATGGCGCCTTCCATTGTATCCCTTCCAGGAACAAATCCCCCTTTCTCTTGTGATATAATTTTAGAAACAAGAGGATATAATCTAAGATAAATGGCCTTTGTCAATATTTTAGAGATCATATTACAAAGAGAGATTGACCTAAAATCATAAAAGGTCCATGGGGACTTTATCTTTGGAATGATAGAAATATGTGTTAAAATGAATTTCCTTAACATACCACCTAATTTTCTAGATTCCTCTAAATAATTTAAGACATCCCAACCAGTAAAATCCCAACACTTTTGATAAAAGGTTGTAGTAAATCCATTAGGCCCAAGAGCTTTATCAGGAGGAAATGAGAATACTACATCCTTAATTTCCTATAAAGAAAAAGGTGCCATTAACTTCTCATTTTCCTCATGAGATACTAAAGATGGGATGACCCAAATAAGTTCTTCCCTATCTCTTAATAAGTATGGAGACAAAACCTTATTACCAGTTAGCAAGTTGGAAAAAAACTTTGTGCCCTCATTTTGTATATCCTCTTCCTTTGTTCAGAAATCTCCAGTAGAGCTATCATGGATTGAGAAAAGAGAATTTTAGATCTCTTGACCTGAGTTGAGATATGAAAAAAATTGTGTTTTGATCCCCTTCCCTTAACCAAATTTCCCTTGATTTATGTCTCCTATACACCTCTTTTTCACAAGAGCAGATCTTTCCATTCAACTTGCAATTTCCCCTATTCCTCAAATAATGCATTGTCTAAACCATTCACAATATTTAAATCATTAGCAGTTGATAACCTTTTGTAAACCACATCTTTTTGCAAAAAAAATATTCTTAAACACTTGTTTATTCCAAGTTTTGATATGTTGTTTTAAATGATCCAATTTCTTGTTCAAATGGAACATTTAGTCACCATTGATGGATAATGCATATAACCGGCACTTTCTTAGCTTATCAATGAACTGTGGATGAAGAAACCACATGGCTTCAAATTTGAAAGATGATTCCCAAATTGTTTTATTTTTCTTAGAATACAAAACTAAAGAAATTGCAAAATGGTCTGAAGCTATAAAGGATTAAATTTTTGAAGATAAAACATACTCACTAGCTACCCAATTTGGAGAAGATAAGAATCTGTCTAGCATTTCTGCAATTTGAAGAATTTTTTTTCTCCTATTTGTCCATGTGAAACTACCATTTGGTGGAATTATGTCAATAAGTGCATTATCTTGTATAAATACAGAGAAATATTCGATATCCCTTTTGGATGGACATATGCCACCTTTCTTTTCTGATAAAGAAGTAATTGCATTGAAGTCACCTGTAATAATAAATTTGTCTTGGCCCAGTACATCCAAATTTTTCTTCAGAGTATCCCACAAATATTTTTTGCCTACAGAGCTATTCGGGCCATATACATTTATCAACCAAAAAGATCAAAGTGGGAAACTTTCATAAGTTGCCAATTATTTTCACAAGTAATGTTGCTAATGCTTACTAACTTAGCATTCCATAAAGAAATAAGACCACCGGAAGCTCCTTGAGATTCCAAATGAAAATAATTCCATTTCAACCAGCTATTTCTAAATTTTGCAAAAGCTTCATCAAATTTGTTTTCTTCAAGAAGAACCACGTCCGCCCCACAAGCATCCAACTATTGCTTGATGAGGACTCTCTTGTCAGAGGCATTAATGCCTTTGACATTCCAAGATATTATCTTCATGACGACCAAGGAGAGCAACATGTTCTCCTTGGTCTCTTTTGTTTAACAAAACTTCCCACATTTATATCCAGTGTTGTTTGAATGTTTGCTTCAATTTCCTCTTGTAGTTTCATTCCTAAAGACTTCCTTCCTCTCTTTGCAGGAGATTTTTTGAATGAGGGAGATATTGGAGATTGATAAATAGATAGAGAAGGAATCCCATCTTGATCTTCAACATTCCCCAGGACCTTTGAATCAATATCCTCTAATAACAAGTCCCCTATAGAGAGAAGAGACTCATCAAGAAAACATTCAAGCTCCTCATATGAGGGTATTATAGAATTAGGATGACTTGGAGATTGTGAAAATTGAGAAAATTGCATAAATTTAGAATCCTCCTTCTCATGACTCACCAAGACCTTCAGTACTTCTTCACTATTGCATGACTCGCCAAAATTAAGCATTGTAGTGCACTGGTGAAGATGTTGAATACTATCAAACTTGAAATCTAGAGTAAAACACTTTGAGGAATGAATAAAAGAGTTAAATTGATAAAAAATAAGATTCTCCCAATCAGGAGCAAATGAAAGTGATATAGAATTATTTATGAGCGAAGGAACCAAAAGATAGTTGCCAAGGATTAAATTTTTTGACAAGCTAAGGAATTATTCCCACAATTCCTCTTAATAGATTGAGATTAGCTGGACCTTCAATATTTCTCCCAAGCAACTACAAAGATTGAACCTTAGAAACACCCAATTGCTGAGATAAAAGGGTAGAAACCCTACCACTTGAAGACTGCTTAACTAAAACCACACTATCCAACTAACATTCAATCAAATGATGAATAGGAAAATGGCAAAAAGGACAAATTTTGTTTGGATCTTCAAATACAACCATTTTCTTCCAAGAACCATTTAATGATTCAATGATCAAAGAAGATGGCAATTGTCTCGATACATCCATGAGAAGATAAATTCTCACAAGGAGTGAAGGGTTAGAGAAAAAATCCAAATCTCAATGAAGATAAATGCCTAGTTTATTGCCCAAGGTTTCAATAATCTTCCTATCTTTGTATTCAAGAGGTAACCCTTGAAATTGAACCCGACAAGGAATGAATTTAATGATAGAAAGAAAAGGAGAAAAATTTGGGAACCATGGTAGAGAAAATAGCCCATGATCCTCACAAATCCATGCCTTTTTTCTATGAACAACATATCTATAATCCTTGCCAGAAAAAATAACTACAAAATACACCTCCCTCTTGTCTAAATAAAAAACTTGATTAGATCCGTGCCAATTTTGAAAAACCCACCTTTGCAATAAATGGATATGAAGAAAAAAATCCCATAACTTACCGAAGAGTGCTACCTCCTTAAGGTACTTAACTTGAGAGAGTACCAAAGAATCTTGAAGATAGATGCTGACTTCAACCTTTGCACCCTTTTTCTAAGAAATTTGTTGCTTCAGTGCCCAAGCTTTTTTGACATGATCCAAAAGAATACCTTTTCCCTTAATGTGAGGACCATACTTGTTCTAATTCCAGGAAATATAATTAGGGAATTATGTTGGAGACCCTTTCCTAGCAACCACCTCATACCAAAGCCTCGGGCAAGAAATAGGTGGAGATTTCCCACTAGAGGGCGAGTCTGAATCGTAGATGTCAAATGTATCTTGCTGACAATGATTAAACAAATGCCTAGAAGGGTGACCACCTTTAAAAAACCATGTGCCAGAGGAAATCTAAGAGGATCACCACAAAGCCCTTGTTGAGGCAACATATGAGGCCGAAGCACACCATTGGAGCCCCTCTGATTGAAAAAATAGGTAGAATTTTTTGAAAGATTCCCATTGTGACTAGAAGGAGTGCTCCAAATTTTGCGGACCATGTTTCCTTTTTAACTTGAATATTAGAAACTTGTTGCACTTTTATTATTATTATATTAAATTATATATTATATAATACAATATAATATGACATAATATATTATAGAAATTTGTATTATATAAATATGTCATAATAATAATAATAGTAACAACAAATAAAAAGTAATATATAATAATAACAACATGATATTATATTATATAATGTATTAATATATAATAAAAATTAATATGATATAATATATAATATACCATATATTATGCTTACTATATTATATAATACAATATAATAAATAAATAATATATATATTATATAGAATACAATATGATATGTTATAACTAGCAATGACACCTTGGTGTGTAATGGGTACGTCGAAGAGTTGTGAAAGGTCAATCAAGGAGAGGTTTTGGCATTTCTTTTCTGAAGCATATCCTTCTTTTTATAATTTGGACAAAAATTTATTGGTTTTAGAGTTCATGTCCAAAGGGAATTTGGGAACAATATTGCGTTCCACTGGTAACTCATTGAGATTTGGGGAGATATTAGACATAACAGTCAATGTTATCCATGGACTAGAATATATGTAGCATGATTGCTTTCAAAAAGTTGTAACCAAAATTTGCAATAATATATTTACATATAATTTTCTATCGGTATAACCAAAAGCTCTCTGAGCATCGATGTGGTGGTACATGTGAAGGCCATGAACGATGAGGAAATTTCACAAAACGTAGTGTTTATTTTAATATTCACTATTTTGTTTAGTCCATGTTGAGAAAAATTAAAATGCAATTGATTTTCATTCATTGATCTTTAAGCCATGGCCTTGGATGTTACAACACATCAAATCTCTATCTAATTTGTAACAAACATCATATCAAATTATAGGTTGTGGCAATAAGTATTTTTTCTAAGATCTTATAGGTTTTGTATTTTTCATGGACTAAATTCATTATCAAAATGGAATATCTTTATTTTTTATTTCCCCATTAAATTTGGCTAAAAGTATCTCTTTCCAAATTATATTGATAAAAGAGTATTAATATCTTCTTAATTCAAAGGTTTGGTTTCAGTTGTGTTTTAGTTCTTGTAAGTGAATGCATAATTGCTAAATGATCTACCATTAGATCTGACAATGCAGATGATGCATCCTCAGGATACATAGCCCTTAACAATTTGAAGGTACCCCTTTGATAATACAAGGAGATCAACTTCACAACACAGAGGAACAAAGATATATCCAAGGTGCACCAAGAATGACACTATCCAATGCCAGTGTAAAAGTTAGTGAAGTATATGATGATCACTAATTAAGCCCATACTAAGTACACATATGTGTTGGTCATACCATGGACCTTAAATTTTGAGGTCCAGTTAATACATAAAACGGTGATGTCATACCTCTTTTTGTCACACGAACTCTGTTTTCTATCCCCCATACATGATATCACTCATTTTCATGAGTGAAACTTTGCCTTCCATTGTATGGTTAAGCCACGCATAATTTAGGAGACTCCTAAATAAAAAGAAGGGCTACAATAAATTTAGCTATTTGAAGACCTAAGACCCTGAATTCGGCTAATTGAAAACCTAATGCCCTGGATTCGGCTATTTGAAGACTTAAAACAATGAACTCAACAACTTAAAAACCTATATCATAAATTCAGCTAATTGGAGACCTAAAACCCTAAATTCATTTTTTTGAATACCTGATCAATATGACCCCAATTGCTAGAGCTAGAGGAGATTCAACATCTAGAAAAACATAGCAAGAATGAAAAAAGTAAAATAAAACACGTCATACGTTCTAACAGTGTGGTTGGCACTTCTGCTAAACCCAAAGGCATCATCATGGAAGCAACAATCCAGAATAGTACCACCATGTTGAAATTGTCCCTTCAATAAATTTACACTGGTGTCATATAACCTTACCCTTTGTTTCAACAAAAGAAAATTCACAACACAAACAACTTCACAGTGCCCAAATACAAACCTCTCTCACATTGGGGGCTAAAAATTTGTAAGGTTTTCAGACAAAATATTCTAGAACATTCCACAAGCATAGGGTTACCTTGTCCTAAGAGGAAGCGAGCAAGTGATTGTTGTGGTTGGAAAAGAGTAGATTCAAGATGTCGTCGGTGGGAGGATTGGACAAGCTCACATCTAGAACCAGCCACCACTCCTATAGGGGCTGTAGTTGTTGCTCCCATCATTGTGTTACTTAGATTATTAATGGCCCTATTTCTTCTTACTAGTCCCTTTCTTCTTTTATTCTGGGTGGGATTCGATCCTTTGACCGGTTGAAAAATTAAACGAGATATGAACAAATGAATATATACAAAACAGAGTGTTCAAATTTCCTATCCTCATTTGTGTCGGCCTCCGTTATCATCTCCATCAGTTCACTAAACAAGAGCACATGACCAATCTTACTCCATAGAATTAGATGTGAATTTCCAACAGTAAACTTCCCGAAATCGAACATGAAATAGTGATTTGTAACTATAGTGTAGAAAAAATTAATGGTTAAACAATCTACCATTGTCATTTACCACACTACCAATTAGGCCTTCTCGATGCTTATAATCTGTTGTTTTAAAAATTGAACTCCGAAAGTTCAAATAGGGACACGCTTTCAGGGTAATAAATAGTATGCATATAATATAAATTAAAAAAAGGTTTGTTTAACTATCATATTCTTAAACTGGTAGTTTAAAAAAAAATTAAGGCATTCTCATTTTATTTGTTTCAACACGGTAAATTATTTTTTTGTTTCACGATAATAAATGCACAGGGGATGCCAACACTGCAGGATGCGATGGGATACAGAAGAATGCCTACAATATTTTTAGTTGCAAGGTGTACATGTAGGTCTGGGGTCGCAGGGCATTTATGGCCATGGATGTAGGAGTGCACATACCATGCCATTTTGAGGGCTGCATAGCCTTTGCCCCCTTGAAAAATCGACTTGAATCCTCTAGTACTATTTTAGAACCACAATTACAGAGTACCCACCTTTTGGTATTTGTTGTAGGTATATCGATCGTTGGGTCAAAAAATTCAGTTTTGGTTTTCATTTTGTAGATAGGATTTTGAGAAATTTGATGTGGGTTTTGATGTTTTAGTTGCACTGTTGCAGAACCAAGTCAGCAGATGCGTTCAGGGAAGGACTAGTCAGCAATAGTGAGCTTGATAATGATGCCTCAGATTGCATGGAAAGCATGGTCGTGAGTAATTCATGCACTTCTCTATTGGAAAGACTTGTTGAGATTAGAAAGGTATGATTATGATTATTAAGGCTCGTAAGGTATTAATTAGTGCATATTCAATCAAGTATTTAGAGTATGCTTAAATTTTGGCAATAGGTAGATGAAACTCTTCATTTAATGATATTAACTATCAAGATGACCTTTCTTGATACCCTTTTACTGCTTGTCAATATCTAAATTTACTCTTTAAAGCCGAATTTCATTTTTTTAGCGAAGGACATAAACATATATATAAAGTTTAGAAAGTTAGCTAGTGATAAGCTAAGAGATTTCTTGAAGGTTTTTAGTGCTTGTGAATGTGTGAAACTATCATGAAAGATAAAATTCCTTGTTCCTGACAGTTTACTCTCTATTAAAAGTATTGTGATGTAAAATAAGTATCGTGTTGAATGTAACTAAAAATTATATTAGTATCTTGTGTAAGAGAACACCATAACAAAAAAATTAGAGTTAGAACTTACAAAGTGTGTTAATTTGTATCTAAAATAATTATATTGCTCAGTAAGAAAAATGACAATTGAACTGAGAAATATGCTATCTAGAGAAAGGTTTCTGACATGCTAAAGTGAAAATCCCATGAATGATATCAATTCAATAGTTCAAAACCATCTGAAAAAGCTAGCTCTGTTGATTCATAGATTATAAATTTTTTGCTAGGCAATGCGTACTCACTAGAAAGAAGAGAAATTTCATATTTCTTAATTGCATTCTACCCATGATGGTGAGCTTTCTGCTCTCAAAGCCTCGGTACCTCACAAGAAAATAATGGTACTTCCTTTCGAGCCACTATCAATTGCTTTTGAAAATGTCAACTACTAGATTTTGAAATGCCACCGGTTGGTGTAGCTAGATTTTGTTTGATTTAAGTTTTTTTTTATTTTACAATAGTTTAACATGCCTAGCTTCTCACCCCCAATAGAAAATTTGGAGCTAATAGATAGTTTTGTGTCAGTAATTGAAGAATGAAGGTGTGGATTATAGCAGGTTACAACTCCTTTACAACATAAGTGGATCCTTCAAGCCAGGGGTGCTTATACCCTTGGTTGGAGTTAGTAGAGCTAAAAAAACCACATTGATCGATGTCTTGGTTGGGAGAAAAATAGGGGGCTACATAGAAGGAAGTATAAGAATCTCTATATACCCTAAGAAACAAGAAAAATTTGCTCACATCTCAAGGTACTACGAATAAAATGACATCCAATCCTCAAATGTTAAAGTCTATGAATCACTTGTGTACTCTGCATGGCTTCATCTTCCATGAGATTTTGACGAGAGAACTAAAATGGCGGGGTCTCAAGTTCCTCTCTTTGTATGCAATGATTTGGATAGTAGTTCTTTCTTTGTAATGAAATTAACCTGGCAGGTACTTTTGGTGATCTTTGTTGTAATGATTACAGATGCTTTTACAAGAAGTGATGAAACTTGTTGAGCTTACTCCTCTAAGGGATGCTTTAGTAGGGATTCCTTGTGTGAGAGGTCTTTCTACAGAGCAGAGGAAAAGCTTACCATTGGAACTTGTTGCTAACCCTTCCATAATCTTCATGGATGAGCCAACTTTGGGATTAGATGCCCATGTTGCAGTTATAGTAATGTGTATTGTGTGCAACACAGTGGATACCAGTCGTACGGTTGTCAGTACCATCCATCAACCTAGGATTGATATCTTGAAGTTTTTGATGAGGTAAATTCAAGTATTTTTTATTTGTCAAATGGAATCAACAACTTATTAAAGAACTAAGCATCCCTGCTCCGGGGTCAAAAGATCTAAATTTTCCAACACAATATGCACAGTCCTTCCCAGTTCAATGCATGGCATGCCTTTGGAAGCAATATTGGTCATATTGGCATAATCCAAAATATGTTGTTTTTTTTCTTCAACACTATGGTTGCACTACTCTTTAAGAGCAATGTTTGGCACCTTGGGACAAGGAGGTTTGACACTCTTTTCACTGAAACAATAGTCCAAATTTTCATTTATGGGCTTGTAGCCACCAGAGTTGTGTTTCACACATTTTCTGATATTTATCAGTGTTTTTTTGGAAGACTACATCATGTTTCAATTTGCCTGTCACATGTCATATTGGTTGATTATTTTTTGAACATTCTATATTTTGTTTTTGTAGAGGCAATCAACAAGATTTGCAATGTACTATTTTGTAATGTTTCTTGGAGTGAACAATGCAACCAGTTCACAACCTACAGTAGATGTGGAATGAACTATCTCTGAAACAACATAATTACACCGAAGGCATCCCCACACTTAGATCTTGTAACCCCTTTTTATGGCAAATGACATAGATTGACTGATAGGCCATAAACTATGATGTAACAAATCTCAGCCGAAGGCATTCCCTTGGTGATATTTTCCAACTCCATTTAATTCCCAATGGTGCAAATTGGCTTTTAGGGGATGCAACATGATGAAACAAGTCGCAGGCGTTCAACTTTTTTTGCCCGTTTTGGCCCATTTTTGTTGCTTTCCTCACTGTTATTGCTTTTCGCTCCTCCAACTCTTTCTCACTGGTATTGGCCTTTGACTTCTCTAGTTGCATGAGATAAACTCGGTTCTAGTTCAATTCAAAAATCCCATTCCAATTCACAACAATCGTAGTTAATGTCTGTAGTTTGATGGTTTTATTTTTTTGGGGCAGAGTCAAGAGCCATCATAAAATATCCGGTGGAGAAGTATGAGGGGCAAGGCAGCAATCTATTGGGGAAAACTCTACGTGAGTGAGCGATGGTGGAGTAGTGGTCTCAAGTGGATGCACAAACATTCACTTTCAGCTATTAGGTCTACAGGATCAAACACTAATCAGTTCCAACTTCTTCTTTGTCTTCTTCTTGTTTTCCCCTCTTCTCTTTCTGTTGTATATCAAAATGAGTCAAACCAGAGATTGGTTTCTAAATTTGAGTTGTTTTGTATGGCTCCAATTTTATTAGGACGTTTTTCCTTCTTCTTTTTCTAAAACTAAGTATAGATTATCTAGGAACTACGTTTGGATGAATATTATTTCACATAAGACATCTCTATTCAAGGATTTTTCTTCTAGCACATAACCTTATAAGCTCATCACAGTTGGTAGTTGCTTGCTTGATTAAAAAATTTATGTGATAAGGCTCAAGTATAAATCACTAACTAATAACCTCCTCAAGTCTAAAAGTCAATGATGGAGAATTTCTTAGTAGAGGTTATACCCTACTTACTAGAAGTCAAGGGATTTGGGTGACCACAAAGATAACACCTAATGCAAGAGGTACCAATCCAACTCTTAAAATAAATTGATAAAAATCTCATAAATTTCAGCTTTGCATATACAACAAGATATTTTTCCCCAACTAATTAGGCATCAATAAAATACTAATCTATATAGGTATCTAGCTAATTTTTTCATTCGTGTACAATGGTGGAAGAAGTTTTTTTGCCTAGAAGTAGGAAAATACTGAACCATGCTTTTATCTGGAAATTCATGCATTTTGATCCAATTTATCATATATTTTGATTAGATAAAAATAGAGATTTTGATAATTGCATATTGATATTACAAATATTAGTTATATTACTACATATAAAAATCTCACATCATAACACAGAAGCAAAAGGTCCAAAGTTCTTTTGTTTCAAGCAAGGGAAATCACCACAAATTGTAGCATTTGAAAAGAAAAGAAATCAGAAACTCTCACACCATAATTGCATATCTGAAATAGTCTAAATGTACACCATTATAGCTCATCAAAGCAACAAAATATATTTCAAACAAAGATAAATATTTCAAAATGAGTCAGCTAGAAAAGCTTCTTGCAAAGTTGGACTTCAAATGGGTTTTTACATGGGAGATTTTCCTTGACATAAGTGTAAGGGGATGCTGTTTTTAGCTGAATATTTTATGATATGGTCATCAAGAAAGATAGCTCTTCTATATCTTAATGGGCATATGATATTTTTCTTAGTAAATGAGCTTTATGAGTTTTATATATATGATAAATTGGGAAGTTCTTTAATCTTTTCACCATTTTTATTTAATCAAAATATATGATAATTTGGGAAGCTCTTTAATCTTTATTTCAGACTGGCTTTCAAAAATGTGTATACTAAACTTTTCATCAATGTTCATACTTAAAACCCTTTTTGATCTTTTATTGGCAGTTGATGGGAAGTATGCATGTAACTAATGCCTTCATTCTCCTCATTGATGTTGCTCTCAATAGTATGGTATGTATCCATTGAACGGAGTTCTTTTTAATCATAGTTTTGTTAAATATAAAAAGAGTATGGTCAAAGCTTATTATAAAATTTAACTATGTTTTTCCTTTAAATTAGCTTATTTGATACCAATATACATTTTATTTGTTTTTGAATTACAAATATGTGTCAACTATTCAATTAAATTAATTTTTAAAATATTCATTTTTAATTAATTTTAGTTTGGTATAGGTTTGATGTTCCAGTTTGTTGGATGGATTGTGAAAGAGGTTCCAAAAGAACATCTCTTACAAGGTTGGGTTCACAAATTCATTTTCATTAGAAGTCTCCCATAGATTGTATTTATCAATATTTCCAACCCTATTTGAAACCAACCCTCTTTCCTTGAACAAGGATGCATATCCATATGAATGTTGGATTTATTTTCCATCACAGAAAATAAGAGCTCCCACCTTAATTTGTTCAAAAAATTTCCACCCATTTTACTCAAATATAAATTGCATAATCGATATTTGTAGCAAATATTATCTTTAATTTAAATCTGTCATACTCTCTTCTTTGATGCATCGTAACATTTTTTGTTTATGCTTTACTAATGTACCATTTAAAATTTCTCCTTACAAGTACTTCATTTTTTATACAATTTCCCATTACAAGTACAATTTTTATATAATTTCCCATTACAAGTAACAATTTTTGTTTGTGCTTTATTAATTTTAAGGAGATCCAAATATTCCTTTATACAATGTGGACTTTTAGTAACTAAAGCTTTCAGTTTCATTTTAACCACAATTGACACAAAATAAACTAATATGTCTTCAACATACCCATTGCACATGAAGGTGTGATTGCTAGTAGTTAGCATGATTTATGACATGTGTTAGCATTCTTTTGCTTCAAAATAATGCTCAAACACAAAACTAATCATAAGATCAAGGACCCTACTGTGTTGCTTGAAAGACAATTGTATTTAGTGACGGGACATAGAAAAATATAATTAAATATTTTGGTGCATTAAATTGGTAGTTATTTCTATTTGAAATGGTATCAAGTCTTTCTTTTAAGGTCATAGATTCTAAATAGCTTTTATGTTTCAATAGGGGTATTCTTGTTATGGTTTTATTTTAAAATTTCAAATATACAATAAAATTAGACATTGGTTCATGTTTGCATAGGTTTTATGTAGGTATCTATTTTTGTGTGATTCTCCATGATCATAATATCAAGGAATCGACAACTTGCACCTTAGTTCATATTTGCAAAGGTTTCCTTTAGGTTTTAAATTTTGTGTGTTTCTTCATTATCATAAGTTAATGGACCTTACTTCGTTGCTTGAAAGAAAATTATGCACAATATTATGACAATGTAGGTATAAAACACAAATCTAATTGAAGGTTTTGATATAATTATATTTTTTGTATTAATTTTCCACTTTTATTATTAACATGGTATCAAGTCTTTCTTCCAATTCATGAAGCAACAAGAATCATGATTTGTGTTATTAGTTCCCATAAGTGGCAAATGAGTCAAATGAATTTCAAACTAAAAATAAATGATTGGTTCTCTTGAGGATTTGATTTAGCTATGTGTGCTTGATCTCAAAAAGAAAAATATAATTGAAGGTTTTGATGTAATTATATTTGTTTCAATTTTTCCAATTTTCCAATTAAGATGGTATCAAGTCTTTCTTCTAATTAATGAAGAAACAAGAATGCTTTATATTATTGTTTGTCACAAGTGGTGAATGATTCCTTGATCTAGCTTTGTGTCATTGGTTCTCTTTAAGGATGTGATTTAGTTGTATCTTGGATCTATAATATTTTTTTAGGACTAGTCATTCTTTAGATATTTACAAATAAAAAGATAGTGAGTCATTATTTGTCTTGAGTATTGAGTTACAAGTTATATTAAAGATTGTTCTACTTTTTCTAAAGGAATTTATAATCTTATTGAGATTGAATTTTTCCATATTAGTCTTCTATGTATTAAGTTGCTTATTTGGGTGAACCATTAGACATGCAATCATATTGAGAATAGTTATAGTCCTAAATTTACATTGCTAATTTCCCAAAAGAATCATCATAGTAAGCTCTTCGAGGAAAATGCACCCAAAAGTGTTCAACCAGGTTACTATTTTTTTCCTAATTATTCTATTCCTAAAAATAAGGCATGGTATATGTAGCAAAAAAGGTTCTATTTATTATGACTTGGAATTTTTTAAATGTTTGTCATATTTGACAAAAAAGCCTAATTTACTTATATATAATGTCATTTATAGATTAAATAGTAAATGAAAAAAATCTTTCACCAAGTTGAAACATAATTTTTTATTTGAAATGCATTTTTTGTTGTTATATATTCTCTTTGTTGCACGTACTTTTGTGGATACACAAATATGCCATCCAAGATTTCTTTGTATCCACAGAATGGGCCAACTGCAAGTATTGTGTGCTATCACATAGTATTAACAAAATATCTTGTTTCTCAAGATGCAAGGGACATTTGTTTGTTGCTTTGATTCCTCTTTTGATTATTTTATTGTAGGGAACATTCAATCCTACACATTACCATGTATTACTTGATGAAAACAAGTTTTGTATAAATGATATTCAAATTCTTATTCATATGTTTTCATATGTGTAAGAATCAATTTTTTTTTCCTGGCTACTTGCAATTCTATTTCTATTTTATCTAATATTTTTTATCACGTGTATCAAAGAAGTATCACAATAATATTTTTTTAACTTCATTTCCAAAGTTGATCTTCAATTAAAATTTATCTTTAATTTCCTATCGATGTGTCCCTTGAACCTCTTATGGGTACAAGTGCTAGTTTATAAATTATATTTCACAATGTTATGCAATTCAATTGATAAAAACTTCTAAGGATGTTCACCTTTGGGATTGGGGTAAGAAAGGTGGCATTACATTCCTTTAAGAGTGCTTTTTGAGCTTGACATTCTTTTTCTACTTTCTAGATTTTAAAGCCCGCAATTTGCCAATACCTTTGGAAGAAGCCTTTTTGAAATTCATTCCCTCCAAGAGCCTTTTTAGCCCTAAAAAAAAAATCATAATTCTAATTTCTTCAAAAGTGAAAGGCTTTAAAAGGTTTTTATTATAATTTTAGGATATTTTCCAAAAGAGAACCTCTACCCTGTACATTCTCCATTAGAGGAGTGCTTAAAAATTCCTTAAAAATATTACACCCTCCATTCATGTAGCCTCAATATTTGAAATAATTTTACCCAAGGGAAGGATGATCCTCCTAATCATATTTAACTACCTTATGATATTCATGGACAGGTGGAAGTTATTTATGTTTAAATTTCCTTCTTTTAACCATTTCACCCTAGAATTTTTCATCTAAAAAATTCCTCCAATCTCAAGATGGAGTTCAAGGAGTCCAAAAAATTCTTCTCCTTCTCCCTAGATTCTACAGGGAGGCCATTATTATTAAATTCTAACTTGAAAGGTCCTACAATTAACTTCCACTATTCTCTTTTTGCAAAAAAAATCATAGGTATTATTTCTTAGTTCTATTACCTTGCCTTCTCCTTAATAGACTTGATATTTCTATATAAAATATATCTACTACATCCCTTAGACTCCTCTTTCCAATATTAATTTAAGTTAGGATCAAATTTTGCATGTTGAAACCAAAAAAATGAATTTTTAATGGGCAACCTCTAGATTTCAAATATTTTCTCAATTCAAATTAGATGGACAAATGTTTTAAGCTAGTAGTAGGGATGAACTTAGTCAACACTAAATTGATTTTTAAAATCCAATATTATTTCATAAAAAACTATCCAATTAGTATTTTATGTTGGCCTCCCCTTTGTTTCTATCGAACCAGGTGAACCATCCTTCCTTAGGTTTGAAATATAAGAGATAAAACTAAAAAAATAGTCCCCTAAAATATTCCATCCCTCCAAAGGAGAGAAAAATACCTCCAACCTCATCCTCTAGGCTAAAAATAGCATTAAAATCCCTACTAATTAATGAATTTATATTAAAAAAGGGGGATCATAAATCCTTGAGATCTCCCAAAACTTTTATTTTCCAAGTTTGTGCTATATATGTTCAAAATATAGCCTTAAATTAGATTGAATGCATGTGATTAATATGTGTCAAAAGTGCTATGAGAATCCCAATTACTTGCTAGAGAACTTTATTCTATCCCATTGTAAGGTGATTCCTCCTATTGTTCCAACTAAATAAACTCACAATTAATTTTTTTTACTTCAAGACCCATCAAAAATATCTATAGCTTCACCTTTACTAACTTTGGTTTCTGAAAGCAATAAAACATCAAGATTATGTTTCTTTACTAGTTTTTTAATCAAGAAACACTTATTAGGAGAGATAAGTCCCCTGATGTTCCAACTTAGTATCCTTGTGAAGTTTTAGAGGGGAGGTGCTCACCTCCATTATCATCTAATTTAGTGGCAGATTATTGAGTGCCTTCGATTGGAGAATTCCAAGATCAAGAGAACAAAACAAATTTCCACAAGTGAACAAAATAAGAACAATATTTCTATCAATATATAAATAAAGAGTGTGTAAATACAATGATCAAACCTTGAATATATAGCCAATGATGAAGAGGTTAGAAGGTATGAGTAAAAATCTTACTACCTCTCCATAGATGGGACACTTGTGAGCTCACTTGAAAAGTGTGTGAATAAATTTCAATAGGTGTCTCAAGTCAAGATGACACAAATCTCAACCATATGAAGTGAGACAAAAGAAAAATAAACCTAAGTAAACTTAAGTTATGTGTGAATAGGTCAATTCTAGAAGGGTGATTAGCTAACTATGTATGATAATGACTCTACTTACACTAACACCCCCTTAAGTGAAACATGGGGACTAAAATATGCACTAATAATGAGTCTCAACTACAAGGCCATGTTAGGTATTCATGTACAAATATCTCATAAAGTGGATAAAAAGGAGAGGAAATCAGTGGAAAAATTAAAACCCCTCTCCAAAAGAGAATTTATGCAATTAAATAAAATGTGCAAGTGAAGAAGATAGGACTCATGATGAGCCCCCAGGGACTAATTTTATCACATAAGTGGGTGATCCCACAAAGCTGGTTTACAATTTTTGAGAGGAACTGATTTTTGCTGAAATCACATATTTTTAGAAAACATAATGATTTAAGCCTTTAAAATTTTCATTATAAATATTCCAATTGAAGAGGGTTTGATAAAACCACCTTAGATCAAACCCCCTTGGATAGAACCTCGCTAGTTTTAAACCATACCTATAAATGAGTGTCCTTTACACATATCAAAATGTTGATTAAAAAATCACTTTTTATTTACCTTTTGGGGGATCAAATGAATTCATTTAAAATTTATTTGAAATTATTATGGTATTCCTCAAAATGAGCTATCCCATGAATATAATTTTAATATGTTTTGGTTTTATTATGTATGTGTTTTTTTAGTTTTATTAAACATAGGTTTTTCACTTAAAATCAAGCTCTTTGGTTTGCACATGTGAAAAAATAGAAAATTATCAAAATAATTTTTTTAAAATATGTTTGTGCTCGGTATTGATGTGCTTGATCCATTTAAAAAAAAAAAATGAATTTCGATACATACATAAAAAGTTATGTTGTATATAGTTCGCCTATGTCTGAATTGCAATTGGTTTGACTTCAAAACTCTATTAATGAAAAAATATTCAATAAAAAACTATGAGACCAAATGAAAGTGCTATATATTGTAGTTACAAATCTAAATTAGAAAAAATTATAATTTTATGCTTCATACAAAAAAAGTTATGTTGTATACGGTGAGTGTCACTTTTTAAAAATGTTGTTTTCTGAAAAAAACCAATTTTCGTGGGAGATGGAAAAAGAAGTGCAATCTTATTCCAAAAATTTTGAAAAAAAAAAATTTAGAATTTATAGACAAAATGTGATGAGACTCTAGTTTGCATCATCTTTAAATTCCTCATGGTTTAGCTGCTATAGGTTCCCGAATGTGAAGATTTAGTTAAAAATAATAATTTCAGTGTCCAGTTTGACCAAAAATTGTAAACCACTATTGTGGGATCACCCAAGTACAATGGATGTTCTCCCCATAGGAGAGAAAAGAGAGAAGGTTATGTGACCCTCCAAAGAAATGTGAAGTAATGAACTCCATGTGAGGAAATGTTTCCTTCCAAAATTGATAAGAGAAGAGAAACCATGCAACCTCCCCTCAAGATGATGCATTTAGTGTTGGTAGATGCTCAACACTAGATGTTGAATATGATCCCCAAATGTTGAAAATTTATCCCCTTGGGAAGAAAAACACCACAAATATGTGCAAAATGGCTTCTCATTCCAAATATGAATATGTAGGAAGTAAGATGAATGTCTCTAAACTCTGCACATGATCCAAATATTGAAATGATTCTAATGATGCCTTCAAATGATTCTCAAAGATCTCCAAGAAAATTTTGATGTTTAACGAATCATAATAAGATGGAATAGGTACCATATGTGATTCAAGAACATGGACCATGGATATATGGTTATAACTAGACCAATGAGAATCTAGCACTATTGTAGATGATGATAATTGAGTTAGATAGGTCAACTTATAAATATATTTGCACAATCTATCATGATAGAAGCAAATTTAGGCAAGGCAAGAGCAATATCCAAAGATGGAAATAGTGATGCAATTTCATCAAAGTTGTCATGAAATCTAGAAGACAAATGTCCTCAATGGAGTCAACCAAATCTGAAATCCAACATTATATAATAAGGATGTGATGTTTGGTAGATATGCATCCCAATGTGGTGGATCTAGAACAATAATATAAGTGTCATGATGCAAAGAATCACTAAAACTCATGAATGATTCAACAACATATTCAAATGTAGCAAAATGTTATATGGAATATGAGATATTAATGCAAGTAATTAGACTACATTATTCATCCCCCAATGATTGTCTCACAAAATGTCTGAGTGAGCCTGGATGATGATTCTCCATGTATTGGAACTAGAGGATTAGGTAAGGCAATACCATGACTAAGAATAATTTGCTTCATTTCCTCAATTCAATGAAATTTGAATTCTTTTGTTGTATGAATTTCCTCTCCACAATATCCATATTTTATTTTCCATTTATTAGGAGGATTGTGAATAGTACTCAAATAAAAGGGATTTAGTGTGAGGGATATGATCGCATGAACCAACAAAATCAAAAAAAGAAAAACCTATATTATCCCCTTGATTTAGAGAGTCCCTCCAAGAATGATTAGTTATAGTTGTAGCCCCCCTAGAACAATGTGCAAGAGAAATTTTATAAGTTTGTGAAAATCGAATGTCAAATTGAATATTTATAATGTATGGTGATTTTTACCAAATTGGCTATCCAAATCTTAATTTTACATGAAAAATCAGATTCCTTGCAAAATTCTAATATAATAAAGAAAAGTTTGTAATATTTCAATAAGCAAGGCAAAATTTATGCCTCATCGAATTTTTCTTACAAAATTGACTTCGAAGGTTACAATTTGTTGTTAAATAACATCAAATCAAATTCATCTTGATGTTAAAAGGTCAACAATGAAACTGGATTCTTGTCAATTATTCACACTTACAAAAATACACCCTTGTTAACAACTTATCATAAAATAAAACATATCCCCTCTTAACAAGCTCTTTTGATAAATTGGCATAAAAATTATGTCTCACAATTAGAGGTTTAAGTAGTTAACTAACTACTAGTTTGTATGTAAGTGGCAATTGGTTACAATAGTTGTTGTTTGATAGTTAAAGAGCTTGACATATTCATTTAAAAATTTCTAAGGCATGACAATAACAACAAATGGAAAACAAATAATAAATGCCATTTTACAAGAAATAATATGAGGTAAGCCACTAGCTTTCAAGTGAGTAGATATTGACTACACATAGGAGACTGTTGAAGGTTGCTCAAATGTTGGAGAGATAGTCTTCATGGTGTGGAAAAAATGTGGAAATAAGACCATTGGTGGATGGTGGATTTGAAGAGTCATTGATATTATGTGTTGGAGTGGGGATTGCACGAGCCAAATAAAATTAATAGTCCATGGTAAAGTCTATGTGTTGGTCAACATAAGATGTGGTGATTGATAAAGGCTATGTGGTGGCTAGAAAAGGAAGTTGAGGCCAATGGTAGTGTGCAGGTTGATGGAAATTGTCTCTTCACAACAACACTAAAGGCAATGCAACTCAAATATATGCCAAGGAAAGTTGAAAGGTCCTACACATAGATTGATGGGAAGAGAACATGGAGATCCACCATTAAAAAAAAACTCTTCACATGATTGTCATTGCACATCCCTATTGATGACAACTCCCATATGTGCTCCCTCATATAGGATTACTTTTTGTAGGATGAACTCACAATATATAAATCACTAAAAACCTCTGCAAAAGGGCTTCAAAAAATATAGATTTTTCCAATAGTTGATGTGGCTAATTGCATGGAGATGATATAGAGAGCATTCAAAATAGGTTGAATAGGCCTGGATTTTTGTTGTAAATAAAGGTGAACCTGAAATAAAATCGACAAGCAGGATAATCCACAAAAAAATTCCACGAACCAGAAAATTGTGACCTACAAATAGGCTTGAGAGGCCAAAAGATGTTTATAAATTGGCCAAAATAGCCAGAATTCATGTAAGATTGCAAATAGACCAAAATATTGCAAACAAAAAATGTTCTAACCAATGGGCATATGGGAAAATATTCAAACAAGACCTTTGCTAAATAAATTTTTGATTTTACATTTTTTTTACAATTAACATAGATGCCCAAAAAATTACAAAAATTGAAAATTACTAAAATTGATGAAATGAAATGTATCTTTTAATTTCACAAGCCTTTTGGATGCAATGGAGGTGTCTATTTAGATCTATGATGCTCCATTGATATGGATATGTGTGGGAGTCACCTCAACATGGGAAGGAACATGCTCTCATGTCTCAGATACCATAATGTGGAATGTCAAGATCAAGAGTGTGAAGTAAACTTCTACAAGTTAATAAAATAAGCATAGTATTATGTCTATCAATAGATAAATGAAGAGTATGTAGATATAATTATTATACCTTGCATATATAGGAAAGGATGAAGAGGTAAGAAGGTAGATTTGAAACTCTAACTAGCCCTCCACAGATGGGAAACTTGTGAGCTCACTTGACAAGTGTTTGAGTAAGTTTCAATACGTATCTCAAGTCATGATGATACAAGTCTCAAACATATGAAGTGACACAAATGCAAAAGAAACTTAAGTAAAATCAAGCTATGTTTGAATAGGTCAATCCTATAAAGGTGATAAGCTAACTAGGTATGATAATGGTTCTAATTTACCTTGATACCTTTATCCAAATCCTTAGTGGCTAACACCTTTTCTTTGCTAGCATCTATATTTATTATTCATACTCTACGAATTCTAATGTTTATAAAGGTGTAAATTACGGCTTTCAAATTTAATGTCATTTAAATTTTCTTTAGGTAGCTCTAAAATTTTAATCCTATCTTATCTTCAAAAATATCCTTTACACATTCTTCTTTTCTCCCTTCTTCATCTTCCTATTCTTTTGCATCTTCATGTGATACTAGTGATTCAAGATGATCAATTTCTTCCCTTTAATTTACCCCTACCTCCCTAGGATCAATTAAAGAAAATGCCTCTAGATAAAGGGGTCAATGAAGAGGGGTGTGGGTGTTTGCAATTAGTTTTATACCTCCACTTTTGGTTTACCATTTGTGGTTTTACCTACCATTATTTCTATAAATTGGAGCCATGAGATGGTAGTTTCATGTTGAGTTCTTGCATGTAACAAGGTGATGTCAAGTTGATTAGAGATCAATAGTGAAGTATATTACTTTGTACTCTCATTTGAAGATTTATAATATACTTACCCTCTTTTCTAGTGTGGATTTTTTTTTAAAGGGTTTCTCCATGTAAATCTGGTGTCACATTTTGTTCCTTTTGTTTTTATATTGTGGTGTATGTTGCAATCACATGTTTAAATTTGATTTGGTAATCTAATTTTCAGATTTGAAATCACTTGCATAAGTTCATATTGTAGCCTTTCTCCACCTTCTTTTTAATAGTTTGATACTTATCATTATATAATTAACATTTTATACTAATAATTTTTATTTTGGTTGTACAAAAAATTCTAACCGCTAGCGGTTAGCTTACACTACCAAGTTTTTTGATAGTTCTTGTAAGTTTTTTTTTCATTTTTGCATAACTTACAAATGGGGAGCCAAATTTTAAAGTGTGAATAGTCAATAGAAAGCTCTTTCGACATTGAACAAATGAGCATTGAAATATTTTGACATCGGATCTTCCTAACTTGTAAAATTCTCTTGCACATTGTTTTGGTGGGATACATTCAACACTATACATATTGGGGGCTCTCTAAATCAAGGGGAGCAATCCATGTGTTTCTAATTTAGATTTTTTTGGTTCATGTGATCATGCCTCTCACACTAAATCCCTTTCATTTGAGTATTCTTTGTAATCCTCCTAATAAATGGAAAATAAAATGTGGATATTATGGAAAGAAAAGGAATACAAAAGAAGAATTTCAATTTAGTAGAATTGAGAAAATAGAGAAAATTATTCTTAATCATGGTATTGCCTTACCTGATCCTATAGTTCCAATACATGCAAAAACATCATTTAATCTTACTCGGACATCTTGTGAGACGCCATCATTTGGGGATGAACAATGTAGTCACATGGCTTGCATTGAGATCTCATGACCCATATTGAATGTTGCAACATCTAAATCTAGAGTGGAATCATTCATGAGTTCTCACGACTCTTTGCCTCGAGACATTACTATTGTCATTCTAGATCCATTGTATTGGGATACATATCTACTAGACATCACATCCTTGTTTGTAGAATCCTAAATTTCAGATTTAAATGACATCATTGAGGATATTCTTCTTTTGTTTGATATTAGCTTTGATGAATTTACATCACTATTTCCATCTTTGGATCTTTTTCTTGCCTTGTCTACATCAACCTGTATCATTACACATCAACTATGGCTGGGAGATCTATGAGAATAATTTAAAGGAATAATTTGCATCATTTCCATCTTTAGATCATGTACAAAATTCAAAGACATTAATCTTACATCCTTCACATTCCTATCCAAGATAGGAAAGTCATCTTTCACACATTTGTGGTGTTCTTTCTTTCCAAAGGGAGAAATATTGTTCAATGTGGATCATCTTCAACATCGAGTGTCAAGTATCTACCAATGCAACATACATCATTTTGAGGGGAAGTTGCATGGTTTCTCTTCTCTTACCATTTTTGGGAGGAAGCTTTTCCTCACATGAAGTTCATAACTTCACACTTGTTGGTGGCATCACATATACCTTCTATCTTTTCTCTCTTATGGGGGGAATTTTTTATTGTACATTGTGTTGGAATAATTCCTATGGGGTCATGATTAGTTCTCCATCTATCACTTATCTTATTCACTTGTATATTTGATTTCATTAAATCATTTATATTTTGGAGAGGGGTTTTATTTCCCATTCAGTTTTCTCCTTTACTCCAATTTATGAGAAATCTATACATGAGTACCTGACATGGCCTAGTAATCAAGACTCATTATTAGTGCATATATTACTCCCTAAGTTTCACTTAAGAGGGGTTGTTAGTGTAAATATTATCTTTATCCATTTGAATAGGATATCACCTTTCTAGGATTGACCTATTTCTAGGTTAAGTTTAATTAGGCTTTTTATGTTTTTTTCTTGCTTCATAGCATTGAGACATGTGTCTTCATCACTTGAGACACCTAATGCTTGCATAATTGCCGCATTCTCACACACTTGTCAATTAATCTCACAAAGTGTTGCCCCTGTGGAGGGGTAGTCAAACATTGTTTTCTAGCTTCTCACCTCATTTAGCTTGCCTATATATTCAAGATTCATCATTTTATTTATAAAATTCTCATATCATATTGATAGACATACTATTATGTTCATACTTTTACTTGTGGAAGGTTATAAATTCATTCTTTATGATCTCGGTTTTCTCGAACATGGTATTAGAGCCATGAGAGCACATTCCTTCCTACGTCAAGGTGACTCACGAACATAGCCCTATCACCATAACATTGTGGAGCCATAGAGACAACACCATTGTATATAGAATATTTGAGAAACAAAAATACCTTTCATTTCATCAATTTTGATAACTTTGATTTTCTTAAAAAAATTGGGCCTTTGTGTTGATTGTATAAAATTTGTAAAAATTAGCAAAGGGCCAATCTTCCCATCTGCTATTTTGGCTATTTTGGTCATTTTCACTCAATTACAAGGTTTTGTGGTAACTTTTCTTCCAATTTGTAGGTCACAATATAAGGTTTAAATCACATATCTTATTCTCACTGCATTATAGTTGTCTCTTATGCATTCAATTTGTTTGAGAAAGCTAAATGCAGAAATCAAGGCCTTGGTAGAAGTAAGGAAGGCTAAAAGGCTAATGATTGCTCTTGTAAGCAATTACTATTATTTGGGCATGGCTAATTTGGACATCAACCCTAACTATGATTGAATTTTGACTTCTCTAACAATCATCTGTCACATTTTTCATCATTAAAAGCCAATGCATGGAAGAATTAAATCACGCTCTCCTAAACAATAATCAAATCCAAGACCACCAAACTAAGCATTATAAGAATCACCCCTTTGACCACCATGGCCTATCTAATCTCCTGCACACCCACATCATTTCTTAGTGCTTGATTTCTTTGATAATCTAATTGAACATTTTATTATTATAATAATAAATAGTTGCATATTATTTAATACCAATTTTCCTTGGTTAAATGCATCATATGTGATTGACTAATGACCATAAATGAAGTCTTTGATGGATTCTTTATTTTTTATGTAAGTGTATGCAACAACCTTTGCCTATTGCTATGTAGTCGACTTTTCTCTAGTCACATCAAGAGTTTTTTACTTCTTTGTAGTATGCCACCTCATCTGGACTCGATATCAGCTCCCACCTAGCCTAAATAGAGAAAATAAAATATAAGGCTAAGGAACCAATGATAAATAGTTTCTACACTTAATAAGGCACAACTTCTTCAATTTATAAGTTATTTCAAAATGATCTAGGGAAAATTATCAACAAATTGTGGGAACCACCCTAGCCATATGAGATCCTCATGAAGGGAACACATCCCAAGAAATAAGGGGAGAAGAAAACGTTTTCACTTAACACAAGGGAGAGGACCACACAACGAAAAAAATAAAAATAAAAGTCATGCATGTTCAACACCAACGTTGAGAGCTGCCAAAAGTAAAGATACAAAAATCAACCATTATAATAATATAATATAAGCCACGTATAAACCTCCATAATAATTAATATATCATAAAAAATAGAGCATGCCAACATCTTGAAATGATCATTTCTATAATTAAGACAATTATTCTAGCATGACAACTTCCTTCCAAAATAAGGATCCAATACTAACCAAATGAGATCATAATATAATATCAAGTTAGAATCTGCTTCCCAAATATGGAAGGATCACATTGCAACATATACATGATACACATTACAATATAGCATCTAGATTAGCCACCTCCAAGGTGCTCCAATAATTTTAATTTATAATAGGATTATAACATAAGATAATGGACAAATAAATCTTCCAACTCCCAAGAAGTATTTGATAATAGAAAAATGAGGCATGGTAATCACCTCTCAACCGTTTTACAATAATTGAGTGAATAAATTCTTATGCCAGTCTAGGTAACCTCGAGCTTTGATGAAGAAGATAATAGATACACCATTTTCATAGCCAAGCTCGCACACATACAATAGTATCAAGAAGGGAACAAAAATTGCACAATATTAATATAAATTTATTCACACAAGCACACAAGAGACTCAAGGAAGGAACCATCAGTTACATAACAAGGTTTATTTCAATACAAGATCAAATATGCTCAATCCAATCAACAAGGAAAGATGGAGAATGGCTAAGGAACTAGAGTGGACATTATCTTGATTCTCTAAAACCACTTGCTCAAAAGTGAAGTAGACCACAAGGTTTGAAGAAATCATAGACCATGTGGATCCTATTCTAGGAAAGGCAGTAGAGACAATTATTCAATGAAATATACACTACCCTTAGGTAGATGGACACTTCTTTAACATGGTTTTCCTACCCAAATTTATTTTTAAGTTTTACAGAATCAAGTTCTTAGATTGAACATGTCACTACATAACACATAATTCAATCATGGAATATTCATCTCATTGTCTCCATGCTTGTCTAACACATGGGAATCCATAATCTTATTCGATTTGGATAATAATCTTACACATGTCAAAAACACAAGGCTAGTAAGTTGAGATGGCTAGTAATATCCATATCAACATTATGCACATGTCAACTATTGGTCAAACACCTATAAATTTATTGCACATGCAATCAAACATTACGTACATCAACCTAGTATATAATAATAGTTGAATAAAATTTGATAAATCAAATAAACATAGAATAGTAATAATTTAATTAATTCATTTATTCAAGTAGAATGATTCCATGTGATTAATCATTTAAAGAATAACTTAAAGGAACTAGGTCCACCCATCAAGCATATCATTAAATGAAAACATTATATTGAAAAACCAAACAATATACAAATACAAACATTTATAAAAGTATTATACTCAAATATGCACATATCAAATATCGAATTAGAAAATTTATAGATCCAAAAGAAACCACTAATTCACAATAGAAAAGAGTACATCATAATATCACATATCTTTGATACTCCAAAACATGATAAAGAGAAAGGCACAAATGCCTATGGAAATTACAAATCCACTATGGCTTATGAAAGGGGTAAACCACTAATGGTAAGGGTTCTTTAATTTGATTATTTATAGCATGTGTAGATGGAAGAGATCCAAAAATTATACAATCTTGAGACTTATTATGGATTAAATATGTTGTTGACTACATCATTTATTCACAAAGCTTGATTGATAAGATAAAAGAGGTTGTGGTTGAAAATCATCTTGGTGATTTAAAATTAAACCATAATCCAATATGAAGTTTTCTATCATGTTAAAACATATATATGACAAAAGAACAACCCACCCACCAACATTCAACAAAGGGAAAAATTGAGCTTATTGTTGTTTTGTTGAATTCAAGAAGGATTTCAAAAAAACTCTTAGGAATAAGCTATGGTGTAGAATGAAGGATCTTGGTATCCAGGTGTAATTTAGGGAAATTATCTATAGACTCTATGAATATGTTTAAGTAAGAATTATAAATTTACATATTTTAGAGAGATTTTAGAGAAAAAATGGAGTTAATATAGGATTCTTGTTATGTCCTACACTTTTTTTTCCTATATATTGACAATCTTGAAGAATGGTTTAATTGGACAGGTAGAGATGACATTCTTCAGAGGAAATTTATTGTTAATATTATTTGGTAAAATGATAATCCTATTTTGATTACCAGGTCTCGTAAAGGGTTATAGTCCTAGCATTCATTTCACATGCACTTTTATAATTTTTTGTAGTTAATGTGAAAATATCCCTTACACATCTAGTTTACATTTATCTAGTTTCCATAACTAGTAGACTTATTCACACTAGCTTAAGTTCACTTAACTTTTCAGTTGTTTCACCCCATAGACACATGACACATGGCACATGATCTCACACTTTTCACAATGTTCTACATGTGTCACACCTCTTAGAGGGTTATTTAATGATAAACTCTCATCTTAATATGAATCTGTTGTCGTAAATATACACAGAGTGGTTTTTTACATTTCATACACTTTATTCATAGTTTTTGTCTTATTTTGTTGCATGCATTTTCTTGGATAAGATATTGAATTCATCTTAATGTTGATCCAACATGGTATCAAAGCTATGAATTTTAATTCCCTTTCCAATTTTAGTTAATTCTCCACTTAACCCTATCATAGGTGTTTCATAGAGCTAAATGAACATCACCATCACATCTAAAAGACCCAAATAGCTAGAAGTTCCTATTAAATCCACTTATTTCATCATTATTATTTTTTGCAAAAGCAATTAGGATCCCTTACCTCCATGTACCCTATGACTTATATAATTAAACATAGATTAATTTTTGGGTGACATTTTATTTTTATGATAAAATTATGGGAAAAAATAAAAAAATTCTATTTTTGTGGGGCAAAAATCCTATGCCTTTTTTGAAGGGAGTATTTTGTATTTTTTGTAGGTCCAAAATTCTCTACTGTATTTATAGGGAGCATTTATTGAGAAGTGGCTCAAGGTATCAAACCTCAACCTTCTATGGACTTTGCACATTTGTTACACCAATGGTCACACATAAAACATATGACCTCATCATAGATCTCACAACCTCTTCAACATGTACTTATTTCTCTTCATATTTTTCTTCTTCCTTACAAGAAGAATCATTTGATTCATATCCATCTATCATCATTGAACTCTTACGTAATTCTTCATCCACTTTGGCACTTTGAAATATTTGATAGGAATCCTTCCATACCATAACTCATAGGGAGTCTTTGAACTATTTTCCCTTGCTTGTACTCCTTTAACTGTGTAGACTACAGTATGAATTGATTCTCTTCAGTAGACTTCTAGTAGGTTTGACTCTTCCATCATTGTTCTTGCAACTTCCTAGATATTCTTATTCTTTCTTTCAACCACTCCATTCTAATGAGGAATTTTAGGGGCTAATAAATGTCTCTTTATTCCATGATTTTCACAAAAAATGTTAAACTCATTGAAGGTGAACTCTTCACCTATGTCTGGTCTTAAACATTTTATTTTCATATCCATTTCATTTTCAATCATAACTTTAAATCCTTTAAAATTATCTAGATCTTCTATTTTTTCTTTGAGAAAAATAACCCATTTCATTCTAGAATAATCATCAATTAATAGTAAGAAATACCTAACACCTTGAAAAATTCTTATTTTGATATGTCCACAAAGATCTATATGCACTAACTCAAAAATTCTAGTAGTAGCTTGTTCTTTGACATTGAAACTCCTAGTTTGCTTACCAATATGATATTCCTTGTAGACAAAATTGATAGGCTTTGTAATCTTTGGCAGATCTCTCATAGCTTAAACTAAATTGATCCTTACTAGGCTATCAAAATTGACATGACACATTCTTCTATGCCACAACCAACTTTCATTGGTTGAGTCATAAAGAAATGACCATCAACACCTTTAAGCTGATAAACATTTTCATCTATCCTTCCAACAACAACCACAATTTTGTAGCCTTTTCTAATCTCACAACCATTTTAGCGAAACACAAGATTATATCCTTTACTACATATTTTCCCTACACTTAATAGGTTATGTCGTATACCCTTGACATAAAGAACATCATTTGTATTATGCTTGTCATCAATACTGATTGAACGTTTTCCACATATCTTGGCGCATGTATCATCACCAAACTTAACAAGACCTCCTTCATATTTCTCGAGTTTGAAAAACTTATTCCTGTCACTAGCCATATGATTTGACCATCCACTATGAATGATCCAATAGTTCTTCTCAACTCAAAGGTAGATAAAGCACCATACAACTGATCTCTAGAATATTTGCATAGGATGTACTATCATTGATAATGGTTTACTTTCTTATACTTTAAGTTATATTTCATTTATATAGTTTTAGGATGTTTGAGAGTTCTTTCTAATCTCTAGGAGTTATAATGAAAACTCTTGTTTTTGGAAGATCTTATAACTTTCTAGACTTAATCAAATTTTAGTAATCAACATTTCAAATTTCAGTAATCAAAAGGTCAATAATTAACAAGTTGTATCATCTTTCTCTCTATCTATCTCACTCATTGTTTATCCCTTATTATTTAGACCTCTCTCTCATTATCTTCATCTATTTAATTGGCTCTCGCCCCCTTGAGCTCAAGAACTACCTCTTACAGTGTCGTAAAATGTACACCTTTACATTTTCACACTATGTTTGCATCCCATTAATTAATTGGACTTAATTAAGCCTTTAATTGGCCCACTTATGCATTCACAAACTTAATTAATTTTGTTTTCTGAAAGACGAACCCACATTTAATCAATTTCTACACTTAATTACATATCTTGGAGATTGTGTCTTAGGTTTAAGGCCTAGGACCCACTCGCCTAAGGGTGAATGGGTCCTCGTTAAGTCTCGGGATCCATTTTTTAATATGTTTTTGGTGGCATTTTAATTATCTAAATTCAAATCACGAAGGTCGACTTGTGATGTTTAATTGTCAGGTAATTAGGGAATCACCTATAAATACAAGGTTATTTTATCAAATTCAAATCCTAAGAAATCCTAAGACTTTTGAAGGAGAAAAAATTATAACCAAGACCATTAGAGAGTAGATTTTTGAATCAATTATTGCAACATTCAAGATCCTATCATGATGTCAAGATTTATGTGTGTCCATGCATGTTGACATAACCTTGCGATGTAGGTTTCAAGTTTTCAAACATCAAATTAAGTGTCAAATCAAGCATCCAATCAAGCCATTTCATGCAAGATCTTATCCTTGGAGTGATGTGTTAGACTTCAGTCCTCTAACACCAGTCATTAAGGGGTTTGGCGAGTTGCAACAAGCTATTATTTACAAGTGAAGAAAGATTGAAAGTGGATCAAAAGTGCAATTTTGCAAAGTTGTCGTCAAAGTTGTCAAGACACAGGTGATCCCACAATACTGGTTTACAATTTTTGGCCAAACTGGACACTGAACTAATTTGTTCTAACTAAATCTTCACTTTCAGACACCTATAGTGGCAAAATCGTGAGGAATTTGAAGATGATGCAAAATAGTGATTTGTGATATTTTGTCTATAGATTCTAAGTATATTTGTTTCAAAAATTTTGGAATCACATTGCATTTTTTTTTCATCTCCTTCGAAAACTAGTTTTTTTCAGTGAAAACCATTTTTAAGGAGTGACGCTCACCGCATAACACAAATTTTTCTCCATTAAGGATAAAATTCTATTTTTTTCGAATTTATATTTGTAACTATAATATCTAGTGCTTCCAATTGGTTTCATAGTGTTTTATTGAATATTTTTTCCTTAAGTCAAAACAATTACAATTCAGATATAGGCAAACTGTATAACACAACTTTTTTTGTATGTGTCGAAATTGATTTTTTTTTTGGATCAAGGACTTCAATATCTGGTGCACTCATATTTAAAAAAAAAAATGATAATCTTATATTTTTCCACATGTGCAAAACAAAAAGCTTGATTTTCAGTGAAAAACCTACATTCACAAGAAATAAAAAATTAATATAATAATAAAATTAAATTTATTTAAAATTGTACTTTTTGGGAAGCTTATGATAAGGACTACATACTTACAAAAAATAAATTTTAAATGAACTCATTTTATCCTCCAAAAGGTAACTCAAAAGTGGTTTTTATCAACATTTTGATAAGTGTAATGTAACAACCCTCTGTTTTGCTTTTTGGATTGGACAATGTGTCCTTGTTTTACATTGAATTATGTTTCTGGATATTCTGATACCTTATTTGGTGTGTGTACTTGGTCACTATTCATTGAGTGATAGACTATATTATGTGATGTGATTCAAGATTTATCTGAGGTTGTAGTTTACATGCTTTAATTGGTGTAAATATGTTAGTTGATATAACATGTAATTGCTTATGAGATTATTGGAATTATGATGGCAGTGTCAATTTTGATGAGTGTATTGGTGAAGGGGACGGGTTTGCATCACTCACTTGCGAGCGCCCTGTGAATCCGAGATTTCTTCTTGACGGTATGTATTATATGCCGGATATATTATATGATGTTGGTTACTATGTTTTCAAGATTATAGGTACATGACATCAACTCCACCTGGTTTCACAGGTTTGAGCATGTCGATCCAATGGTTAAGTTGAACGGGAGATAGTAGCTAGGTAACATGTGTCAAGTCTACACCCTAGCCTTAGTGTGTCGTCAGTCGTATGTGTCGAGTCATTGTTTGTCTTGCTTTAATGTTATTTAATTCTGAAGGATTCTTGATTTGGAAATAGATGTTTAGAATAATTGCATTAAATCATGTTGATGGTTATTTAATTTAAATTATGCAATGTGGATAAAATTTTATATTTAAATTAATTAATTATATTTAATTAATTAAATTTAATCCAAGGGGGTTGAATTTAGTTATTAAATAATTTATTTAATTAATTAAATGTGATGCAAGAAAATTAAAAGGAAGAAAAGAACTAAAGTTAATTTTGGAATTTAATTTCAATTTGTGGTAATGAAATTAGAAATTGTAATTAAATGTTAATTTGGGAATTAAATTTGAATTAGAAGTTACTAAATTATATTGGAAAATTAAATGGAAATTAGTTTCAATTTTGGAAATTAATTTATTAGTTGGAATTAAATTAGAAATTGAAATTGAATTTTAAAAGGAAAATTAGTCTTCAATTTTTGGAGTTAATTAATTATTAGAATTTATATTTGACATGCAAAATCAGATTTGGTTGTGAAAGATATTTGAAAATTTCATTTTAAATTGAAAATGATTTGAAATTGGATTTGAAATTCAAAGTGTGTTTTCGAAAATGGGATTGGGTTAACATTGTAATTATCAATATTGCATGCAAATGATCAGATTTGGTTTTTAGGATATTTTTGATTTAGGATTGAATTGCATGCTTAATAAAGGAGAAGAGATTATTGAAAATTCATTCATTATCAGAGAGGATTTTGGAAGGAGGATTTTGGGGAGAATTGCACAAAGAAGGGTTTGAAGAAATTTTTGGTTGTAAAATTGATTTGGAAAAATTCTATTGGAGTTTGATTGTGTTTATGGATTGGTTGTTGGATTGGATTCATGGCACAGTTGAATAAAATTTGTGACATCCTTGGAGGAGGTTTTGCTTCAGAAATTCATCTTTGCCTGTAGCTTCTTGAATCAGGTTTTCTTCTGTGTTTTTATTGTTCTTGATTGTTTTTAAAATAGTAGTGATTAAAGACTTGTTTGTTAAATCTATTTTAGAAAAGAAATTTGTTATTAGAAGAAAGGAAATAAATAAATTTAAAGCTTTTGTTTTTGTGAAAATTGTGAAAACCTCAGTAGAATTTAAATTATTTGAGGAAATCGATTGTTTTGTTATTGAAATCAAACATTGAGATTGAACAATATATTTAGATTGTTTTTAGAAATTATAACCTAGGAAATCAAATTTATTTTGAAAAATCTTTGTGGAAATTAGCTAGGAGAAACCTTGGGGTTTAGAAACTTCGAATTTTAATTTTGATCCTTTTAAAATTTATTGTTCTATAATTCAAAAAATGGTTTACGATAATTAGTTTTTGAGATTTTATGAAATTTGAGATTTTCCGAAAAAGCCTTGCATAATTTTACCTGTAGGTTAATGTTTCAGAAAAAATTCTTCAATATGTCTTGAAGTTGAAATTCTGGTTAAATATATATATAATATATACACATACATATATATATATATATATATATATATATATATATATATATATTGTTAAATATATATATAATATATATACATACATATATATATATATATATATATATATATGGTATAAATGCATATATATATGTAATGAATATATATCATTAATGTATCTATGTCATAATTTTAATATGTTAAATTTTTGGATGAAAATAATAAAGATTTTTGTAATAAAATGTTATTATATATTTAATATATATTTATAGTTGAAATATATAATTAAATATACAAAATATATGTGAAATTGCATTATAGAAATAAATATAATTGCATGTTTATTTAAGTAATGAGAGTAATTGTGTACATGGATATATTGCATGTGTATATATCATGAGCATGCATATTTAAAGATGTAGTTTAATACTTTGTCCTAATTGGTTTAGGTGCATGCAATTATTGTGAGTGGAGATTATAAAAGATAAGATTGGAATGCATGGTTAATTAGATAAGCAAAAAGATATTTTTTGTACATTGATGAAATTGCATTGTTGGATATGTGAATGACTATATATAGTTAAAATATTAATTTATATTTAAATGTATATATTGTAGGTATATACATTTGGGTGAATAATTAATATTTTATCTTATGTTAATTTAATGCATGCAATTTAGTATTGAATGAGAATTTTAAAAGAATTGATTTGCATGCATGGATGAATGGATAGAGAATGACATTTTGTATAAATGGAGGAAACTATATGTATTACTTAGAAAATTGAAAGGTATAAGAAAATCTTGAAATGTTTATGTTACATGTAATATATACATTAGAATGTATATTTAATGGTTTGAATAAATGGATGTATGCAATAAAAGTTTGGAAGGGGGAAACTTTTAGATGAAATGAACATAGTGTGATGTTGGAAAACTAGAAGAAATATAGGTTTGGTTGGGTGGAACATGCACCAAAACCGTTGGGTCCCCATTGGTCTTCAGTACTTGGAGGCGAGACATCTAGTTGGAGAGCTTGCAGATCTGGTTATTCTTTTCTTGCACTATTGTATTTCAGATTGTATATATTATTTTATCCATCTTTTGTTATGAGGTGGAATTTTGTAATTGTAACACATTTATTATATTGCCTCGTTCTGGGAATGAGTGTTGTAACTATCGGTTTAAGTTAATGATTATGAGATTGTATATTGGATGTTTATCTTATTATGTCATGTGGTATCCTTTTGATGTATGATGTTTTTAATGCTATGGTTATATGTTGTATGTTGTGTGGGTTTAAGTAATCCTAACCTTGTAGCCTTAGAGGTTGTTGTTAATTAGTAAGTGAATGTGTATGTTAAATGCACTATAAAAAATAAAAAAATAAAAATTGGTTCGCTTAAGACATTAATTGCAACTTCCTTTAAGGTTACTTGGCAGGGCATTACATGTAAAGGAGACTCCATTATAGGTGTGGTTTAAAACTAGCGGGGTTCTATCCAAGGGGGTTTGATCTAAGGTGGTTTGATCAAACCCCCTTCAATTGGAATTATTCAAATGGAAATTTTAAAGGCTTAAATCTTTATATTTTCTAAAAATATGTGATTTAAGCAAAAATCAGAACCTCCCAAAAATTGTAAACCAGCATTGTGGGATCACTCACACAGAAACTCACCTACAAGTTTTATTTTCGGCTTTTTGATGGTGAAACTTGGGGGAATCAGAGCCTTAGATCTGACATTAGAGGATTGAAAAAATAATTTTTAGAGCCCTATACATAGACCCATTCACCCCTAGGTGTTAGCAAAGCCCAAAACCCACTTTTATAGTCAGATACATACCATCTTAACCTTCTTAGATCTGTTGGTTAATGGTTTTTTTTGCTAATTTTATCATGATAATTCATGTTTCAAGTGTTAAATCTCATAATTTTTATTATTAATGCACTTTTTTTCTTCTCCAAAAACTGTTCAGACATTTTTTTCATAAGGAAGTTAGGGCAACATAGTGTCCAAACCTAGGGTTGACTCGCCTTGAGAGTTGCAAGCCAATTCTAACCATTTGTGACACTATCCCTCTTCCTAATGAACATGGAAAAGGTGGATTTATGATTAGGTGGACACCACCTATTGCTTTTTGGCATAGGTCCCTCATTTTTAGGCCTTCCTATTTCACTCCCCCCTTTTCTTTTGTTTTGCCTCTCTACCTATCCATGTCTCTATCTCACGTTTCTCTCTCTACCTCTTTGTCTCACCATTGTCTCTCCCTCATTCCCTTTATCTTCTCTCTTCATCCCTCTTTCCCTCTCTACTTCTCTATCTCAACTCTTTCTCCCTCCCTCCTTCCCTATCTCTTCTCTTTATCTCTCTCCATCTCCACCTCTCCCTCCCTCCTTCCCTCTCTCTCAATATCTCCACCTTACTCCTTTCGCTTATGCCTCTCTACTCTCTATCTCATCATTCTCTCTCTCTCTCTACCTCTCCCATCTTTCTCTCTCCTCCCCCTAATCTTTCTCTTTCACTCTCTCCTTCCCTCTCTCTCCCTACCTCTCCCATATTTCTCTCTCCTCCCCCTAATATTTCTCTTTCACTCTCTCCCTACCTCACCCTCCCTCCCTCTCTCAAAGAAAGAAGGGGAGGGAGGGAGTGAGAAGTAGGTAGAGAGATGGAGAGAAAAGATAGAATGAAGGGAGAGGTAGAGAGAGAGGGGGGTAGGTAGATGGAGGGAGGGAGAAGTAGGTAGAGAGATGGAGAGGAGAGGTAGAAAGAAGGGGAAGGGAGAGGTAGATGAGATATAGAGAGAAGTAGAGAGGGAAGGAGGTAGGGACAAAGAGGTAAGGAGGAAGACAAAGGTGTGTGAGAGACAGAGCAACAAAAAGAGAGGTAGATAGATAGAGAACAAACACATATATGTTATATCACTCAACCATGATGAACGAACACACAAGAAATGCTAAAGGAGTTTAATGCAACCTTCAAATAAAATCCATACAACTTAGTGACATATGTGTTATTAGACTCTTCATGCAAAATCCATACAAATATTATGCACAATAGTGAATGACATTAACCATGACACATAAATAAGCCTACCAAGTGCATCATGATACAAGCTTCTCACAAAAGCCACAACACTTGTAGTATATTATTCCATATTCACCATTCAACCCTAATGAACACCCGCATATGCCATATTCCATTAGAACCATCATACATAAGTCAATTTCATTTAATAGTGATGTATGAACAAGCACACTAGGCATGCCATCATAGTTTGATGTATAGTAACCATATAATTAATTTAATTCAAACCTAATACATAAGCACACTAGAATATAGCATAGTGATAGACATGCCATTTTATGAAATCAATATCGTTGATCCTTATACACAAGAACAATAGGCACTCCGTAGCAATTAGATGGAGATTTTTCAAGAAAAATTTACACAAAATCCATAAGTATCAAGCATTCCATTAGACCCTTGATACAAAAGCCATATAATTAGTTAATGAAAAATTTACACAAAATCCATAAGTATCAAGCATTCCATTAGACCCTTGATACAAAAGCCATATAATTAGTTAATGATGTGTACAATCCTAGCATTCAAGAATACCCTTACACAAAAGTCAATGTCAATTATGCATACAAGTCAATGTTATTCGACCTTGACAAACACATAAATATATGAAATTTAATTTAAAATATTAATTCACAAATTTAAAAATGTAATTCATATTAGTTAAACCTAAAATATTTGTTTCTACATGTGCATAAATATGTTTCTAAGTATGTTTCTAAATATTTATCTCTCTCTCTCTCTCTCTCTCTCTCTCTCTCTCTCTCTCTCTCTCTCACCTCTTTCTCCCTCCCTTATTCCCCCTCTCTCTCTCCTTCCCTATCTCTCTCTCCCCTTCTCTCTTAATATCTCCACCTTACTCCTTTCATCTATGATTCTCTCTATATTTTCCCTACCCCTATCCATCCCCCATCCCCTCTCCCTCTCTCTCCTTCCTTCCCTCATCTTTCTATTTCACTCTCTATCCCTACATCTCCCTCCCTCCCTCTCTCAAATAAAGAGGGGGAGGGAGAGAGATGGAGAGAAAATATAGAAAGAAGGGAGAGGGAAGGAGAGGTAGAGGGAGGGAGAGGAGAGATATAAAATAGATAGTGAGGGAGATAAAGAGAGGAGGGAGGGAGAAGTAGGTAGAGAGATCAAGAGGAGAGGTAGAAAGAAGGGGAATAGAGAGGTAGAGAGAGAGGTAGGTAGAGGGAGGGAGAGTAGAGATAGAGAGTAGAGAGGGAAGGAGGGAGGGAGGGAGAGGTAGGGAGGAAGACAAAGGTGTGAGAGAGAGAGAGATAGGTAGAGAGAGAACAAACACAAATATGTTATATCACTCAACCATGATGAATGAACAAACACAAGAAACGACAAAGGAGTTTGATGTAAACTTTGAATAAAATCCATACAACTTAGTGAAATATATGTAATTAGACTCTTCATGCAAAATCAATACAAATATTATGCACAATAGTGAATGCCATTAACCATGACACATAAATAAGCCTACCAAGAACATCATGGGAGTTTGATGCACATTGGCCATGATACAAGATTCTCACAAAATCTATAGAACTTGTACTATATTATTCCATATTCACCATTCAACCCTAATGGACACCCATATATGCCACATTCCATTAGAAATATCATACACAGGTCAATTTCATTTAATAGTGATGTATGAACAAGCACACTAGGCATGCCATTGTAGTTTGATGTATAGTAACCATATTTAATTAATTTAAGTCAACCCTAATACATAAACACACTAGAATATAGCTTAATACTTAGTGGCATGCATGTCATTTTATGAAATCAATATCAGTGATCCTTATACACAAGAATAATAGGCACTCCATAGCAATTAGATGGAGATTATTCAAGAAAATTTTACACAAAATCCATGAGTCTCAAGCATTCCATTAGACCCTTGACACGAAAGCCATATAATTAGTTAATGATGTGTACAAGCCTAGCAGTCCAATATACCTTTACACAAAATCCAATGTCAAGTATCCATACAAGTCAATATTATTCAACCTTGAAAAATACATAAATATATGAAATTTATTAAAAAAATATTAATTCACAAATGTAAAGATATAATTCACATTAGTAAAACCTAAAATATTTATGTTTCTACATGTGCATAAACACTTACAACCCTTGCAGATAGATGGAGATTAATTGTGCAAATTTTACACAAAATCCATAAGACTTCACAAATATTATATTTAATTAGATCCTTGACACATAAACCATAACAATTAATGGTGTGTACAATTCTATCATTCTATTATAGCTTCACACAAAAATCAGTAGCAATAATTCATACAAGTCAATTTCATTCAAACCCAACAAACACATTGCAAAAAATATGAAAACTATAAATTCGTGTTAGGAAAACCTAAATATTTATATTTCCAAATGTGCATAAAACACTTACAAACCCTAGTCATGAAATTTCATTATAAAGTAGACATGAATACACTAACAATATTGATAAATTTGAAAATAGAAAACAAATATAAAATACAAATTCATGTGATAAAACCTAAAATATTTGATTATTTTTTAACCTTTAGATTTTTCCAAGATAAAATAATAAATATATTTTAATCAACTTTACATGCATTATATTAATGATTGTACAATAATAGTTATTTACTCTTTCCTTTATACTATAGTATTCATACATAGCATTGTTGTATCTAATATTATTTTCAAAAAGTACCCATAATTTTCATATATCTAAATTTAAATAAGTGCAAAATTATAAAAATATACACAATAACAATATATAATTTTAAGTTAGTTGTTGTCTTATCCCTTAGCTCTTAGCTCTCCTAATCTTCTATACTAAACTCTAAAAAAGCACATACACAAATAACATAAACTAAAATAAATAACTAAAATAGTTATAATCATTTATTTTACAATAAACAAATTGCTTTAATTGACTTATAAAACATATATTTGATAACATAACAACTTAGTGTCTTTTAAAAATACAAAACTTAAAATACATAAGAGATTAAACTTAAAAAACCATAAAAAAGACAAAGAGACCTCTTTAAGAATTTCCATGGCCATCCTTGAGAGTTTGGAGGGATATTTCAATCCCTCATCAAAAATAATGTCTTTTATTAATTATATTTCTTGAGAAATGTTTACAAGAAACTTAAGTTTTCCTTGAACCTTTTGTTCAAGTTTTCAATACTACACAAAACTGAGTAATGTTTACAAAGAATTTAAGTTTTCCTTGAAAGTTTTCAATACTACACAAAGCCATTTCTAGCTTAGATATTGACATATTTTAATTAAAATAAACTTACAAAGAATAAATTTATTCTTTGAATGAACCTTGCACATTGTACATTTCACACTTTTTCTCAAAACACTTCAACATTAAAATCAATCAAATGATGTATTTACTATACAAAAACGCTTCCTTCAAATTACTATTTATATTCTTTTAGTAAACTATGATCGAAAAACATATACCTCAATAAAAAACAAATAGCATCACGAGAACATTTTACACTTAACCTTAATAAAACTTCAATGTCAAAACCATCAAATGGTTTGAAAATAATAACACCTTAAATGTGCAAACTTTAGATGCATTCATTCATAAACTAACAATAATACTTTCTAACAAATCTAAACTTACTATAAATCCATCCAAACTGAAAACAATCGTTATCATATGAATTGATCACTTGATTAAGAGAGGAGAAAAAACGAACATTCTACAGTTGTTAATTTTTGAATTTGAAGCTGTTATGCTTCAAATTTTTTTGAATTAATGTGAGTGTTAATTTTGAATTGATTTGGAAGTGGATATGGTGTAACACAGTTTGCTGAAATTATTGCATTGGTGTCTAGCAAATGATGACACTTGCAAGTGGACTGTTAAAACTCTTATATGCTTTTCCTCATTCATGCTTGGATTGATGATCCGGATCACAGGAGATATGTTATATGCATAGAAACAATAAATCAGAGCTAAAGACGCCTATGAATTTGTAAAAGCTATGTTATGTTTATTCCATGAAATCTGCTTACTGTTAGAAAATCTGTGAAAGCTAAAGAATCATGATGGAAGTTAAAATGTCTAATCTTCACCTTCTATCGAATATCTTAGTGGTTTGTTTAATGTGTGGAATTCAGTGGAATTGTATTGATAATCTTGCAAAGACTGCAGTCCTCAGGTTAGTGGCCTATCCACAAACCATTAGAATGGTCTTAGTGTTTGAATTGTCCACCCAGATCATTTGTCCCACCTTAAAATCAATAGTTCCAATTATGTTAATAATCCTAGGAAGCAATAGTTCCAATTATGTTAATAATCTTGTTTTACCTGAAATCATATCAGTCAGTATCTTTGCACTTTTGACAAGCTTTGTGGAAATTGATTTAGTTTGTATCTTCTTACCCACTGTATAAGGAACCAAAACTACTAGATATATCATCATAAAATAGACAACATATACATACAAAAATCTTTAAAAAAAATCATACGAAAGCTAAAACTTAGGTTTGAGAGGCAACCAAAGCACAGAACATCACAAAGTAGAGGTTTGCAACCAAATATACTTCAAATCTTAATTTAAATCTGAGCTGATATTAGTTACCTACGTTTTTGGATTTATTGATTAGCATCCAAGTCCACATTGTAAAAGACGAAATCCTTCCCTTCATTTTGTGCTACTACTTTTCTTCTTTAGTGTACCCTGTTACTCCCAAATGGCTTGCACAAACACTCTTTTCTTAGGGGACTTTTTCTTTAAAACATAGAGATGCATAGTATGAGATGATGTAAATGTAAGGTCTATTTGCAGTTCCAAAATGGATTCTAAACCAGAAAATATGCAGAAAATCTTTCCATACTCTTTCACAACCAAGACACCACTTCTCAACATAAAACATAGAGATGTATAGTATGAGATGATATAAAAGCTATCATTACAACCATATGGAGAAATTCTAGCTGAAGAATATATTGATGAAGACTTTAGCAACCGATAATTTTGAGAATTATTCTGAATATGGTGATAGTTATGGAAGTGGATCCAATGATGAACAAGAAGAGCTTGACAAAGTTAGAAAAAAATATCAGAAAACATGAACTTCTTGTAGATGGTAATCAGAGGTTGGAAAAGTTTTAAGTTGTTGGTATAGCAATTATACAGGATAGTACTTGTGATCTAATATGTCAAACTTAGTATTGTGCTTGTATTTCAAAAGACAGTACAGTGAATACAAAGGAAATATAAATCATTATACAAGAAATATAACCATTGCTCTACATTACAAAGGGAAATGCAATGTATATGAAGGATCTCAAGATTGGTGTTCCAATGAAAATTTAGTAGATAAAAGTCTAGTGTGGACATCTTGCATATATATTTAATAATTGGCACCATATCTTAATGCAGATACATAGAAGAATTTTGTGGGCATGCATGAAATAGGGCATTTACAGGTGATGATGAAACATGATCTTGGGTGTGTTTTAAATAATAGGGGAGGTGTGTGCAAATCATTGGGTAGATGGCACCCAATATAGCTTATAGCTCATGATGTTCATATAGATACTGATGGTAATAAATATTGTGTGATTTTAGGAGGAGCTCATTTTATAGCCTCATTGGATCTCCTTCTCAACCGATTGTTCATAGTGACAAAGCCACCGTGAAGAAAGAGCCATGGTATTCTAAAGAAGACTCTAAACTCACGGCTTGTATAGAGCAACATGACACTGGATGCAATTGGATTGCTCTGCCTCATAAAAGTGATACATAGTGCAGTATATACAAGAAATCAAATTAGGCAGAATGTAATTTTTTTGCATTCTCAGATTGCTAACCAGGGGTTTTAACTTTGTTTGTTATTTAGGGTTTTGGATGCCCTAAATAACAAATAATATACAAGTTGTTTAGGTTTCAATTTTTTTGTTTACCTTGTGCATTTTATGAAACATTTGTGAAATTGATAATTATCATCAGTATGTTAGGTTGAAATTCAGGTGTTTAAGGATGGTATGGTAGATTTTCTAACATACGATTTAAGCATTTGATCAAGTAGTTAGGTTTCTTAATGTCGTGTATCAGATCTAAGTTTTCATATCATGTAAAGTAGATCTTAGTTTTTTTTTTCTAAAATTGTATGTTTATCACACTTTTGGTCTCCTACTCATCTATTTTGATTAGTCAGTATCTCTATTATGTTAGGATTTTGATTTCTTACAGTTTAATGGTGTTGAGTGTAACTGTATTATTTTCATTATGTTAGGTCTATATTGAAGACAAAAGCATCTACAATTTTTTGCTTCTATCATTTTTCCCTTCATAAAGTAAGAATATTTTGAAGAGTTTGTTCTAGTGATATCTATTCTCAGTGACTCGGGCTTGAAAAGGTGTGGAAACAATTGCAGACTTAGATGTAAAACAAGGAGAGTTCTCTAAAAAAGAAGATATTCTCTGAAGAAGATATAATTTGTAGCCTCTAATACTTTTGGAAGCAGTTATGAGGTAGCTATACTCTACAAATTGGAAATAGTCCAATATTATTGATTGAATCTTTGATATAGTAACAATTATATAAAATCTAAGATTTGTTTTTCATGTAGATGGTTTGTCATTGCAGCCTAGTTACCTGAAAGAATTGATAATGATATAAAGAACTACTGGAATACAAAACTGAAAATAAAAAGATAATAATGCTAAAGCCAAATAAATTAGGGTAGAGAACTTTGTTTTTTAATTATTTTTTTCAATATTATCAACTTAATAAGGAGATTATGTAACAAAGAATTACCTAGAAGAAGAATCCACACTCCATCAGTTATCAATTCCTTTGATTTGCCTCTTCCTTTGGCCCTCTTCCTCTGTCCAACCTCTACCTCTTCCTGTAACAAACAATTACCTGGAATAAGGAGAATATGCAACAAAGAGTTACCTGAAAGAATTGATAAAGATATAAAGAACTATTAGAATACACAACTGAAAAAAGAAGATAATAATGCTAAAACTACATAAATTAGGGTAGAACATTTTTTTTTAATTATATTTTTCAATATTATAATAAAAAGAATATGTAAAAAATAATTACCTAGAAGAAGAATCCACCCTCCATTAGCTGTCAATTCTTTTTCTTTGCCTCTTTCTCTGGCCTACCTTTTCCACTACCTCTTCCTTTGTCCTACCTCTATCTCTGCTATGGAAGTAAAAACAAGAAAACAAGAAAATAAATCACAGATAAACAAGACAAACTAAACATACCTGTGCACACTGCAAAGCCCTAAAAATCCTTAACTCCATTTGACATTGACAAAGAAAGAACAAGAAAAGAGAAAAATAAATTGAAGAGGAAGAAAAAAAATTCAAAAAAACATGTTGCAAATGAAAGACACAGAAGAATTATATATGTTAAACTGACAATTCAAATTTATTCCCGTTACATTTTTTAGCCTTCTATTAAAAAAAAAAACCATTTCAAACTACTTTCATAGAATCCGTGGTAATGTTCAAATTATGGCTCACAATTTTTTCAATTTTTCACTTTAAAACCTAAAGAGGTCGCTTTTTTCCTTAAAGATTTAGTTTTTTTTTTAAAGAGATTTAAAGCTTTAGTTTTTTCCTTCAAATTCTCTCTCTTTCTCTCCCCCTCCCTCCCTCCTCTCCCTCGCCCTCTCACTCCCTCTCTTCCTCCCCCTCTCTCTCTCTATCCCTTGCCTTCTCCCCTACCTCTCTCTCTGTGACCCTCTCCCGCACACATCATCTCTCTCTCTCTCTCTCTCTCTCTCTCTTTCTCCTCTCCCTCCTCCCCCACCTCTCTCTCTCACCCTCCCTGCACCCTCCCTCTGTCCCTCTCCCCTACCTCTCCCTTTCTCTCCCCCTCACTCTCTTCCCTACCCCTCTCTCTCCCTCTCTCACCCTCTCCCTTACACATCCTATCTCCCTCTCTCCCTCTCCCTCTCTCTCCCCCTCCCTCCCTCCCTCCCTTCCTCTCCAAAATAAGTATTACTTGTCTCTCTCTATCTATCTATTAATACAAAAACAAGAGTATTATGTGTTTCCTCCCTTATGCAGTTATGGATGATATTCTTTTAAACATTTGTGGAAATGATATGCCTTTGTCATGCATATAATGAGTAGATTGTTTTGTAGTTGACTAATTTGAAGATATCTGAAAGTAATACTCACAAACCATGTTCAAAAATCAGCATAGTTAATAATTTATTTTTAGGCAATCTACAAAGAAATTGATGACAATTTTGTCTAATGCTAACAATATTTTTTGCAATAATTTTATCACGTGTTTTACATATACTATCTTAATCTAAACTTAAAGAGACTTTATCAGTGTCTATAGATATTCTTCTACATCAAAATAGAAAATTAAAAGGTCAAGAGAAAGATACACAGTCATGAATTTGCAAGGTGAAATATTTATCATGGTTGAACTTAGGAAAAGGGAGAAATAATTGGTAGAGTCAATACTCATTCCAATACTGATAGAGTCACCATTTTGTGCTAGTTCATCAAATAAAATCTATAGAGAGCAATGCAATACCTCCTAAAATTTTGTACTCTTTGCATGATCTATCACTAGAAGTAGTGGCAGTGGATGACAACTGAGGATCACCCACATAACTGTTACCCACTCCAAGTCCTTGTACCATTTTTATATTTTATGTAGTAAGTTCTTTGTTTGGCGTGTGCACTTGTCTACTCATCACTCCATCCGCTACAAAATATGGAAAACAATTATTTATTAAAGCATGTGTAGAACTTTCCTATTTCTATGATAATTCATACGTCAGAGAATATTGCCTTCCAAAAGTAGGGAAGATGAAAAAAGAAAAGCTAACTTCATGATGGTTCAAGAGTGTATCTCATGTGTTAGTTGGTCTTATGGCAAGAACATCATCCGATTGATTTGCAGATTTGGAATATGTCTAAGGCTTTCCTCTCATTGATGTTGTTGTTTGTCTTGTAACTTTGACATCAAAAATATAAACTTTAGAAGTAGTTGTCCATGTCCTAATATTTGTAAATCTCAAAAGGCTAAATTCACTAAAGCATTTGTTCATGTCAAAATAGCAAAAACACCTTTTGGGTCATCCTATATTCTATAGTGAAATTAAAACACCCTAGTGTAAAAACTTAATGATGTGGGAACATAGCAAAAAATGTCATTATGCACATGCACATAGATGACAAAGTAGTTTAGAATTTTTCCAGTCAAAAACTGAAACAACCTGATATGAAATATCTAGGATTTCACCTCCAACTTGTGAAAAGTAGTAAAGGTTGGTTCTTTTCAAGTATGTAATTTGAATTAGACTCAAAAATTTCACAATACCTAAATCTAAACATGCTAGCTCATTTCACAAGAAAACATACTTTACAAAGTAGGTAATGTAAACTTCATTCAAACTAATTGGTATTATTATAGTTATAGTGATTATGTAGCCAAAGACATATGCAGAAAATCGTGGAAGGGAATACAACCTACTTGGTTTGATGAGGGCCTGACAGCAGTAGCATGTGGTTGAAGGGGAACTGAATCCATACATAGACATGTCAAATCAGTCTTTATCAAATTTGGACTTGAATTTACTAATGTTGCAACATAGCATCTTAGAGAAGAACAAGCATATATGGAAAACTCTCTGAAAGTTTTTTGTAATGTATCTGTTGTTGATGGTTTATGTTGTATCTACACAAAATAAAAATCTATAATCATTTAGAATGAAAGGAATGACGTAAGAAAAGTCTATTGAGTTGCATGTATATTACTTGTTCAAGGAAGTGCATCATTTTATCATATATCTAAAAACATAAATAATATAATTCCTCAACATAGTAAATGATTGAAATCCACAATACATTAGGTAAACATTGAATATTTGGTCTATTGGGAATCTATTTGTTGAAGTAATAATTCTTTGAATTTAATAATCGTTATTTTTCAATTGTATTGATGATTTTTCCAAATGCATGTTTTCCTCCTTGAAAACCATAACTTGAGAAGAACTATATCCTTCCATGTTAATAAAAACAAGTAATGACTATATGTTGGAGTGAAAAAGATACTGAGAGGGGGGGGTGAATTAGAGTCATGAACCGATTAGACAAATTTTACAGAAAATGAAACAAAACAGATATATGCTCTCATTTTTCAATGATTAAATCATCCATAAATTGAATGCAATCACATAGAACTGAAATAAGAAGTATGATAGTAAAACATTGCATAATAAAGAATTCTCAAAATAAATCAGTGGAACCAAAGATGAGCAAAGTGACACAAGATATGTCGAGTGGAAAACCC